>JAZKJV010009386.1:0-541120 GCA_037367405.1 Ottelia alismoides | reverse complement strand
TCTGGTTAGGAAAAGATCATGAGACAAAATTGTCAATCATCATCAATAATCAATCATCGCATTGTTCATAATTTAGAACTACTACTACATATATTATGAAATGCTAGTGGACATGTTGGGAGCCTAGTTAGGATGCATTATACTGCATTATGCTCCACCGCATGCCTACGGAGGCACCCCAACCCTAAGGTATCCTTCAAGCCTTAGAGTCATAGTGTGATGTCCCGCTCAGATGAAGATCATAGACTATCCACTAAGCTCGAGAAATTAGACAAAGATAAAGATCGGATTATAAACTCAACATTTGCAATCCTAAGATTCATTAACATGAGATAAATATAACAAGAAGATGATAAACTAAATACGGATCATATATTCAACAAAAATATTAAGTATGGGTAAGTTAAGGTTTGATGGATAAGAACATGAGATATACATACATAACAACTTGCAAACTATTTTTCATGCAAGTAGCTTGTTAATTTTAACAACGCTTACCTACTTGCTTTCGTTTAATAAAGTTTTGATTGTAACAAAAATTGTTGACATTTCTTTTCTTCCAAATATAAATGGCAGGCAAGGCATCTACGACTCAGTAGATTGGCAGTTGGTCGTTGAGCTTCCCCAGTTTTGGTTACGGTACACATGTTATAATTTTTGTTCAGGACATTATAAATGCTTTTCTTTCTCTTCTGTTACATTTTAGATACATGTACATAATGTCATTTCTTTTACCACATGTATATATACAAGAAAATTGATGCAATGAGAATTGGTGACACTTGTTGTTTATGTGGCTTATGAATATCATTTCGAATCGCGAAAAATTTTCCTTAAATTTCAGTAACCTGATGCAATCTTAATAGATGTAATACTGCAAGTGCTGTGTAAACGGGTAACCCGGATCTGCGGGCATCTCAGACTGTCATGAGATGAGCAATCATCCTTCTACTATGCACACACACACACACACACACACACACACACATATATATGATTATGTGCATTTGGCTGACCACTAGATTGATGACATGATAATTTCTATTTATGCTGACGAGCTGGTGTACTTATAGAGATATATAAGATACGTTATGTCCAAAGTAATCATACAAGTTTATGCATGATAAATTACGAGACAAATTTTGGTCTCGAGATATTGGGATAAAGTAAATTCTACTTGTGGTCATCCTGTTTCTGAAACTTGATATGAACTCGAGAATAATAATATATATTGGAAAGTATATAATCAATATTGTTGTCCTATGATCAATTCAGATATTTTTTCTTACCTTAGGAAGAAGATATAAAATGTAGGATTACATACTTCGAACTATCTAGGCTTTCAGGCACATAGGATGCATGAGTACTGAAAATACTCAAGGTTGTTGCGATCGTAATAGACTGTAGAATACGGTGCTTCCATTTTGAGGAATAATTAAACATGTTGATTTTTAGTGTTTTACCTTAAGAATAAATCAAATGAAATCGGATTGTACTAGATCTCAATTTAGTGAACCCAATCAAGTTCTAAATAGTTTGGAAATTAATTCGAAAGAGTTTGAAATTTCAGTATTTGGTTCGCTACCACGATGGCTTCTGTAGTCATTATCCCTAATATTAGAATCATGTTGATATTTAGTTGTTATATATGGTTTGTAATATACACCTATCAATATCTCCAAGTATCTTCATTTTTTGCACAATTAGAGATATCCAATGTGATTGGGGTATCCCTATCAATAAATAACACTATTCAGGATTTTGATATCTGAGTCATGATTTAGGATATCTATACAGGTGAATTTTTATCCCATGTGAATTAGATTCATATGGATTGTGGATAATACCATTGAGGATGTCATTATCCAGGAAATCTAAGTCGAAATAACACGATAGAGAATATCCGTATATCATTGAATAGTAAGTTGGGTATGTGAATTTGATTCATGTATGTCAGATGATCAAAATATACAAACTTAATTTACATAGTAGTGTAATGAATATGATTTATATAAATTAAGGTTTATTGATGATTTCATTATATACTTTTATAACAATCTTAAATAATGTGGAGTACACTATTAATCTTTGATTTATAAACTCCAAATTCACATAATTTGCATTTTTATCCTATACACATAGCAGATAAAATCATCTGGATAAATAATTCTAAAAAATCTCCATTCACGCATCATTTATGGATTATATATGATGGGGATATATTTAATACCAAACATCCATGAATAAATTATCCACATTAAAAAAGAAAATGAAAGTGTATTAGATTTAATTATATAAGCATTTGAACAAGAATCCGACATATTGAATCGGCTCTACAAATATCTCTTACATTTTGTTGGAAAGAAAAGGAGGGGGGTTAATGTAAAATTTCCACTCTTTAATATGCCACCCACATGCATGCACCTCCTCTTTATTTACTCTCTCTCTCTCTCTCTTCCCCATTACCCATTGATGACCTGAAAAAATCACTCAAGCAACTAAGGTAGATGAAATAAAACTAAGGTCGTTGCGATCTCAGTTGCTCGAGAAATCAATCGGATCAATCAAGAAAAATGTGAGATTATACCACCAAACAGAGATAAAATCAAATAAAATAAATAGTGGTCCTGGCTATTGGATTAGCCTGGTATAGCGACCAGGGTCGGACTCAGGGAGCACGTTATGGCCTTGCTGCCTACGAAGTAGTCTAAGATGAAAATACACAAGAGAAAAAAATTTTTGGTGGGTTTTCAATATTTTTATATTTTTTTTGGATTTTTCAATAATAAAGAAAGTCGGAAAAACAAGGGAATAAGCAACTTCACACAATTATTTAACCACTCAAACTTCATCCAAAAATTCAAACAAAAATGTTTTTATATTTTCTTATGTTTTTGGTTAATTTTTGGGGATTTTCTGATTTTTAGGGAATTTTATAAAAATAAAACAAGACTGAAAAGGCAAGACACTGTCCAGTCAGGTTTCAAGGGCCAAATTAAAATGCAAAATGGCCTAATAAAACCTGAAGGTAATTTTCCTGTAAAGTATGAAATACAAGGAAAAATTAGGCATTGGATTTATTATTTTTAGATTTTTCAATTATTTATTAGAATTTTTATGGTTTTTTAAGGGTTTTGTAATTTTTATAGTTTTTATAAGTAAAAAAATGACCAAACTTGGTCAGAAAATCAAATATCACAAAATAAACAATATCTAATTTTTTTGTAATTTTTAAAGTTGTTTTAATATTTTTTGTGATTTTTAGAACTGGACAGTAAGAAAAACGTGTGTTTTTGAATTTTATAAATAATAAATGGGCTCTAAAAATTTTCTAAAAATTAGTGAAAATTCTACACGGTGGCAGGAGCCTCGTGTCAAATTTTCACTGGATTTGGATGAGATTTGATATTTTATTTACAACAAATATAAGCCCACAGTCACAGGGACCTATTTGCCATAAAAACATACTTTAAGGGCCTAAAAATAACAATCCAAGAAATCCAGGGGGTCTGGTGCAAAATCTCCAAGAACTCACACGTGATCTGGGCACTCAGGGACCTATTTGCAAATAACTTAAGTCCCTGGACTGAATAGTAACACGTACTAAAAGTCCAGGGGCGAAAGTGTAAAATACCTACGATATTCAGCACATGAGGAATTAAAACGTTCACAGGGGTATATATGCAAATACTAAAGAGATACTTTCATTCATAAACACCTTAAAACATCAGGCCCATACATGCAAATATCCCACAAAATCACATCTCGAAGCACGTGTACCACAACGTACAGGGGTATAAGTGCAAATAAAATAAATGACGAGTCCACTATGCAAAAAGTCCAAAATAAAAACAACTACATGCGATATTTACAGGACTAACTAATAAAAGCAATAAACAGAGGGGCCTACAAGAAATTTACCCCTTATTATGATATGAGGGCTGGAGTGGCGCCACGTGGCTGATCGGACGGCTGGGAGTAGCGGGCGCTTCCTCGAGTAAACCCTCGCTCTGATCGACGGTGGAGGACGTGCCACGTGGAGAATCGAACGACTAAGGAGCTGTTGTGGCTAAGCCTCGCTGAATAGACGGTTACGATCAAGCCTCCAAAGATCTGACGTTGATGGTTGCTCCTCAAATGGACGGTTCGGATCTAATCTGGAGCGTCGAGGAAGATCGGACGGCTATGGAGGATACTCCAAGAACTCGACACCGGCGAGTTTCGTCGGGCTCGTGTGCGTGCAGGAGAGCTCCTCGGAGGCTTCTGGAGATTGGAGAAGATGCGCCTGGGCCTCCCGCGTCTGACGAGCTCCTCCGATGATGCAACGGAGCTCCGGAGAGCTCAGGCGACGCCGACGGAGGTGGAGTTGTTGCTCCAAAATGTCGAGCCCTCAGATGGGCTCGCTTTGACTTGCAAAGCACAGCAACAAGCTCCTGGGTCGAGGGCAAAGTGCCTCGACCCGGTTAGCGGTGGTGGAGGTGAATGGTGCGTCGAGGCGAGGGAGCTCCGGCGGAGCGACAGCGATGAAGCTCGGTTCCCAGTTCTTGTGCAAACTGGGGTGAATGGATGGGTGAAGAAGGTGCGTGGGAGGAGTGCGAAGGTGTGGGTCGACTCCGATGATCGAAAGGTGGGCTAGGGTGGTCGGAATCGGGGTTCGTCGGCGACGGGATGATTTGGGCGAAAATCTAAATTAGCTAAATAGAAGGAGAACTGGGTCTACCTGATGGACGAGATCGACTGGGGAAGAGCTGGGGAAGCTCTAGGTCCTAGCCTCGAGGGTCGTCGGTGCCCGAGGCTCGAGCACCACGTCTGGGCGGTGCACGGCGGCGTGAAGTTGCCGGATCGATGGTCTGACCCCTCCTTCCTCGCTGCAACACAGCCGAACGCAAGTTGTCACTCAGGCAGTGGTTATAGAGGTCCTAGGGTGGAGTGAGCTGAGCCAAAGATGCGTGAAAATGGGGGAGGAGCTCAGACTATATACATCTAGGGGCGGCTAGAGGGGAGTCGGGCGTGAAGCTCGGAGCGCGGATCCCAAGGACCCCTACCGGGCGTGGATCAAGGATGCAAGAGGAAGAAGTAGAGCCTGGGGTTTACGGATTTGGGTGTCGGATCGAGTGGCTAAAAATTGGAGAAGTCGGGTCAAACGCCAGATCCGCGAGAGAAGGGTCCGCAGGGGAGAGTTGACCGGGGGTCAACAATCCCCCGTGGACTAATCAGATTATTCCAATTTTTAATTATTTAGAAATTCATTTAAAAATAGTAAATAACTTATTTTCGAAAAACTTTAAACATGAAAAATGTTTATTTATTTTCAAACTATTTTTTTGTGATTTTTATTTATTTTTTTGAAATATAATTTAGGTATTTATAAAGTATTATTATTATATACATGTATATACATATGTATTTTTTATTTTTAATTTTTAATTATTTGTTTTTATACAAATTATTCCAATTTTATATTTTATTTATTTATAGGATAAAATTTGGAATATTTTAGTATTTTTATTTTATTTTTATTATTTATTTACAAGGGTAAATAAATAGATATATACAAGTATGTACATGGTAAATACACAATGTTTATTTTGATTTTTATTTTTATTCTTTTTATTTTATTTTTGTTTTTATAGTTTTTATTTTATTTATGTACATTCTGAAGTATAGAATATATACAATTTTTATGGGATTTTAATTTATTTATTTATAATGATAAATAAATAGATACATGATCTTATGTGCATGGTGAATATACACAAGGAAGGATGTTTTTACTTAATTTTTATTTTTAATCTTTTTATTTTGGTTTTGTATTTACAAATATATACAGATATATACAAGCTTATTTTTATTTTATTTTTAGAGGAAAATATTTTTATTCTATTTATAGGTATATTTACAGACATGAGCTTCCCTATCTCTCTCTACTTGGGCATTTATGCGGTCAGGCCCATGCTGAGCCCTCCCTTGGGATTAGGTCGCTCAATATTTATTCTAAATATCTCCCTCTTTTTGTTTTGTCTCTTTATTCTTTTATTTATGCACAAAAACATGCCAATTATTAACTTTTATACAATGCATGCAATTTGGTAATTATTTTATTTACAAGAATATACATTTATTTGCAAAGGTTTTTGTAGCAAAAATATAAGAATAAAGAGTGATGAATGGGTATTCATCACCCCCCTATACTTAACTTTGCTAGTCCCTGAGCAAACACTTATTTGAAAAAGAAGTGAAAAAGAGAAAGAAAAAGAAAAAGAGGAGAATATTTATGGATTAAGGATGATTATTAAACTTGCCTTCATTAAATTGAAATATGGAGCTCGACCAGATCTTTGGATTATTAATGTGTCGGAACCTTATTTGGACTTAAGCTTAAAACTCAACAGCCTCTAAGTTCCACCAATCTATGGGCAAGACTCCTCAATAAATCCGATCAGAACAAGTCTACATACACAAACTCTAATGACCATGAATCTTTCCATGCGGTGTAAGTGATATGTAGCTCCCCACCTCAAAAGTAACAAAGAAACAACCTCCCCCAACCTGGTAACTCTAATGCCTCGGTCTAGCAACTCTTTCTGCGAGAAGCGGGGTATTCCCTTCTAAGTTCAAGTACAACGGGCTCAAGAAGAGGGGGAAGAAGATAATGGACCATGGCCAGTGTAGCCATGTATCCTTGGGAGCTCTAACCAGTGTAGCTGAGTCTCCGCTGCAAGCTTCATGAGATGTAACATGTATACCCTAAGCTTTTGCTTTATTTGACTATATACACTCCGGTGGGGTTATTAAATTTTCAATCCGACCCACCACTTTTTTGAAGTTCTTTTCTTTTGCACAATTTTTTTTTCATGTGCAACTGTACAACATATCTACATGGTGCAGCATATATACAAGGAGTTTTTCCTTTTGAGCCAGTAGACTATCCATCTTTTGAAGCTTTATTGCAACCCACGGCTTATGTCTTTAGCCTTCATCACCACTAGACTAAGTTGAGGTGCACTTCCTTCACTAAAAGAAGAAGAGAGGTTCCGCCTAGAAGTACTACCCTCATATGCTACCCCAAGCCAAAGGAAACTGCCTCCTCACCACCTCATCCGTGGAGAGATATGTGTAAAGTGCTGGTGCAAGTCAAGCCATTGTCTCTAAGAGTCATGCGTGTGTTGTTAAGTGCTCTACTTAGGCTCATCAAGATGACATATGCTCATAGCCTAGTGGACTCAAAGAATTAAGTTCCAAATGGACCTGAAAAGCCTTAACCCTAAGCCCTATAAGGTTCCTCTTAGAATTAGGTGGATTAAGATCTTAATCAAGCTCCATTTCCCAATTTAATTCCAGGCTAGTTTAAATGTCAACTATGATCCAGGAAAAACTATACAAATATTTACAAAGACGCTATTTACAAATGTGCACTTTACAAATATTTATAATCGTGCAAAACTTTTGAAAAATGTTTGAAAACATGAATGTATGCATGAATGCGAGTTTTACAAAATATTTACAAACATTTACAAGGTTTTTGCAAACTTTTTGTTTTCAAAACATTTTGGAAAAATTTTGTACTATATACATAATTTTGATATGAAAATATTTACAAATCCTTTACACAAATCATTTTACAATCATTTGTACAAAAATAATTTGTATAAATAAATAGGTATGTGCAAAATGAATTTTATATACAAGGGAAAATTTCTAATTTTTATGGGTTTTTAGCCATTTTTTATTTATTCACACACTCACACAAGGTACGAGTTATGGCTAAAGTATATATGAAATATATACACACCCCCTATACTTAGCTCGAACGATGTCCTCAGAGTGATCAAGAGCGATGAAGAAGACATAACTCGTGCTTAGTATAAGGAAGTGAAGAGGAATGGCTAGATACAGAGATGAATGAAAGAATAGAATGAGGAGAACTCGGTGGTTTCCCCCTATACTTAGGATCAAGTAATCCTAAGTATAGCAAGCTGTACATGAAGGGAAATCCGAGTGAAGGATGTACGGGTCCTACCCCCCCCCCCCTATACTTAGGGTGAAATATCCCTAAGTATAGGCAGCAAAACAGGGGTAGAGAGAATCAAAAGAATACCCGAAGGTCCTACATCCCTCCCTATACTTAGGGTAAAGTACACCCTAAGTATAGCATAATCATAGGATGAGAAAAGGGATGTGGGACTAAAGAATAGAGTGATATGGACAACTGGATCTATACAGGTCGGAAGAACAGTGATAATCAGGCGTGAGATGCAATAGATGTGAGTCACGAGACCACATCTCACGCAAAATGAATAGGGGCAACATCAACGACCCGCGGCTCCTGATCTAGAAATGGCTTGAGCCGCTGGCCGTTCACTCGAAAGGTACTCTCAGTTATAAGGTCCCTTCCATTTGCTCTATAGCTTCCCTGGAAATAGACAAAGCCTAGCATCAAACAGCCATACTCTCTGTCCAGGCTCAAAATGCTTGTGGCTGATATGAGAATCATGCCACTCTTTCACTCTCTCCTTATACTGTAGGCTGTTTGAGAAGGCGGTATCATGAAGCTCCTCCAGGGCTGCTAACTCTGCCCTCCTCTGGTCTCCTATACTATCTGGATCCAAAAATATATCTGTGACTGCCCAAAGTGACCTGTGTCTCAGCTCAACAGGTAAATGGCACGGCTTGCCATAAACGAGGCGAAAGGGAGATGTGCCCAAAGGTGTCATGAAAGACGTCCTATATGCCCACAAGACCGAGTCCAAAAGCTGTGACCAATCCTTTCGGTCAGGGCGAACGACTTTCTGCAAAATAGTCTTGATCTCCTTATTCGACACCTCAGCTAGACCATTCGTCTGAGGGTGGTATGGAGTGGCAACTCGATGGTCTATGTCGAACTCGCTGGCAAGGGCCTTCACATGGTCGTTGATGAAATGAGACCCCCCATCAGATATCAATACTCGAGGTACCCCGAACCGTGTCATGATGTGCTTCCTCAAAAATCTGCAAACTGTCCTGGCATCTGCGGTTCGGGCGGGGATGGCCTCAACCCAACGACTCACATAATCAATGGCTAACAGAATGTACTCAAATCCCTGACTCTTAGGGAATGGACCCATGAAATCGATGACCCATGCGTCAAAAACCTCACAGAAGTGTATGGGCTGCATCGGCATCATATCACGCTGTCCACAAGTGCCCATCCTCTGACAGTCAGTACATCTCTTCACTAACTCATCAGAGTCCTTGAAGAGAGTAGGACACCATAGGCCGGATTGGAGCACTTTCTGTGTCGTTCTCCTCCCTGAGTGATGTCCTCCTGCCTCCAGCTTGTGGCATTAAGTAAGGACGCTGTGATGCTCCTCCTGAGGAATGCACCTATGCCAGATACTATCCCCTCCCTCATGGTAAAGTATGGGATCCTCCCAATGGTAAAACTTGGCCTTCGCGAGGAAGGTCTCAAGTTTCTGCCTGGGCCAATCTTGTGGAACTTTCTTGGCGACAAGATAGTTCACAATATCGGCGTACCATGGGAGCGAAGCGATAGCAAGGATCGCCTCATCTGGAAAGGTCTCACAAATAGGGTCAATCTGCTCAGAATCCTCAAGATACTCCAATCGGGAGAGAGGATCCGCCACCACATTTTTGACTCCAGGCTTATCCTTAATCTCTATGTCAAACTCCTGGAGTAGAAGGATCCATCTAGTCAGTCTGGCCTTGGCATCCTTCTTTGCCATGAGGTACCTGATGGCGGTATGATCAGTATACAAGGTCACTCTAGATCCAATAATGTACGATCTGAACTTATATAGGGCGAAGACTACGGCTAGCATCTCCTTCTCTGTGACTGTGTAATTCCGATGCGCGGAATCTAATGTGCGGCTAGCGTAGTGGATGGCAAATGGAACTCTGTCCCTCCTCTATCCTAGCACAGCCCCTACGGAAAAATCGGAGGCATCCGTCATGATCTCGAATGGGAGAGACCAATCGGGTGGCTGAAGGACAGGAGCCTCTATCACACATCTCTAGAGAGTCTCAAACGACGAAAGACACTTTTCATTGACAAGGAACTCAGTGTCTTTCGTCTGCAGATCAGTCAACGGTCGGGCAACTCTACTGAAATCACGAATGAATCGCCGGTAGAAACCAACGTGCCCCAAAAAAGACCGTAACTGCCGCAAGTTGGACGGTGGTGCGAGTTTGCTAATGACATCCACCTTGGCCGGATCAACCTCCATGCCCCTGTTGGAGATGATGTGGCCAAGCACCATCCCTTGAGTCACCATGAAGTGACTCTTCTCCCAAGATAATACCAGGCGAACCTCTATACATCGCTGAAGTATTCGGTCTAGGCAGTCAAGACAGGAGTCGAATCCGTCGCCGTAAACCGAGAAATCATCCATGAAGACCTCCAAGCATTCCCCTACCATGTCCGAAAAGATCGACAGCATACATCTCTGAAAAGTCGCAGGGGCATTGCATAGCCCAAATGGCATGCGTCGGAAGGCGTATGTGCCGAAGGGACGGGTAAAGGTCGTCTTGTCCTGGTCTTCGGGAGCGATGGCCACCTTGTTGTAGCCCGAGTACCCATCCAGAAAACAGTAGTGGCTCTTCCCTGCCAGTCTCTCAATGATCTGATCAATAAAGGGTAGGGGAAATGATCCTTCTTGGTGGCCTAGTTGAGTCGTCTGTAATCCACGCAGACACGCCAAGAAGTGGGTACCCGTGTAGCAATCTCCTCTCCGGACTCTGTAACTACTGTAGTGATGCCCGTCTTCTTGGGCACCACAAGTAACAGACTGACCCACTTGGAGTCGGAGATGGGGTAGATAAAATCGGTGCTCCACCACTTCGAAATTTCCTTCATGACAACCTCTCTCAGATTCGGGTTCAGCCGCCGCTGGAACTCACGCGACGGCTTTGCCTCATCTTCAAGATAGATGTGGTGAGAGCACAGAGCCGGACTGATCCCCTGGAAATCTGCTACGCTCCATCCTATCGCCTTGCGGTTCTTTTCAAGAACCCCCATCAAACGGGATCCCTGCTCTCCAGTCAAATCAGTTGAGATAATGACTGGGTACATCTCATGCTCACCCACAAGGAACCTATACTTCAGCGACGTAGGAAGTGGCTTCAGCTCTGGACAACTGGATGCCGGCAAATCTGGCTTCTGAAGAATCCGAGTGTATGCTGCCAAATCTGCTCGGGAGAATGAGAACTCTCTCTCACAAACTGGATCTGGAGAAGGCTGCTCAACTGAACTGTCTCTGCTCTGCTCGGCATCTACCTCCTCCCTAGCTGCAGGCTCAGTGGAAGTCAGATCTGGTATGTAATCATCAAACTCTGCCCAGTCAAAACCTAACTCCGAGGGATCTGTATCATCTAAGGTGGCCTCAGTACCACCATCCTCACAAAACAAATCAGTATCACAGTCGAGAACCGGCTCTGCTGCCTCAAAAGTATCCTGGACCAGGAATGCGCTCTCCAAGCTCTCCTCTGTTGTCGTCTCTGCATCAGCGGAATCTGAAAGTGAGAGGATGGCATGTGCTGCTGGGTATGCCCAAACTGCCTCATCATCTGTAATCACAAAGTCGCAGTCCTGGTGGATGTCTGGCCCGGCATCTGTCATTTGCTCTGTGTCTGAAGTAGTCTCTGAGCATGCTCTGTCTCTGGCTCTGCTGTCCTCGACCGTCTCTATTTGTACACTTTCGCCCTTGACGTGAAAGTATACCTTCCCACTATCATGGTCGGTCACTGCCTTGGCTGTGACCAAGAACGGGCAACCTAAAATGATGGGGGTATCGGTTACTGACTCAAGGATCTCCATGTCCAACACTACGAAGTCCACGGGGAATTGCAGGACCTGAATCGTGACGACAACGTCTCTAAGCAACCCTTCGGCCTCTTGACAGATCGATCAGCAAACTGAAGGACTGTCCTGCTTTGTCTAAGAGTGCCCAACTCGAAACGGTCGAGAAGGGCTGCCGGAAGTAGGTTGATCGACGATCCGCTGTCTAATAGAGTACGGTCGAACCTCTGCTCTCTGATATGGCATCTGACATATGGGGTTCCTGAATCTGGCCTCTTGGCAGGCAGACGGTTCTGGATCGCGAAACAAGTGGCTCTCGTCAGCACATGAATCTCTGAATGGTGGTTCCTCCTCTTTCTCCTGACTGTGGTCCTGTCTCTAAGTGAACGTTGAAGTAGAGGAATGTGCTGCAAAGCCTCCTGAAGAGTTAGCTGAATGTGAAACCGATCTATCATCTGCTGGCTGAACTCTTCCTGCTGCCTCTTTTTTGGATTTCATTTTTCTTCCCCTTCCCCATCTGAAGGGCTATAGGGAAGGGGATCACAGGGTCCTTCTCAGATGAAGGACTAGGAAGGGGTCTAGACGGCTCGACGGCCGGATCCACACATGCATCATGCACCACAGTGGGACCAGAAGAAAACAAACCCTTTCCTATATTCACAGAAGTGTTCCGAGATACATCAGTAACAGGAAAAACAACATGAATCTCAGAAGAACTGGTGGCATCAGCACCACCCTCGGCTGGAAGACTCGCGGCCTCAGTACCGCGCTCTGGCTCGGCAACATGGGTGTCCTCAGTACCACCTCCTCCTACTGGTGAAATGGAGGCCTCAGTACCGCTGGTGGGATCAGCATCCGTGGTAGCGTCAGTACCACCGTTATCATCTCTAGCGGCGTCAATACCGCTCCCTCCTCGTCTGGCGCTCTAGAAGTATCCTCGTGGTGTAGCTCAGACGAGGCTCCGCCGGCTGGCATCCTACCGCTCCTAAGTGTGACAAAATCAGTATCAAAAAGATATGCAGACATATCACCAAAAGTATCACTCGGAGTGGCATACTCAGTACAAACTACCTGCTCAGATTTCCTCTTCAGGTTGTTCGGATTGGGCTCTATCTGGCAGGGATGGCAGCCTTCCCTCTCACAATGTCCAGCATCTCCTGGCGGAACTCATCCATCTCCCGTCGAAAAGTAGCCTGCTGATCAGTAAGAAGGCGGGCTCTGTCATCCAAGGCAGGGTTCTCATAGGATGGCCCATGAGAACCAGACGGATAGCCTCTCTGGTAGTGAGGTTGCTGCTGCTAGTGCTTCTGTGGGTGAGAGGGGTACTGCTGGGGATGCTGCTACTGCTGATGAGGCTGCTCACGCCTCCAAGACTTTCCTTACTGGTAGGGATGAGGACCATACTGCTGTAACTATTGCTGCTGCTGGTGTGGGTACACTGGGGGTTGCTGCTGGTGGTGATCTCTCTGATGGCTGTACTGGCCACCCTGTCCTGATGGTTGCTGCTGGGGCTGGGTACCTCCGGCCGCCCAACGGAATCCAGGATGGTCTCGTCGGATACCGGGCTGGGGGTGGTCGTACCAAATCCCGTTGACATCCATCAACGGCTCTGAATCGTAAGGGTCTGGCGGGAGTACTGTCAGAGGCTGATCCGACTGGTATGCCACCATCTGAGTGTCAGTGGATGGTGGTGCCTGGTAGGAAAGCTGTGGTTGCTGATACGGCTCCTCCTGTACAAAATGGACCTGTCTAAGCTGCTGGTGGAAGCTGGAGCGCTGGGACGAGCTGCTGCTGCTAATCGGATCGCCTTGTGCCTGAAGACGAGGCTGTGAAGCCGTCTGTGCCTCCTGGAGACACATGAGCTGTGTCTTCAGGTCACTCAGAGACTGTGCCATCTGCTCCATCTGCGTGATGCCCTGACACTGCTTCTTCTCAATGATCTCCATCCGGTCCAGCTTCTCGCTGATGATCCCCATGTCTGCGGCTGTGGACTCGGCCTTTGCTGCGGCTACCGCTGATGAACTGGATGGACCGGCGTCGACCCGTGCTATCCTCTGGTACTGCACGGTCTGTGGCTGTTGGGGTCTGCCCTGTGTGTACAATCGGGTCTGAGACATCACCATATAGTTCTCGGCCATCTCCTCGTAGATGGCCCAGACCTTATCGTGATCCTTGGCGAAGTAAGACCCGCCACAAGAAGCGTGCACCAAGCCCTGAAGCTCTGATGTCAGCCCGCTGAAAAAGCTCTGAACAAGGTTCGGCTTGGAAATGTCATGGTGCGGGCATCTGTCGGTCATCTCTCTGAACCTCTCCCATGCCTCGTGAAACTGCTCGTTGGGGAGCATGGAGAAGTTGCTGATCAGGGCTCTAGCGGCGTTCATCCGCCCGAGTGGATAGTACTTATGCAAGTACTCGGTGCGGAGCTGCTCCCAGGTATAGACATATTTCCCCAAGTAATTCAGCCAGATGGCTGCTCTGTCTGCTAAGGAGAAGGGGAAGGGCAATCATCCGTATGGTATCCTGGTCCACCTGACGGTCGTGGACTGTGCTGCAGATCATCAGAAACTCCTAAAGGTGGCGATGGGGCTCCTTTGTGGCGAGCCCGTGGAACCGGGGAAGTAGCTGCAAAGTATTCGGGGGGAACTTGAAGTCCCCCACGATAGCTGGAAGTACAACCCAATGATGCGTCAAAGTCGATCCAGGGTTGTGCAACTCCCGCGTCGGTCTCAGTGGCTCTGCTCCGGCTGCTGCTGCGGCTGCTGCCGCATCGTCGGGTCCTCCCCCTGGGCCGCGCTGCTCGTAGTCGGCTCTCATCTGCTCAAGCTCATGCCTCATCTCTATTATGAATGCTCCCTGATCCCTCAACTGCTGCTGAACTGAGTCTAGGGATGCGATCAGGGTGGAGTTAATCGCAACCTGGTCCAGAACAAAATGCTCCTGTTGCGGACCTCTGGTGTGATCATCACTACTGCCGTCCATAGTCTCTGCAAAATCAAAACATCAAAACTTAGGTGCCAATAAATCATCTGTCTGTCTCTCCTCTGGCACTGGTATCTCGGTCTCAGAAGAAGGATGGTCGAGGGGGAACAGGACGGAGTTGTACTCGAGTCCGGAGAGTGGGTCTAAGCTCCCACGAACCGACCTAGATGAGTGGGCTGGAGTGCTAAAAAGCGTTGCAGCCAGAGGCTGCCTAAGAGACCTCCTGCCCATCATCATGATCTGGCGAGTAGTACGGATGAGATCTGGTTACAACTATGATCACAAGCAAACCCCTGATTCACCAACGCAACGCGAGCTGAAGACCATAAAGGCTCGGTCAATTATATTGTCAATTTTATTTTGGTGATCAGTCAGGATAGCAGAGCGATTACGTGACCTGTTGGGTTACCCGATATTTTCTCAACCGACTATCCCGTACAGAAATAGCCGGTAATCAGTCGAGAAGAATATCGGAGGGCTTTACCTAGTGTGCGGGGTCACTCTCTCGCGCAAGAAAACCAGACAATGAGGGGGTTACTCTCCCCAAGACAAATTTTTAAGTGAGGTGTCTTTTAGGGTCGATAGTGTTAGCAGTCCCAAATTTTTATTGTTTTTCTTTTTTAGTATTTTTCATAATCAAACAAATTGCCTAACGAATTTTTCGGTTCTCCTGGTTATTAAGTCCAAAACAGGGGGAAGAAGACAAAAAAGTCGATGCGCGATGAAATCAATGATGCATGCAGAGTAAGAAATGCGTACCTGACTCCAGCAGTCTAGATGCAAGATGATCCGCGCAGAATTGAAAGACAGAAAGTAAACTATCAAAATGGTGCAAGCGAAAAATCGAGTCCCTAAACAGCAGTGCTACTGGAAAGAATGGCTAGCCGACCACCAGCCTCCAACCCAGAGAGTCCGGTCTAGACCCACCCCTCCTCTTCTCGACAGGTCGAGTTCAGGAGTAGCGCTTGACGGGGTGGGCTCGCGGTGCATAGGCTCGGAGGTGATCGATCGGCTATTTTATTAACTTTTTATTATACGTCTAATTACCGAACTATAGGAACAGGCAAATATATTAGGGTGTTTGGATCCTATGAATTACGTCACAATCAAGCAGAAAATCCTAAGGGTAGGGGCTCGAAAATCTGTGACAAACCGGAAAAGGTAGTAAGGAAAATCAAATAGCGTAAAAAGCTGCGAAGAAAACCGAACTAGCTAAGGGGTCCCTCGAGCACACGGTGCTCGGCGAAACAGACCCCGAGAGTGTCAAAGTTCAAGAAAGTGTCTTGTCCCTGTATTATTACAATAATAGTTCAAATAGTACTGGAAATAAAATCTAAGCTACTTCGCGGCTATTCCGCGTCTCCCGCACTCCTACTTGCTCCTCGCGCTCTCCTGCGGCTCTGTAGAGAAGAGAGCCGCCTTCGACTCTCGCGGTTGCGTCGGCTTCCGAAGAAGCCGCCTCGATCCTCGGGCCCTCGCAAGAACACAAACAAAAGTGATCACACCAGATTATTTGAACAATTACGTAAATAAATGATATATATACAAAATATGCACAAAAAGCCGCGGAAAAATCAACTATGACTACTAAGCCGTGCTCCCCGACATCGGCGCCATTCTGATGACCCGAAAAAATCACCCGAGCAACTAAGGTAGATGAAATAAAACTAAGGTCGTTGTGATCTCAGTCGCTCGAGATATCAATCGGATCAATCAAGAAAAATGTGAGATTAGACCACCAAAAAGAGATAAAATCAAATAAAATCAATAGTGGCCCTAGCTATTGGATTAGCCTAGTATAGCGACCAGGGTCGGACTCAGGGAGCACGTGATGGCCTTGCGGCCTACGAAGTAGTCTAAGATGAAAATACACAAGAGAAAAAAATTTTGAGATTTTTACCCTGCAGACCCTATAATCTTTTGTCAATTACCCCTACGACCTTTGAAACAACCTAATTCCTCCCACAACCCTGTAAACTTGCTCCGTCTTATCCCACAGACCCTGCCGTTAATTTACTTTTCTTGAGGAGTATAACATGGGTTAATCTAACCATAAGTGCATTGAATGGTGGATCTTCCACCTCCTTAAATCCTTCTTCCTCTTCATCATCTCCTTCCTCCATTCCTCTCCTTCTTCCTTCTCTCATTATTTTCTCTCTCTTCACCAAATCTTTATCCGTCAACCAAATCACAATTTTTTGTCTATTTTCAGGGATAAACCATGTCTTCCCATCAAGAAGTTGTCGTAGCTGCCCTCGCAGGTAGAGAGGTTGAGACGGATGAGCCTCCCGTAGACGGTCAACAACAGGGTCCTGAAACAGAGGTCGCAGAGCTTGATTGTATCCTGCAATGGATTCGCAGACCCATTCTTCTGTCGAGCTCAACTACGTTTCATTTAGTTCTGCATCCGATCAAATTCTTCCACCTTCTGGCAGTTATCCATTAATCCCCATCCAAAAGTTAAATACATCCTTGCAATTACGGCTAATTAGAAAAACCAAATCATGATAACCGAAGTCAGGTGTTCTACGTTTATTTGCATATTTGGGATTGCAGAGACATTGGAATACAGGATGGTTACCGAACGAATCAATAAAAATCTAAGTACAAAATACTGTCCAATCATCATGCACACGGGAACCTGAAACACGTTATCAAAACAAGAGCATCACCTTTACAAGCAAATGACTAAGTGAAATAAGCATTCTTGCACTTCGATTTGCATCACCGGAGAGGATCGAAACTGAAACAGTAGCAGTTAAACACAATGTCAATTCAAAAGAATCAATCTACTGATGAGAAACATCGCAACCGAAGAAGTTCAGCAAAGTTGCTTGCAAGTTTTGGGTACGTTCCACGATCGGATTCGATATTCATCTTCCGACATCGGGAGAGCTCGGAACCTTCTCCAATCCTCGAGCATGACTTTCATATCGTCGATCTTCCTCTGTAAACCCATGCAGCAATTCGTGTGCATTGTACAGACCTTGTTGAAGTCCTCGCTCAGCTCGCAAAGCCCCCCGAAATACGTGGTATCCGAAAACCTTACATTGAGTTCGATCTTGGTGATGAAAGGGTCGTACTTGATCTCATTAAGAACACTCTGATCATGCTTTCCAAAATAGTTCATGAAGGATATGGAAAATATCCTCAAGTGCATCACGGAAGCGTGATCGTCATATCGAATACGACGAAGAACGACTAGTCGTACTAATTGTTCGGTGCAGCAGAATTTAAAAAATTTTATTCGATGAAACCACATGATCCAAGAACCATTCTCAGATCGTTTCATCTATAACCACAACAAGTATAATGCAATACCTCTTGAAGCGTGGTTGATCAAGTCTCTAAAGAAAGAGACCTCCTGTCTCAAGTCCGATCGTCGGCGAGACCGCTTGCGAGCGCGGGGATGAACCGCGTTGTCCTCGCAATCCAAGAAGATGATCCAAGCGTGGTTGCTCCTGATCTCGTCGCACGAAATCAAACGTCTCCTTCGTGGGCGTAGCACACCAAGAAGACGGAGAAATCGAAGAACGTCGAAGCGGCAGCGCGGTGGCGATGGCGACGACGATTCCCTTCTCTAGGGTATGGTGGACGGCCACCAACAAGAGAGGGAGAGAGGGCTGGCGTGTATGAAGAAATGAGGGAGAGAGAGAGCTCCAATATTGCAAGTAATTAGAGAGCATAGTATGCCTCTCTATTTATAGGGTTTTGGGATCCATGGATCTCAATCCATGGGACATATAAAATCAATGGGTGAGATTGATTTGTGTCAATCCAATGGCCAAGATTGTTGTTTTCAAAAGCAACAATATTAGGTCAAAATATATTTGACAAAATAAAATTTAATTTATTCCTAAATCAACCCAACAAATAAGGAGAGAAGATACATGGAGATTTTATCTCCATGTACCTTCCAAGTGGACGGCCACACATTCCTTATAGGAATGATGTGCCGCCCCTTGAGATTGCATGGAGATTGCAATCTCATGGAAATCCATGAGATTGCATATCTCCTTGGAATCTCTCTTATTTATTTGCAACAAATTTATTGGGTTTTATTCTCCAAAAAAATAATTCACAATTATCTTTGAGAATATTGCATTCTTGCCATGGAAAAAATTGTGAATCATATTCACAACCCAAAACAACATATAATTCATATTGTTAATTAATTACACAATGTGTATCCAATACACACATAATTATTAATCAACACATATAAATTATAATTAGCTCTCTCTAATACATTATAAATCACATTTATAATATATTATGAATAATTGGATATTTCTATCCACATTATTCTTATCCACATTAATTAAATCACATTTAATTAAATTGGATAATTTCTTCACACATCAAGATGATTAAATCACATTTAATCATTATTTCTTCATTGCTTAGATCTTATGGAATTATTCTTGAACCCTTCAAGAATAATGCAATCTCTCCGCATATACTTGGAGATAAGGACAGGGTGATTGTATTGTTCCACGTATAGTGACATGGATATTGAGATCGTATCTCAAATCCAGATCGCGGGCCTCCCATAGATGCTTGATTAAATCAAGACCGTAAATCTAATCTTCTCATTGTATCTGAATCATATTCAGATCAATGTCCAACACTTGGACCAAGATCAGATCACTTCTCTGCTGAGAGGAGCGTCATGGTTATACAATCGTTTATGATCAAATCACCCTCAGGTATTCCCAATACCTGTACATCCTGCATACTGGAAGACTCAGACTAAACCCGAAGTATTGGATCAACTTTATACTGTCTACTTCATGGTTTTATCAGTAAGTTTATCATTCGATCATTGGGAGTTGGTATCGATCATACACTTTCCAAAAGCGTATATCATACCTAGGTCTTGATCATATACTAAAAGTATATATCAAACCTACAAATTCAGTCAAGCTTCCAAAGCGAGACGACCATGCGCATGGAATTTGATTCTTCCCAATATCTCATGAGTGAGCTCATGTCTTCCGATTCAGTATCTGAACCTGTGTGATCCCTTTGAGAGATCGTATACTCATATGCCCTTATGTGCAAACCAGCGCGCCGGTGTATAGACCTTGATTAGGTCATCAACCTATTGGTATGCCAAATGTACACACTCAGACATATAGTAACACATATGTCTCCGGTCAGAGGATGCGTGCCTATATCATGACAGCATATGATATAGGACTTTCGTTATCTCGATCTCGTTAAGTCAACTATTTGACCTAACTAATCTGACACCTCCGAATCTCTATTCCTATGCAGAGGACCTGCATCAAGAGGTCAGTCAGATATCAGCCTTCAGAGATAGGATTGCCATCTCCTACTCAGGCTGGAGATCATCTCTTAATAATCATTTGACGGTGCTTGATGAGTCCTCAATCTAACTCTTTAGATATTCATCCAAGCACCAGCCTCTATGATTCAACAGTTGAATCAACAGCTGTATGATTATTAAGATGGCCATGGTACATAACCCTAATTGTACTAAGGGACCTATTATACAAATTATTCATTCTTCATTTCAGATCAGGGAATGATATGTGCAATAACATTTATTGCATAATGGCTCGTCGTGGGCTCGCATTTCCAACAATCTCCCACTAGTCCAAAGAGCCATGGGCTAATCATTTAAACCCGCACTCATGTGACAATCATAGGCTATTTAGAAAATAGCTAGGTAAGCTGATCAGTCACTCTGTTCCCGCGAGACTATGCCAATTCCTTTTACGGCACTTACATATCCCCAGTAACAGTGCTCGCATCCAATGCAAATGTTGCATCTTATGCAACTAATACTCAATCTTGTTAGTTATAGTGTCCTTGACACTACATCTTAACAATTATCATAACCAGTATTTCCATAATCCTTATAAGAATATCCTTATTTTCTGGAGATCTCTATCTCCTAAGGTATCTTTAGTTAAGACCTTTTAGATCACTATCTATAAAGTCTTAAACTTTTGAAGATAAGACTTTGAGATCACTATCTCAAAAAATCTTGTCATCTATGAAGATTTTGTTGTTACTGCAACCAAGTGTTTTATTTCCATAGTAGGACTAGTAACAGTTTACTACTCCCACTGCATGGCAGCCACCTGGCTTTTGTACACATCTAGCACACACTTGGCTTCTCAGAACTGATGCCCAAGGGCAAGTAGTTCCAGCATTCACTTCCTCAACTCTTTGAGGTGTTATCCCTTTAGATAGGTCAGTACCATATCTTAAGGGTTAGAAGCCTTTCTTGGAATTTCTATGAATAGAATATGTCCAAGGTGTACTACAAATGTGACAGTCCCATTATCCTCTTCTCTTTGCTTCTGAACAACTTCAGAACTAAGATCTGAGAGGCATCTTTGAAATCTTATTTCAAGTTATGGAACAACCAGATTATAAAACACTAATTATTATCCTTATATCATTTTTAAATGATTAGGATATCATCTTCATTTAGCACGATGAACACAAAAGCACTCCCACTAAGCTTCATATGGTTCATCAAGATTCTATATGAAATCATAACATTTATAATTTCATCAAATCTTATGATCCAACTTCAAGAAGCTTATTTGAGTCCATAGATGGATTCCTTAGCTTGCACACCTTGCTTTCCTCAACCATGAAGCCCTGGGGCTACTTCATGTGAATATCCTCAAAGAGGTATTCATAGAGGAATGCAATATTGACTTACATCTTGAAGATGCAATAGTCAAGTTGTGTAGCTAAGGTTAGCAATATTCTGACGGTTTTAAGCATGGTCACCGAAGAGCAAGTCTCATTGCAAGCAATGTCTTCTCTTCCAGTGTGTAGCTCATGGCTACAAACCATGCTTCGAAGGTCTCTACCTTCTCATCAGGTTCCCTTTCTCTTGAAGATCCATTTACACCTCTACAGGTATTACCCATATAGGTGGATCCTCGAGGGTCCATATACAACACGTGTATATGAAGTCTACATTAGACTTTTATTGCTAACATCCATCTATCCATGCTATGATCTTCAGAAGATTCATCACATGAAGTTTGATCATTGTCAGATTTCTCTAACACATGAATCCATCCTCAAACTCATTTGAAGAGGTATTAGTGTTTCATCTTTAATTGTCCTTTTAGTTTCCAATTTCAGGAGCCTCATTATCTTCTCAAGATTGAATGAGTTCCTACACTTCATTTTCATCTTGATTCTCAAGAGTCTCAACCACTAAGAATCACATTCTCAGAGATGAGATATTTTAAGAATCTCAAGGTCATAAAGTAGGTATCCAATACCATTCTTTATTTTCCTAATGAAGCAGCACTCTCTAGTGCTCAATTCCAGCTTACTTGCATGGAATCTTGTTAAGTATATATAATGTAGTCTCTACTACACATATATACCTGGAAACCAAGGGATAATTATGCTAAAATTTATCATTGATAAGATCATGTCACACATGATCCAATTGTATCTACCTATAACTCTATTGAGTTAAGGTGTGTTAGGAGGATTGAGATAGAAATGATATTCATATCTCCATAAGGTATTCTTCGAATTTATCTAGTAGGTACTTGCTACCTAGATTAGATCAAATTCATTTTATCTTCCTTCAAACTTTGGTTCTAAACCAAAAATAATGAAATCTTTGAACATTTCAAAGGTTTCTTAGGTGAAGAGAAGAAATCTCATATCATACATAATCATCAATAGATATCACATATCCACAATGTTTACTATGATATAGATGATCTGCATACATCAATATGTATGAGATCCTAAATACCTTGACACCTTACACCATTCCAAAAGAAGGGTGCATTGGACATTTTTCCTTTTGAATACAATATTCATAAGTATGTAAGTTTTGAAATTTTAGACATTCTAAAGTTTCATCTCTTACTAGTCTATCGATCAAATCAATAGACAAATGTCCAAGGCTTGATGTTCGATCATTGTCAAATGATCTTTATCCTCCTATTGATCTTGAGGTTTAATTTCAGTATTTAGAAATGTTAATGAACCATTCATTAATTTTCTAATTTAGTGGAATCCACTAGATTTTAGATTACTTTCTGAAATATCTTCATCATAACTCCTTATAATAGGTCCATTCCAGAATTCATGTTTATTTCCAACATTTAGAAACAAACAATGAGTGTATTCTTATATCTAGGTCATAGAGACATTCTCTAAGACTAAGGCTCTCCCACTGAAATTAACAAGTCTATCAATCCAACAGAGATTGTTGCAACAATTGCATTGATATCCATGTGGATAACTATAGACCTTAAGATCAAATTTTATGGTCTTCTAAAACATATGCAACCTATTGCAAAAGTCATCAGAAGATTGAGATACAATTATTAGACTCTATCTTATCAAATAAGAAAGTCAATTCCAATGATTTATGTAGATTATTTTGATGCTCTATCCGAGTCC
The DNA here is from genome assembly GCA_037367405.1 of Ottelia alismoides. Classification (NCBI taxonomy): domain Eukaryota; kingdom Viridiplantae; phylum Streptophyta; class Magnoliopsida; order Alismatales; family Hydrocharitaceae; genus Ottelia; species Ottelia alismoides. The sequence goes on along the minus strand of JAZKJV010009386.1, from coordinate 517,917 downwards.
TTCTCTAAGGATTCTAGACAGACTTGATAGTCATACTATCAACACATCAACTTATTGCAGTATTGGCATTCATCCAACTCTTTGGATGTCATATGGAAGTTACAGAAGTCCAGTCAACTCTTTGACTTTCCTTCTTTCTTGGGTCCAACCCATGCTTCCATTGCGCTCCCTTTATCTATAAGCAACCATTGCTCAAGACAGAGGATCTCTTATTTTAAATTCAAAAGAATTCAAAGTAAGAGTTTTTCAACATTTATACATGCTTCATTAAATTCATACAATATGAATATTATGAAGCTTCATGAATGACTAGAGTATAGATAGTAGAATAATGACACTCATCATATACATCCATCTAAACTCTTAAAACATAGGTTAAGGTAGGTACTCAAACAATTTGAATACATCATCTCTTTATAGAGCTACCATTCTACATGATGCAGAGAACCATGTCATCCATGATTAAATGTCAAGAGCACATATGTATGCCAGAAAATCTTCATTGATTTTATAAGGATTATATGACAATTATGATCATCATCAACATGTCACTTCCAAAGTACATTTGATGATACCAAGACTATAGAGACGTACAAACCTTAGGGTTGTAGTCCTATTATCCATTTAATTGTCATTCCTCGATATTATGAGGAAACTTGCACATTGCAACCACATACATTATGTGTCCATTTGCAAGTACAATATCTGGATCATGAGTCCAATCCAAGATATTTCACTGGTTACTATTGAGTATATCATTGAGTGGGTTTTAATGAAGGATTATCTGAAATAAGAAATTTGCATAGATGTATGTATTTATATATACATATTTTACTTTGATTTAGGAATTTTTATATCAAAGTTGTCTTGCCATGTCAACATTGAAAGTTCATTCCCTTAATCACTTTCAATGTAAAAGACATACTTACCATTATATCTCAAGCAAGATCTGGGATCTCCTTCCTTATCTTTGTTGCATCCCAATAATATGAGAACCTACAACTCGGATAAAAAGAAGCAGGAACACATTCCGCCTTGTAAGTCCAACTTGCATCTCCCAATTTGGTCTTTAACATCCGGGCCCACCACCCCTAAGGCAATGTTGACCCGTCATTAATTGAACCAACCGTCAACATGAATACAACTCGCTATGCGCAATCCAATATCGCCCCAATAATGTGAGGACCCGATACTGGGGTCACTACGCATACGTCCTTACTCTTTCGAGAAGCGACGAGCCCGATCCAGATGCGCTTGCATACAGGAGTTGTCACTTCGGACAGGCGTCTCCCACATGCAATCCCTGGCGACGGAACCCTCCGCCTTGACGGGAGACCATGGATGTCACTTATGTGATCCTCCATATCATATTCAAATTTTAATTAATTATCGTGGATCACATTCACATAATTAATTCTTCCAAGGGAATTATTAGCTCTAATCATATTAGAGTATTTCAATTGGACATAATCAATTTAATCATATTAAATTAATTATCAATCCAATTCAATCAATCAAACTTGATTATTTTACTTGAATACATATATGGTAATATCTCAAAATATGTATTAATTCAAATTTTAATAATTAGAAAAATACATCTTAATCCCTCGGACATTATCCCGGCCCTACCCGTTGTCATGGCCAGTACCGACGAGAGTGGGACGGACCACATACGTTGCAACCCGCAACCCCAATGCTCTCCGAATAGGCACCATATCCGCCTCGGGAAAGGATAATGCCAAATTGATTAATTTGTACTTGATATGAACATCGGTTCTTCAACCGAAATTGTACCATATAGTAATAATCAAAACATTTTTTATTATAAGGAAATTTGCTAGACAAATTCCCAAATCCTATTCAAGCATCAAGTTTGAAAGATTGTGGTTTCCAATTACGATTTAGATCACATCTTAATCAATTAATTGGTTGGGGCCAAGTCAATTAGGCAAATAATCATGTTTCAATATTTCACAAATATTTTTCAAGATTATTTCACGACATTTACAATTAATTTCACTAATTGACAATCACTTGGTTCTAGATTAGGACTGTAATTTCAGCAGTGACCCCTACTTACTAAAATTAGCATATCTCAATCATATTAAATCCAAATTAGACAAAATCAATTTTCATAGATTGCTAATTTGATTTAGGACAGAACCCAAGTGATGTTACACGCATTTCGAGGCAAGTCTAAACAGTAATTAACATTTTAATCACGTTCAGATCTACAGTTCCCGCAACAGTGTATATATGTTCATTAAAACAACCATATCTAGAGCATACGAAATCCGATTTACGTAAACTCAGATCCTATGGTTTCTTTATTTAATGGGGAACAAAATCCAAGTATTAAATTCGTGTTTAAACAATTTAAACAGTGCCGAATTTATTTACTAAACAGATCTGCGAAATCAAATGCGATAAAAACTTTCGCGACCTTAACGAACCCGAGTCGTCCACGGTTTTTCGAATCATATTCGAAACCGTCGACCTAAGGCTCTGATACCACTTGAAGGATATGAAAAATATCCTCAAGCGTATCACGGAAGCGTGATCGTCGTATCGAATACGACGAAGAACGACTAGTCGTACTAGTTGTTCGGTGCAGCGGAATTTAAAAAATTTTATTCGATGAAACCACATGATCCAAGAACCATTCTCAGATCGTTTCATCTATAACCACAATAAGTATAATGCAATACCTCTTGAAGCGTGGTTGATCAAGTCTCTAAAGAAAGAGACCTCCTGTCTCAAGTCCGATCGTCGGCGAGACCGCTTGCGAGCGCGGGGATGAACCGCGTTGTCCTCGCAATCCAAGAAGATGATCCAAGCGTGGTTGCTCCTGATCTCGTCGCACGAAATCAAACGTCTCCTTCATGGGCGTAGCACACCAAGAAGACGGAGAAACCGAAGAACGTCGAAGCGGCAGCGCGGTGGCGATGGCGACGACGATTCCCTTCTCTAGGGTATGGTGGACGGCCACCAAAAAGAGAGGGAGAGAGGGCTGGCGTGTATGAAGAAATGAGGGAGAGAGAGAGAGCTCCAATATTGCAAGTAATTAGAGAGCATAGTATGCCTCTCTATTTATAGGGTTTTGGGATCCATGGATCTCAATCCATGGGACATATAAAATCAATGGGTGAGATTGATTTGTGTCAATCCAATGGCCAAGATTGTTTTTGTCAAAAGCAACAAATTTAGGTCAAAATATATTTGACAAAATCAAATATAATTTATTCCTAAATCAACCCAACAAATAAGGAGAGAAGATACAAAATCTCCATGTACCTTCCAAGTGGACGGCCACACATTCCTTATAGGAATGATGTGCCGCCCTTTGAGATTGCATGGAGATTGCAATCTCATGGAAATCCATGAGATTGCATATCTCCTTGGAATCTCTCTTATTTATTTGAAACAAATTTATTGGGTTTTATTCTCCAAAAAAAATAATTCACAATTATCTTTGAGAATATTGCATTTTTACCATGGAAAAAATTGTGAATCATATTCACAACCCAAAACAACATATAATTCATATTGTTAATTAATTACACAATATGTATCCAATACACACATAATTATTAATCAATACATATAAATTATAATTAGCTCTCTCTAATACATTATAAATCACATTTATAATATATTATGAATAATTGGATATTTCTATCCACATTATTCTTATGCACATTAATTAAATCACATTTAATTAAATTGGATAATTTCTTCACACATCAAGATGATTAAATCACATTTAATCATTATTTCTTCATTGCTTAGATCTTATGGAATTATTCTTGAACCCTTCAAGAATAATGCAATCTCTCCGCAGATACTTGGAGATAAGGACAGGGTGATTGTATTGTTCCACGTATAGTGACATGGATATTGAGATCGTATCTCAAATCCAGATCGCGGGCCTCCCATAGATGCTTGATTAAATCAAGACCGTAAATCTAATCTTCTCATTGTATCTGAATCATATTCAGATCAATGTACAACACTTGGACCAAGATCAGATCACTTCTCTACTGAGAGGAGTCACTAAAATCCAGACCCGTTTCATCACTCCCTAGGAATGGAAGCGTCATGGTTATACAATCGTTTATGATCAAATCACCCTCAGGTATTCCCAATACCTGTACATCCTGCATACTGGAAGACTCAGACTAAACCCGAAGTATTGGATCAACTTTATACTGTCTACTTCATGGTTTTATCAGTAAGTTTCTCATTCGATCATTGGGAGTTGGTATCGATCATACACTTTCCAAAAGCTTATATCATACCTAGGTCTTGATCATATACTAAAAGTATATATCAAACCTACAAATTCAGTCAAGCTTCCAAAGCGAGACGACCATGCGCATGGAATTTGATTCTTCCCAATATCTCATGAGCGAGCTCATGTCTTCCGATTCAATATCTGAACCTGTGTGATCCCTTTGAGAGATCGTATTACTCATATGCCCTTATGTGCACACCATCGCGCCGGTGTATAGACCTTGATTAGGTCATCAACCTATTGGTTTGCCAAATGTACACACTCAGACATATAGTAACACATATGTCTCCGGTCAGAGGATGCGTGCCTATATCATGATAGCATATAATATAGGACTTTGGTTATCTCGATCTCGTTAAGTCAACTCTTTGACCTAACTAATCTGACACCTCCGAATCTCTATTCCTATGCAGAGGACCTGCATCAAGCGGTCAGTCAGATATCAGCCTTCAGAGATAGGATTGCCATCTCCTACTCAGGCTGGAGATCATCTCTTAATAATCATTTGACGGTGCTTGATGAGTCCTCAATCTAACTCTTTAGATATTCATCCAAGCACTAGCCTCTATGATTCAACAGTTGAATCAACAACTGTATGATTATTAAGATGGCCATGGTACATAACCTTAATTGTACTAAGGGACCTATTATACAAATTATTCATTCTTCATTTCAGATTAGGGAATGATATGTGCAATAACATTTATTGCATAATGGCTCGCCGTGGGCTCGCATTTCCAACAGTTCAATCTCACAGTGTACCAAAATTTGTAGAGTTGTACAGTTTTCCTGTTGGATCTGACATAGTAAAATCCGCAACTTTCAAATACAAGATCAATGCATAATCAAGTCTGACTGCAATTAGGCAGAATTTCAAAGATGCAATAGCTCTGCTCAGGTCTGACCAAAATGCGGGGGAAAAGGAGTGAAAAATGCCAAAATAATGTCAGAGCCTTTCCCTCCTGACCGATGATCTTCTCGACGTCCTTCCCCTTCACCTGGAATTCATCACAGTTTTCTATTGCCGACTCCAACAGGATGTGCGGCGGTGCCGACCGAGAGGAGGGGGGGCATTGGGGGAGAGAGGTGGAGTTTGTTGGGGCTTTGTTTGGGAAGGGGGATGGCACTCAATGTAAATTTGTTAAACAAAATGGGTATAATGTAAAAAAACATAACGGAATCCGGTTAGTTTTAACGGGTAAAAGAATGGGGGTTAACCACAGGGTTTGTAGGGTAAGGGTTAGCAAGTTTACGAGGTCGAGTGGGGAATTAGGTAGTTTCAAAGGTCGTGGAGGTAATTGACAAAGATTATAAGGTCTGCCGGGTAAAAATCCCAAAAATGTTTGGTGGGTTTTCAATATTTTTATATTTTTTTGGATTTTTCAATAATAAAGAAAGTCGGAAAAACAAGGGAACAAGCAACTTCACACAATTATTTAACTACTCAAACTTTATCCAAAAATTCAAACAAAAATATTTTTATGTTTTTTATATTTTTTATATTTTTGGTAAATTTTTGGGGTTTTTCTGATTTTTATGGAATTTTATAAAAATAAAACAAGACTGAAAAGGCAAGACACTGTCCAGTCAGGTTTCAAGGGCCAAATTAAAATGCAAAATGGCCCTAATAAAACCTGAAGGTAATTTTCCTGTAAAGTATGAAATACAAGGAAATATTAGGCACTGGATTTATTATTTTTGGATTTTTCAATTATTTATTAGAATTTTTATAGTTTTTAAGGGTTTTGTAATTTTTATAGTTTTTATAAGTACAAAAATGACCAAACTTGGTCAGAAAATCAAATATCACAAAACAAACAATATATATTTTTTTTTAATTTTTAAGGTTGTTTTAATATTTTTTTATGATTTTTAGAACTGGACAGTAAGAAAAATGTGTGTTTTTAAATTTTTAAAAATAATAAATGGGCTCTAAAAATTTCCCAAAAATTAGTGAAAATTCTACATAGTGGCAGGAGCCACGTGTCAAATTTTCACTGGATTTGGATGAGATTTGGTATTTTATTTACAACAAATATAAGCCCACAGTCACGGGGACCTATTTGTCATAAAAAACATACTTTAGGGGCCTAAAAATAACAATCCAATAAATCTAGGGGGTCCGGTACAAAATCTCCAAGAACTCACGCGCCTAGCGCGTGATCTGGGCACTCAGGGACCTATTTGCAAATAACTTAGATCCCTGTACTGAATAGTAACACGTACTAAAAGTCTAGGGGCAAAAGTGTAAAATACCCACGATATTCAGCACATGAGGAATTAAAACATTCACAGGGGTATATATGCAAATACTAAAAAGATACTTTCATTCATAAACACCTTAAAACATCAGGCCCATACATGCAAATATCCCACAAAATCACGTGTCGAAGCACATGTACCACAACGTACAGGGGTATAAAGTGCAAATAAAATAAATGACGAGGTCCACTATGCAAAAAGTCCAAAATAAAAACAACTACATGCGATATTTACAGGACTAACTAATAAGAGCAATAAACAAAGGGGCCTACAAGAAATTTACCCCTTATTATGATCTGAGGGCTGGAGTGGCGCCACGTGGCTGATCGGACGGCTGGGAGTAGCGGGCGCTTCCTCGAGTAAACCCTCGCTCTGATCGACGGTGGAGGACGTGCCACGTGGAGAATCGAACGACTAAGGAGCTGCTGTGGCTAAGCCTCGTTGAATAGACGGTCAAGATCAAGCCTCCAAAGATCTGATGTTGATGGCTGCTCCTCAAATGGACGGTTCGGATCTAATCTGGAGCGTCGAGGAAGATCGGATGGCTATGGAGGATACTCCAAGAACTCGATGCCGGCGAGTTTCGCCGGGCTCGTGTGCGTGCAGGAGAGCTCCTCGGAGGCTTCTGGAGATTGGAGAAGATGCGTCTGGGCCTCCCGCGTCTGACGAGCTCCTCCGATGACGCAACGGAGCTCCGGAGAGTCAGGCGACGCCGGCGGAGGTGGAGCTGTTGTTCCAGAATGTCGAGCCCTTAGATGGGCTCGCTTTGACCTGCAAAGCACAGCAACAAGCTCCTGGGTCGAGGGCAAAGTGCCTCGACCCGGTTAGCGGTGGTGGAGGTGAATGGTGCGTCGAGGCGAGCGAGCTCCGGCGGAGCGACGGCGATGAAGCTCGGTTCCCAGTTCCTGTGCGAATTGGGGTGAATGGATGGGTGAAGAAGGTTCGTGGGAGGAGTGCGAAGGTGTGGGTCGACTCCGATGATCGAAAGGTGGGCTAGGGAGGTCGGAATCGGGGTTCGTCGGCGACGGGATGATTTGGGTGAAAATCTAAATTAGCTAAATAGAAGGAGAACTGGGTCTACCTGATGGACGAGATCGACTGGGGAAGAGTTGGGGAAGCTCCAGGTCCTAGCCTCGAGGGCCATCGGTGCCCGAGGCTCGAGCACCACGTCTGGGCGGTGCACGGCGGCCTGAAGCTGCCGGATCGATGGTCCGACCCCTCCTTCCTCGCTGCAACACAGCCGAACGCAAGTTGTCACTCAGGCGATGGCTATGGAGGTCCTAGGGTGGAGTGAGTTGAGCCTAAGATGCGTGAAAATGGGGGGCGTAGCTCAGACTATATACATCTAGGGGTCTGGCTAGAGGGGAGTCGGGCGTGAAGCTCAGAGCGCGGATCCCAAGGACCCCTACCAGGCGTGGATCATGGATGCAAGAGGAAGAAGTAGAGCCCGGGGTTTACGGATTTGGGTGTCGGATTGAGTGGCTAAAAATCGGAGAAGTCGGGTCAAACGCCAGATCCGCGAGAGAAGGGTCTGCGGGGGAGAGTTGACCGGGGGTCAACAATCCCCCGTGGACCAATCAGATTATTCCAATTTTTAATTATTTAGAAATTCATTTAAAAATAGTAAATGACTTATTTTCAAAAAACTTTAAACATGAAAAATGTTTATTTATTTTCAAACTATTTTTTGTGATTTTTATTTATTTTTTTGAAATATAATTTAGGTATTTATAAAGTATTATTATTATATACATGTATATACATATGTATTTTTTTTATTTTTAATTATTTGTTTTTATACAAATTATTCCAATTTTATATTTTATTTATTTATAGGATAAAATTTGGAATATTTTAGTATTTTTATTTTATTTTTATTATTTATTTACAAGGGTAAATAAATAGATATATATAAGTATGTACATGGTATATACACAATGTTTATTTTGATTTTTATTTTTATTCTTTTTATTTTATTTTTGTTTTTATGGTTTTTATTTTATTTATGTACATTCTGAAGTATAGAATATATACAATTTTTATGGGATTTTAATTGATTTATTTATAATGATAAATAAATAGATACATGATCTTATGTGCATGGTAAATATACACAAGGAAGGATGTTTTTACTTAATTTTTATTTTTAATCTTTTTATTTTGGTTTTGTATTTACAAATATATACAGATATATACAAGCTTATTTTTATTTTATTTTTAGAGGAAAATATTTTTATTCTATTTATAGGTATATTTACAGACATGAGCTTCCCTATCTCTCTCTACTTGGGCATTTATGCGATCAGGCCCATGCTGAGCCCTCCCTTGGGATTAGGTCGCTCAATATTTATTCTAAATATCTCCCTCTTTTTGTTTTGTCTCTTTATTCTTTTATTTATGCACAAAAACATGCCAATTATTAACTTTTATACAATGCATGCAATTTGGTAATTATTTGTATTTACAAGAATATACATGTATTTGCAAAGGTTTTTGTAGCAAAAATATAAGAATAAAGAGTGATGAATGGGTATTCATCACCCATGAAAAGTAGCCATCCATATTCATCTCCATTCCCCATGCATGAATGGATTTATTATTTTGTCTTCATGTGCATGGGATGTGTCCCTTCATTCCAAGCAACATTCATCTATAAAAGGAGGCATGACACATGAAGGAAGGTCTCTTCCCCATCACCCATGAAAGTAGCCATCCATATTCTTCTCCCTTCCCCATGCATGAATGAATTTATTGTTTTGTCTTCATGTGCATGGGATTAGTCCCTTCATTCCAAGCAACATTCATCTATAAAAGGAGGCATGACACATGAAGGAAGGCCTCTCTCCCCTTGCATCCGTGATTCTTACTCCCTCTCTCTCTCTCTTTTATTCTATCTCTTTCTCTGTCTCATGCAGATGAAGGCATAGCCGGCAACAACCCCTTCCCCGCGAACGTCATCTTCTCCTCCAGCGCGCATCGGCGTCTGCCTCGTCCGCAGCCCGCAGTTGCGCACCCCACCTGCACGCGCCACCTCTCTCGCGCGGTCTCCTCCTCTGTACTACAGCTGCTCCTCCAGCATGCCACCGCGCATCGGCGTACGTCCAGTCTCCTCCTCTGTACTCCAACCGCTCCTCCAGCGCGCCACCGTGAACCGGTGTGTGTCCATCCTCCTCCTCCTCTGCATTCCAACGCAAGCCTCCGACCACCTCCGCAACCCGTAGCCCGTCCTCCTCACGTAGCAAGCAGCTGCAACCTCCCGCACGCCAACTCAGCCGGCGTCTTTCCCGTGCACTTCCAGCCACCGTGTAGCGCCCTCATTCCAGGCTATTCCCGCAGGCAAACAACAACTCTCCATGCGTGCATGAGAATACCTCTCTCTCTCTTTATTTATATGTCATTTACATTTCAACCCTTGAACTCTCCTTTATTTTAAGTATTCCAAGCATAGTCCTTAGTTTCTTCATCAATTGGATTGCACATCTTTGAAAGAAATCTTTTCCAAATTGCATCTTTATTATTTCACTTAGCATTTTATGTGTTAGATTTCGAATTAAAAATTGCAAACTTACTTGTCCTTGTGGATTCGAACCTCTACTTGCGCTCTTCATTTTTCGTCTTTCCATTACGCTCGTAGTTGTATTATTATTTGTTTGATTCCAATTTATCGTGGGAAAACAACGACTTGATTAAATCATCATTTTAAACCGCGAAAAATCGTGTCAATATTTTGGCACCGTTGCCGGAGACTAGGCAACATTTGCAATTTTTTTTCTTCACTTTCAACTTATTTTCAATATTCTAATCCGTGCAATTTTTTTTATTTCAGGTACTTGAACCTCGAAAAAGAAAAAAATGAAGAATCCATGCAATTTTTTTGCAAACTTGTAACTTGTTCTAAGTAAAAAAATCCCCCCCCCCCCCGTAAAATCTTGCCATCAACAGGACAAAACAATATGGATTAGCGCCAGAAGTGCAGGCACTGTGAGCTTCTCTTTCTCTTAGGCATTTTAGGTTTTTAAAATTTCTGCATTTGTTTGTGCTCGGAATTTAAACCGAAAAATTTTAAAAATACTTCTTCTTTGCATCATCTCTGTGGTGTTCTCCCTTTGCTCACCTAAAAAGATCACCAAAACGTGCTTTATCACACTAAAAAGATAAGCATGAAAGGCCACCGTAGTGGCCCGAGAAGAAAGTGGGAAAATTTTCTGAATGCTTGTTTTGATGCACATGTATGACACAAAAATCACGAGCACATACAACCCTTGGATAGAAACAAAATCCCTGGTACTACGTGGGATTGCAGAGAGAAATCGTAACTCCTCGATGCGTTGGGTACATGTTCTTGTAGGAAGAACAGATCCTCGATCTGAGTACCGCACCCTGGATCCCCCAGCCGGATTAGGACATCGATTTACACAATCTTCCACACCCACCTCCTCATTAAGGATTCCAAATTCTCTGATATTTTTTGTTGAAATCACTAAATTAAAATTGAAAAGGTAACCGCTCCCGTGGTAATTTTTGTGTGAGTTGGTGAATCAACAAATTGTCTGGTGTATTGTGTTGTGTATGCTAGGTCTTAGGTTTTTGAAAAATCTATTACAACAATCTTTTGATTACGACCTAGCCTGTAAATCCTACATGTCTCCTTCGACTGAGAAATCTGAAAATTCGCCTAACCTAGGAGACATGGGAGCAGAGAAACCGAATACCATGGACCTCATTTTCCAACAGCTACAACTTTTGAGAGAAGAGAATGCGACAATCCCACATACCATAGCTCCTCTCATCCGACCACCACCCATCAACACACGTTATTTCTCTGCAGCAGAGGACACAGTTCATTGGGTCCAAAATCACACCCAGCCCAAACAGTTGATTGAGCCCTTACTGACACAACCAACCTCGGCTGTGGATTTTGATGCTTGACCCAGGCCATTCAGCAACCGGCTGCAACACAACAAAAGTCCAATCAAACCAATACACTAAGTGAGAGACCTAACATACTTGAATGACCATTCTTGGCCACTGCCAAGGCACATTTTGACTGTGAAAATGAGAGAGTGGAATTGAAAATCAATGATAAAGATATTCCTGTGGAACATGTCTCCCCTAATTCTGGTGACTCTGAAATTGAGGACTGTGGATGGATAGAGAACTGTGCTATTCTTGATGATTTTGCCCATGTCCATCTTTCCAAAGACCCTCTGGATGTTAGTCTAAACCCCTCACAACTCACTCATAAGGACATGTCTCATCTAGACTCTGTACTTGAAGCCCCACCATGTCCTCTCACTGGTCGGAAAATTTTTGAATTAGATGAAACCTGGGAAACACTAAATATTGATCTCAAATTAACTTCAACCCTGGGTATGCCAAAGATGAAGACATGTTTTGATGATAGCATTGATCCTTCCTCGGACGATTTTGAAAGTTATGAACCTCGGTGTATTAATGATATCGATTGGTATGAGACAAAAGTTGAAATTGAGGATGGCACTTATGTTGAGTGGGGAGAAGAAACAGAAGGAGATATACCATTTGATGTTGATTCCGGATGTGATTTTTCAACTAAGGAAAGTATAGATTCAGAGTTGGAATCTGAGGACATATAGACAATGAGTTGACTTCTTCATGCACCAAAACTCCCTTCCAACCAACACATGATGATATGCTGAAGATTTTTTGCGATGACTCGTTCAAAGATAAAATTTCCAATTCCATTACCCCCACCACAAGGAAAGAAGATCAAATCAATTCAGTCGATGACTATATGAATACATCTTCTACTACCGAGTCTGATCAGAGTGATTTTCTATTCTCTGATCCTTTTTGGGATGATACCAAGGAACTACTCAAAACAATCGAAGAAAATCATCCATTAGCCAATATTCCCCCGCTCCTGGCCTCTGAATCTCCTAATCATATATCTTGGAAACAATCATCTTTGTGGCTCAAGAAGAGAACTGAAATGAAATTCACAATAGATGCCACCGAGGATAGCCATGATGACTATTTGAGGGAAAATGATGATTTATCACAATATACAGAGGATCTCATGGAGGAATCAATTCTTGATCATATAGATCTCGACTTCAATACATCATATCTGGTCCATGAGCCCTTCACCAGTCCACCCATTTCCCTCCCATCACATCCAATCCAAGAACAAACTGATTCATCTCTCATTCCGATTCATCAACCAATTAATGTCTTCACCATACTAATGAGAGCACACAATTATCAAATTCATCAACCGCACTCTCACATCTGGGTCAAGATATATGTATCATATCAAGAGTTTCATTTGGGTTTTCTGAATACAGCTTCTGCACTCACACGCAACAATGGATGCTCTTGATAAGCTGAATCGTCGAGTTGGGATGTTAAACCAACAACATTTTGTGGGTCCACACTCATGGATATCTTTTTCTTTCTTTGTATCCTTCTCTTTACTGCATTGCATTAGATAAGTATGGGGGTCCACCTCCATACTTCATAAAAAAACAAAAATACTTTTCACAATCACTCACCCCTTATGATCCTCCTTTTATACCTTGTTTTCACCATAAGGATATGGTTTTTGATAAGCATGGGGGTGTGTCTGCATAGTTTTCAAAATTGCATACTTTTCAAAAAAATCTTCTTCAAATTTTTTTTTGCAAAAATTCCCCTTAAAATATTTTCAAAAAGCAAGAAAACCACCAAAAATACATCCTTCCTAGTTTTATCCTATCTTTTGAGAAATCAGCTCTTCATTGCATAGATCTTATATTGAAGCTGAGTTGACCCTAATCCACTTAATTCCATCAGAATTTCACTAGACATGAGCTTTTAAGCTTTCTTCAGGTCCATGTGGACTTTATTCTCTCAGTTCCACTAACTCTACTGGAGAATGAACTTATGTATCTAACTAGATCACCTGAGCAACTAGTAGCACTCTTAAACTCTTAAGTGGATATTAAGCAACTGCACATTGCACTTAGCTTGATTGAGTTTATTTTACGAGATACAATTACAATCTAGTTGAGGTGAGGAGTTGTCCTCTTGGTTGTGCCAATGCCTGAACCTTATCTATAGTCAGTGAAGGAACTTGACTCAGGGGCTACATGATCTCTATAGTCTAAGTATGTCAGCAAATAAGCCAGTATCGTGCCTCCAAAGTCAATATTAAGCTGATACTACCTTTGATGCCAAATCCAAGACAAAGACACCACAAAAAGGCATATCACAATACAAATTGCCAAAAAAAATCACCAAACATGTAAAGATATGCAAAGAAAAAACAATGAAAGAAGACCACCAAATAACCTTCTCCACCAAAAGTCGTGGTAGAATCCCAATGATGCTACCTAAATTCTTAAAAGAGATCCAAAGAGGCCCAGGGTTATGCTCTGCAAAAGGAAAAGAATGAGAGCAACAGACCAAAGTGGTCTACGGAAAACCCCGAAAGTTGAGTACCATTCTCCAAAGAATTATGACCTACTTTTTATGCTGACATACTTGGGTGAAAAGAGAATATGCCTGAATTCAGGTGAGGACTGAGGCTATATGTGTAGGGAATCATTCGGTACCTCGATAGATCGTGTTGCTAGCTCGTTCTCTTGACTCACGAAAGCTAAACTATCACTAACACTGTTTATATCCATTCAAAATCAAAGAGAATACTTGTTTCTTAGGGATGAGCTGACCTGATCGACCTTCTGAAACTATGTCTGATTTTGTTGGAACTGAGAGGTTGTTGAAACTACAAAACTCAAGTCAAGTCGACAATTCGAACAAATCATTAATCCATGGGTCGACTCTATTGAAGTTTGTGTATTTGGGTGGTTAGGATCTGAAAACTCGAGACTTTGTGGGTATGTCTGCTGCAAATCCTCACCAGATCTATCTTGGCTATTCTCTGTGTCCTTCATTATTACTTTTCTTATTCTTGCTCGGGACTAGCAAGATTTAAGTATGGGGGTGTGATGATTTCATTATATACTTTTATAACAAGCTTAAATTATGTGGAGTACACTATTAATCTTTGATTTATAAACACCAAATTCACATAATTTGCATTCTATTGATCCTATATACATAGCAGATAAAATCATCTAGATAAAATATTCTCAAAAATCTCCATTCACACATCATTTATGGATTATATATGATGGGAATATATTTAATACCAAACATCCATGAATAAATTATCTACATTAAAAAAGAAAATGAAAGTGCATTAGATTTAATTATATAAGCATTTGAACAAGAATCCAACACATTGATTGGCTCTATAAATATCTCTTACATTTTGTTGGAAAGAAAAGGAGGGAGGTTAATGTAAAATTTCCACTCTTTAATATGCCACCCACATGCATGCACCTCCTATTTATTCACTCTCTCTCTTCCCCATCACCCATGAAAAGTAGTCGTCCATATTCTTCTCCCTTCCCCATGCATGAATGAATTTATTGTTTTGTCTTCATGTGCATGGGATGTGTCCCTTCATTCCAAGCAACATTCATCTATAAAAGGAGGCATGACACATGAAGGAAGGTCTCTTCCCCATCACCCATGAAAAGTAGCCATCCATATTCTTCTCCCTTCCCCATGCATGAATGAATTTATTGTTTTGTCTTCATGTGCATGGGATTAGTCCCTTCATTCCAAGCAACATTCATCTATAAAAGGAGGCATGACACATGAAGGAAGGCCTCTCTCCCCTTGCATCCGTGATTCTTACTCCCTCTCTCTCTCTTTTATTCTATCTCTCTCTCTCTCTCTTTGTCTCATGCAGATGAAGGCATAGCCGGCAACAGCCCTTCCCCGCGGGCATCATCTTCTCCTCCAACGTGCATTGGCGTCTGCCTCGTAGACAGCCCGCAGCTGTGCACCCCACCTGCGCGCGCCACCTCTCTCACGCAGTCTCCTACTCTGTACTTCAGCCGCTCCTCCAGCGTGCCACCACGCACCAGCGTGCCTCCAGTCTCCTCCTCTGTACTCCAGCCGCTCCTACAGCGTGCCACCGCACACTAGCGTGCGTCCAGCCTCCTCCTCTGCATTCCAACGCAAGCCTCCGGCCACCTCCGCAGTCCGTAGCCCGTCCTCGTCACGCAGCAAGCACCTACGACCTTCTGCGCGCCAACTCAGCCGGCGTCTTTCCCGTGCACTTCCAACCACCATGCAGCGCCTCATTCTAGGCTATTCTCGCAGTAAAACAACAACTCTCCATGTGTGCATGAGAATACCTCTATGTCTCTCTTTCTTTATATGTCATTTACGTTTCAACCCTTGAACTCTCCTTTATTTTAAGTATTCCAAGCATAGTACTTAATTTCTTCATCAATTAGATTGATCATCTTTGAAAGAACTCTTTTTCATATTGCATCTCTATTATTTCACTTAGCATTTATGTGTTAGATGTCGAATTAAAAAACTTACTTGGTCCTTGTGGATTCGAACCTCTACTTGCGCTCTACATTTTTTGTCCCTCCATTACGCTCATAGTTCTATTATTATTTCTTTGATTCTGATTTATCGTGGGAAAACAATGACTTGATTAAATCATCATTTTAAACCGCGAAAAATCGTGTCAACATTTATTAATGAATTGATACATAAAAATTGTTCCAAGTCAATTTGACATTAAGTTGTGAGGGGGTAGACATTGACCATATTAGGGGCACTCATCCTCTCTATATGAGAGAGTGAGGATATACAATATGGTTTTTTAGACAACCCCTGGTGTCATCCTCAGCTCCCCCTTTTTCATCCTTTCTTGACCATGTCCTCCTTGCATCTCTTCCTCTGTACAATTGGCTTTTCCATGAATAAGCTTTCTTATTTGTGTTTTATACGAGGGTCAGAGAAAGGGAGTCATGTGGCAACCTCCGCGATAAGAAAGGGAGTCATGTGGCAACCTCCGTGATAAGGAGTGTAGATAAGATCCTCCGGGGATCTACTTAGAGTATATGAAGAGAAGAAGTATAAAAGCTTGGAATTATGGGATATACTTGATTCTTTATCGTGCCGAAGGGTGAAACTTGTGTTAGGATTGGACCCATAACAAGAGGTCTATTCCATTGAAGATTCTTGCATCTTAGAAGGTATAATCTCTCAACTCTTATAATGTATGAAACAATGTACCAAATTTCAATCTCCATGTTGTCTCGTCACATCTAAAATTATTTTGTCGCCCCGCAATCATATGTATATATAGGATGAATTTCTAGTTGAAATCGATTCATTCTTTTTTAGTTGTTTTCACGACGCATGGCGTATGACATATCATATACAACATGACATGAGTGGAACTCTAATTCGAAAGTTCTCTAATTCCATATATGGGAGATATTTCTTCCAACATATAGTCTACTCCTCCATTTCTATCTTCACATACACGTGAGAAGCAACCTTGGTATTGCTCGTGTTGGACATGCGAGCCCTGGGCGAACCAATCTTACAATAAATGTTATTGTATGTTTATCAATAAAAGTTATTGATGTTTCACTCCCTTTCTGAAATTAAATGAATAAATGCACTATAAGGTCCCTCTGTACAATTAGGGTTATGTACCATGGCCATCTTGATGATCATATAGCTGTTGATTCATTAAATGAATCATAGATGCTGGTGTGTTGGATGAATATCTAAAGAGTTAGATAGAGGACTCATCAAGCACCGTCAAATGATTATTAAGAGATGATCTCCAGCCTGAGTAGGAGATGGCAATCCTTTCTTACATAGGTTGATATCTGACCGACCTCTTGATGCAGGTCCTCTGCATGGGAATGGTGATTCAGAGGTGTCAGATTAGTTAGGTCAAAGGGTTGACTTAACGAGATTGAGATAACCTAAGTCCTATGCTGAATGATGTCATAGCATAGGCACACATCCTCTGACCGGAGACAGATGTGTTGCTATATGTCTGAGTGTGTACATTTGGTAGACCAATAGGTTGATGACCTAACCAAGGTCTATACACCAACGCGCTGGTGTGCATGTAAGGGCATATGAGTAATACGATCTCCCAAAGGGATCATACAGGTTCACTTATGAATCGGAAGGCATAAACTCACTCATGAGGTATTGGGACCGATCAAATTCCATGCATGGTCATCATGCTTTGGAAGCATGACATGAATTTGAAGGTATGATAATATGCTTTGGGAAAGCATATGATCGATACCGATTCCCAATGACCAAGATTGAGAAACTTGGTGATCAAACCCTGAAGAAGACAATGTAAAATTGATCTATATTTTCAGGTTGATCATAAGTCTTCCAGTATGCAGGATGTACATGTATTGGGAAGACCTAAGGGTGATGTGATCATCGATTGTATAACCATGATGCTTCCATTCCGAGGGAGTGATGAAACATGTCTAGATTTTAGTGACCCCTCTTAGTAGAGAATCAATCTGATCTTGGTCCAAGTGTTGGACATTGGTATGAATGAGATTCAGATGCAATGAGAAGATTAGGTTTGCGGTCTTGATTTAATCAAGAATTTGTGGGAGGTACATAAGATCTGGATTTGAGATGAGATCTCAACATCCAAGTCACTATATGTGGAACAATATAATCGCCCTGTCCTTATCTCCAAGTATCTACGAAGAAAGCATATTATTCTTAAAGGAGTTCAAGAATAATTCATTTGATGAATTATGTATCAAGGCAACAAGATGTTGATGATTAAATGAGATTTAATTATCAAAAATAATATGAATGGGATTCATATTATGAGAATAATTATCCAAGATAATTAAATGAGATTTAATTATCAAGGAAATGCAGATTGTGGATAGTGCTATCCATAATATCTGAGTATATATTATAAATATGATTTATAATATATTAGAGAGAGAGCACCTTTGTAAATAGCATTTGTTAATTGTTAATGTGAATTGGATTCACATTAAACAATTAATTGGAAATGTAATATACAACTTAGTTTGGGTTGTGAATATGATTCACATATTTTCAATGGCATGATTGAAATATTCACTAGTTAATTGGAAATTAATTTAGTGGATAATGTTGCAAGATAAATGAGAGATAATGATATAAATTATAAAAGAGGATAATCCACCAAATAACATAAGGTGGCGTCACCCATGACTTGGTCATGGGTGATGTCCCATGTGATTTGAGTGGATAATTATCTTTTTAATTATCATATCATTATCTTGTGATCATTGATTTATTTATTGAATAAAGGTATGTTGATGATAATACAACATATATTTAATTTAATATAAATTAATATGTTGTTGTTTTTGAACAACAATGGTCATGGCCATTGATTTAATACACATATCAATCTAACCATTGATTTTGTGTATGCCATGGATTGTAATTTATGGACTCCCAAACTAGTATATAAAAAGGGCAACGCCTACTCTCTCTCTCATTCTCGCCATCTCTCTCTCTCTAAGGTGGCCCTCCACCTTGTGTTTTGAGGGAATAGCAATCGTCTCTACGCCGTCGTGTTGTCGCTTTGATTGCTCGTGGATCTCCATCATCGGATTTCATTGGACGAAATCAGGAGATTCAAAGCTTGTATCTTCATCAAGGATTGCGGAAGGAACGCGTCTCATCATCACGTCAACAAGTGCCATCTTTGTAGATCGGACTTGAGTCAGGAGGATCTCTTGCTTTAGAGATCTCGTGATCATAACCACGCTTCAAGAGGTATTTCTAATACTTTGTGGTTTGATGAAACGATCCAAGAAATTTTCTTGTGATCATGTGGTTTCATCTCTTGATTTAAAAATTTTAAATTCCACTGCACCTAGTAACTAGTGCGACTAGTCACCCCGATCGCATGAGATGCGATCAACACGCTTCCGTGATGTGCTTGAGGATTCCTCGTATCCTTCAAGTAGTATCAGGGCCAGGTTAGAAAAGGTTTTGGATACGATTCGTAAACCTAGGACGACTTGGGTTTGAAAGGGTTGCGAAAATTTTATTTCATTTCAATTTTCGCACCTCTATTTAATTGAATCGGCACTGTTTAAATTGTTCAAACACAAAATATTCAATTGGCTTTTCTTCCCCATTAAATAAGGAAACCATAAGATCTGAGTTTGTGAAATTTGGATTCCATTTGCTCAAGATATGAACCATTGAATAAACATATATTCACTGTTGCGGGAACTATGAATCTAAACATGATTAATGAGTTAATTATTGTTTTGATCCACTAGAAATGCGTGCAATATCATTTAGGTTCTGTCATAAATCAAATTAGCAATCTTAGGGAACTGATTTTGTGTAATTTGGTTTTAAATTGATCGAAGTATGTTGATTTTAGTGAGTAGGGGTCACTGCTGAAAATTGATATTTTTTATCATGAATCATGTGATAGTCATTGAAATAAATTGATGAAAATTAGTAGTTAATTTTCTGAAATGATTATTGATAAATATTTGTGAAATATTTAAAGAGATAATTATTTCATTGAATGACATTTCACTAACCAAGATGATAAGACAGTTGATCTTGATCATTAATTGGTTGATATGAAATCATCAACAAACAATGTTTTCATGCAAAACCCAAGTTTATCCTACAATAGTTGTAGGACAACTTTTACATGAAAAACCCTCTTGCTTGAATAGAATTGGGGATTTGTTTAGCAAATCTCCTTATAATATTAACAAAATAGTTTTGATGAATATTATATGGTATAATTTCGGTTGAAAAACCGATGAGCATCTCAAAGTACATAATGATCCATCTGGCATTATCCTTTCCTGAGGTGAATATGGTGACTAGTCGAGGAGCGTTGGAGTAGCGTATTGCACCGGATGTGGTCCGTCCCACTCCCGTTGATACTGGCCATGACAGCGGGTAGGGACTCGATAATGCGGGAGAAGTCAAAGTGTATTTTTCTCTAATTATTAAAATTCGAATAATACGTACTTTGATATTATACCTACTATTCAAGTAATAATCAAGTTTGTTGATTGATAATTGGATTGATGATTAATTTAATGTGATTAAATTAATTATATCCAATAAACACTCTATTATGAATAGATGTGTATTTCCCTTGGAAGAATTAATTATGTGAATATGATTCATGATAATTAATTATTACAATTTCAATATGAGGTGGAGGATCACATAAGTGACATCCATGGTATCCCATCAAGGCAAAGGATTCCGTCGCCAGATATTGTATATAGGAGACGCTTGTCTAAAGTGACGAATCCTATATATGATTTATTTGGATCGGGTTATTTGCTTCCTGAAAGAGTAAGGCCGTATACTTTGTGACCCCAATATTGAGTCCTCGTATTATTGGGGCGATATTGGATTGCGTATAGTGAGTATTAAGCTGGTTGACGGTTGGTTCTATTACCAACGGGTCAACATCATCTTAGGGGTGGTGGGCCTGGGTGTTAAAGACCGAATTGGGAAATGCAAATTGGACTTGCAAGGCGGAATGTTTTCCCGCTTCTCTTTATTCGAGTCACAAGTTCTCATATTATTGGGATGTGATAAGGATAGAGAGGAGATCCCAGATCTTGCTTGAGATATAACGGTAATTATATCTCTTACTTTGAAAGTCAATAAGGGAATAATCTTTCGAAGTTGACATAGCAAGACAAATTTGATTTAAAATGCCTTAATCAAATATTTTAAAAATGAATATATAATTATTTATACATTCTAATATAGTACATTCTTAATTTCAGAAAATGAAGTCTATGAACCGACTAAGAAGGCTTTGGTGGTCAATCAGTTGACCGGACCAAATTATTCGGATTGGATCCGAAATTTGGATCTTGTCCTATCTGTGGAGCGCATGTCGTATGTGTTGTCCAAGGACAAGATAGCAAACCCTAAGATTGCGGAAGATAAATCTTTTAATAAGAAATATGATGAAGATCATAACTTGGCAAGATGTTATATCCTTGGGTCATTGCCCAATGTGCTTCAGAAGCAGCATGTGGAAATGAACCATTGCCAAAAAATCATGTTGAATCTGAAGGAAATGTTCGGTGACATAAACCGCACACAACGCTACAATGTGATGAAAGATCTTATTCGCTGCAAGATGCAGGAAGGGACCTCTGTCATAGAACACATACTCAAAGTGTTTGGGTACCTCTCTGAATTGGAAACCCTGGGAGCCTACATGGATTCTGATATGCAGGTTGATTTCATTCTCCTGTCGCTCCCTAAGTCTTTCAACAACTTTGTCGTGTCATATCACATGAGCAAAGGTGATTTCACTAGCGCTGGGCTGTTAGCTGCATTAAAGTCTGCTGAAGATGTAATGAGGAAGGATGGACCCTTTGCTAGTGCAATGGTTGTACAAGCAAGAGGAAAACGTGGTTGGAAGCAAGGTTCTCAGAAGGGCCCGACCCAGAAGAGAAAGAAGAAGAATCAATGAGTTGGTTCATCTTATAGTGCTTCCACGTTAATGACATCGAAGAAGACCGATGTATGTCACCACTGCAAGAAGCTAGGGCACTGGCGGCGTAACTGTCCAGAATACCTGAGGTCGGCTGACAAAGGTAAAGCCCCAGCAGGTATGAAATCTACTTTCATCATTGAAACTAGCTTTCTCGTTGGATGAGAAGGAAGTTGGGTTGTAGATTCTGGCGCTTCTGTTCATGTATGTAATTCGTTGCATTTGTTTCAGGAAACTGGGAATCTGGACCAAGGGGAGATAGCCATCCAGATGGGATCTGATGTAAGTGTTGCAGCAGTCGCCATCGGGACCTGTCGACTGTTGTTATCTAGTGGTCAAGTCCTAGTACTTAAAGAGTGTCTTTATGTACCTGAAGTCAAAAGGAACTTGATATCTGTATATAAGTTTGTTAGACATGGATATTCCTTCCTTTTTCTGTAATAAGTTAGTCATTAATCAATATGATAAATTTATTACAGATGGTGTTCTGACTTCTGGTTGACTCTATGAATTTTGCATTGATGAATGTGTCATGAATGTCACTACCATTGATAATAAAAACCCTAAAAGATCCAAGGAGAATGGAAATCATTCGAATATGATTTGGCATCAAAGGCTTGGTCATTTATCTGTTGATAGGATCAATAGATTGATAAAGGATGGACCTTTAGATTTTCTACAGATTCAATCTTTACCTACCTGTGAACATTGCATTCGAGGTAAAATGATCAGGATGCCTTTCCATAACAAGGTTACGAGATGCGAAGGTATTCTTGACCTAATACATACTGATGTATGTGGTCCCTTCATTACCACGACTCGGAATGGATATCGATATTATTTGACATTTATCGATGACCATTAGCGATACAGGTTTATCTTCCTACTACGTCATAAATCTGAAACCTTTGAAAAGTTCAAAGAGTTTAAGGCTTTAGTTGAGAACCAAACCGATAGGAAGATTAAACGGATTCGATATGACTGAGGTGGCGAGTACCTCTCAGATGAATTCAAGGAATATCTTAAAGAGAATGGAATTGTCTCCAATCTCATTCCCCCTAGAACCCCCCAACTTAATGATGTTGCTGAAAGACGCAACAGGACCATCATGGACATGGTCCGTTCAATGATGAGAAAAGCACGTTTACCTCTTAGTTTCTGTGGATATGCAGTAGAGACTGTAATATATATCCTGAGCAAGATTCCTAGCAAGTCTGTACCCAATACTCCTCACGAGCTCTAGTATGGCACCAAGCCAAGTGTTAAACACTTAAGGGTTTGGGGTCGCTTGGTTTATGTGAAGAACATGGACGCAAGTAAGCTAGAATCTCGCACTTGTGAGTGATACTTCATTGGGTATGTTAAAGATGGTATTGGATACCAGCTTTATGACCCTGAGACCCAAAAGGTTTTTTTCTCTAGAGATGTGAAATTTCTGGAGGATGATTTCCTTAAAGGTCAAGATAGAAATGAAGTAGAGGAACTCATTGAATCCCCTGAGGATTATGATATTCCTGAACCAGAAACTGGAGAGATAAATAAAGTTGAAACACCCATACCTCTTCGAAGGAGTTCGATGGTGGTTGCACCACCTGAAAGGTATGGATTCCATGTGTCAGGAGAGACTGACAATGATCCTTCTTCATTCGATAAAGCACTCGCGGATCATGACATGGATAGATGGATGCTAGCAATGAAGTCAGAAATTGACTCCATGCATAAGAATGGTGTATGGACTCTAGAGGATCCACCTAAAGGGGTAAAACCCATTGGGTGTAAATGGATCTTCAAGAGAAAAAGGGGACATGATGGGAAAGTAGAGACTTTCAAGGCACATCTACTAGCCAAGGGCTACACACAGAGAGAAGGCATCGACTACGATGAGACGTTCTCTCCTATGGCTATGCTTAAGTCCATCAGGACACTGCTAGCTATAGCTGCATCTCTTGACTACGACATCTGGCAGATGGACGTCAAGATAGCTTTCCTCAATGGATACCTCGAGGAGGATATCCATATGGAACAGCCCCAGGGCTTCATAGTTGAGGATGGAAAAGTATGCAAGCTAAAGAAATCCATCTATGGGCTCAAACAAGCTTCTCGTGGCTGGAACATCAGATTTGACGAAACCATAAAGAATTATGATTTTGTGCAGAATCCTGATGAACCTTGTGTGTACAAGAAGCTTAGTAGGAGCGCCATTGTATTCATCGTGCTTTACGTAGATGATATCCTTATCATTGGTAATGATACAAGAATGATGACCAGTATGAAGATTTGGCTATCCCATAACTTCGAGATGAAAGATCTTGGAGAAGCCTTTTACATCTTAGGCCTGAAGTTGTTCAGAAATCGAGAAAAGAGGATATTGGGATTATAACAATATGGATACATTAAGAAGATTCTTGAACGATTCCGTATGGATAGTTTTAAGAAAGGATTCCTCCCATTAAGACATGGTATCCATCTGTCTAAAGGGATGGCTCTCAAAGTGTTGAGGAAAAGAAGACCATGGTTGGATGCCCCTATGCATCAGTTGTAGGAAGCTTAATGTATGTCATGATGTATACTAGGCCAGACATCTGCCATGCAGTGGGAGTGGTAAGTTGTTACCCATCCTACTATGGAGAGAAACACTAGATGCAGTAAAGAACATATTCAAATATCTAAGACGAACGCAAGATTACATCTTGGTCTATGGAGATGGTGATCTCCAAGTCTTGGGATATACATATTCAGACTTCCAGTCGGATATTGATGGTCGAAAATCGACATCAGGGTTTCTATTCTTGTTGAACGGTGGTGCTGCGAGCTGGAGAAGCAAGAAGCAGGACACTACGACGGATTCAACAACAGAAACCGAATACATTGCCGCATCGGATGCTGCAAAGGAGGCGGTGTGGTTGTGCAAGTTCATCTTGGAACTTGGCGTAGTTTCCTTTGATACTCCCATCCCGTTACTCTGCGATAACACGGGAGTCATTGTCCAGGCAAAGGAACCCAGATGGCATCAAAAGAGCAAGTACATGGAAAGGAAATACCATATCATTCGGGAGATTCAAAAGCAAGGTGATATCATCATCACCAAGATGGCCTCTACCGACAACGTTGTTGATCCTCTTACCAAACCTCTGACACAGAAAGTTTTCGACCAGCATGTAATGAGTATGGGTTTACGGATTGTACCTGAATAGTTCTGAGGGCTAGTGGGAGATTGTTGGACATGTGAGCCATGGGCGAACCATTCTTACAATAAATGTTATTGTATGTTTATCAATAAAAGTTATTGATGTTTCACTGCCTTTCTGAAATTAAATGAATGAATGCACTATAAAGGTCCCTCTGTACAATTAGGGTTATGTACCATGGCCATCTTGATGATCATATAGCTGTTGATTCATTAAATGAATTATAGAGGCTGGTGTGTTGGATGAATATCTAAAGAGTTAGATAGAGGATTCATCAAGCACCGTCAAATGATTATTAAGAGATGATCTCCAGCCTGAGTAGGAGATGGCAATCCTTTCTCACATAGGCTGATATCTGACCGACCTCTTGATGCAGGTTCTCTGCATGGGAATGGTGATTCGGAGGTGTCAGATTAGTTAGGTCAAAGGGTTGACTTAACGAGATCGAGATAACCTAAGTCCTATGTTGAATGCTGTCACAACATAGGCACACATCCTCTTACCGAAGACAGATGTGTTACTATATGTCTGAGTATGTACATTTGACAGACCAATAGGTTGATGATTTAACCAAAGTCTATACACCGGCGCGTTGGTGTGCATGTAAGGGCATATGAGTAATACGATCTCTCAAAGGGATCATACATGTTCACTTATGAACCGGAAGATATGAGCTCACTCATGAGGTATTGGAACCGATCAAATTACATGCATGGTTGTCATGCTTTGGAAGCATGACATGAATTTGAAGGTATGATATATGCCTTGGAAAAGCATATGATCGATACCGATTCCCAATGACCAAAATGGAGAAACTTGGTGATCAAACCCTGAAGAAGACAGTGTAAAATTGATCTACATCTTCAGTTGATCATAGGCCTTCCAGTTTACAAGATGTACAAGTATTGGGAATACCTGAAGGTGATGTGATCATAAACGATTGTATAACCATGACGCTTCCATTCCGAGGGAGTGATGAAACACTTCTGGATTTTAGTGACCCCTCTCAGTAGAGAAGCAATCTGATCTTGGTCCAAGTGTTGGACATTGGGCTGAATGAGATTCAGATGCAATGAGAAGATTAGGTTTGCGGTCTTGATCTAATCAAGCATCTGTGGGAGGTACGTAAGATCTGGATTTGTGATGAGATCTCAACATCCAAGTCACTATACGTGGAACAATACGATCGCCATGTCCTTATCTCTAAGTATCTACAGAGAAAGCACATTATTCTTGAAGGAGTTCAAGAATAATCCACTTGATGAATTATGTATCCAAGTAACAAGATGTTGATAATTAAATGAGATTTAATTATCAAGAATAATATGAATGAGATTCATATTATGAGAATGATTATCCAAGATAATTAAATGGGATTTAATTATCAAGGAAATGCAGATTGTGGATAGTGCTATCCATAATATCTGAGTATATATTATAAATATAATTTATAATATATTAGAGAGAGAGAGCACCTTTGTAAATAGCATTTGTTAATTGTTAATGTGCATTGGGTTCACATTATATAATTAATTGGAAATGTAATTTACAATTTAGTTTGGGTTGTGAATATGATTCACATATTTTCAGTGGCATGATTGAAATATTCACTAGTTAATTGGGAATTAATTTAGTTGATAATCTTGCAATAAATATACACTAATTAATTTGGAATTAATTTAGTGGATAATGTTGCAAGATAAATGAGAGATAATGACATAAATTATAAAAGAGGATAATCCACCAAATAACATGAGGTGGCGTCACCCATGACTTGGTCATGGGTGACGCCCCATGTGATTTGAGTGGATAATTATCTTTTTAATTATCATATCATTATCTTGTGATTATTGATTTATTTATTGAATTAAATTATGTTGATGATAATACAACATATATTTAATTTAATATAAATTAATATGTTGTTGTTTTTGAACAACAATGATCATGGCCATTGATTTAATACACATATCAATCTAACCATTGATTTGGTGTATGCCATGGATTGTAATCCATGGACTCCCAAACTAGTATATAAAGAAAGCAACCCTAGCCCTTTGAGTGACATTCATTCTACACGTCTACTCTCTCTCTCATTCTCACCATCTCTCTCTCTAAGGTGGCCGTCCACCTTGTGTTTTGAGGGAATAGCAATTGCCTCTACACCGTCGTGTTGTCGCTTCGATTGCTCGTGGATCTCCATCATCGGATCTCGTTGGACGAGATCAGGAGATTCAAAACTTGGATCTTCATCGAGGATTGCGGGAGGAACGCGTCTCATCATCACGTCCACAAGTGCCATCTTCGTAAATCGGACTTGAGTCAGGAAGATCTCTTGCTTTAGAGATCTCGTGATCACAACCACGCTTCAAGAGGTATTTCTAATACTTTGTGGTTTGATGAAACGATCCAAGAAATGTTCATGTGATCATGTGGTTTCATCTCTCGATTTAAAAATTTTAAATTCCGCTGCACCTAGCGACTAGTGCGACTAGTCGCCCCGATCGCATGAGATGCGATCAACACGCTTCTGTGATGCACTTGAGGATTCCTCGTATCCTTCAGCTCGACCTCACATTCTTTGAGGTAATTTTTAAAAATCTATTACTACTACTAAAGCTGGGTTCTACCTCTGCTTTTAGCCATGTGACATTATGACATTCTTCCCATCCTTCTTCCCTACTCCACTCGCACTCCTCCCTCTCTCTATCCACCCTTCTCATTGGCCTTCTCTCCTCTACCATAATTCAATTCGTTGGTCACGTGGCTTTCCCCCCCCCCCCCCTCTCTCCCCCTCTCTTTACATTGCCAAATTCAGCAAAGTTGCCCTCGTCTCTCCAAATATTATTATTTCCCCACCTCTTGCTTTTCTTTTGGATTTCTAAACACCATACTAATTTCATTTTATTTAAATAGATGCCCACCCTTCTATTTGTATTAACAAACAACTTCTTAATCTTATGAAAACTTAACTTCCATGTATTTTTAAAGCCTTCTTTCTTTTAGCTTAGAATTATAATATAACAATATGTTTAGCTTTTATATATCACTATCATAACCTCAAAGATGCGTGTGCCCATGTGTTCATGCAGGCATACATGCATGCATGTCTCTTGATGATCTCTAATTTGCATGTTTAATTAAGCACATTTCTTCCCATATAATGATACATGTAATATTATTTTCAAAATAAAGTATCTTATTTAAGATTTAAACAGATGCTATGGATATAGCAGTAGTTTATATGTTACTATATACAACTCACCTACAATATTTGGAAATACATGCCTTTTTATTCATGACTCATTTAATCAAGCAAAACAAACATAATCAGTAATTGAGCTACTATAAAATATATGTTCGCAAATTTGGCAATCTCAATTTCTATCTTTTAATGCAAATACTTGCTAACTTTACATTAAATGTTAAGTTATTAAGCTCGAAATTATGATTTTCGAGTAATTATTATCATCTTAGTTGGGTAATATACTTTCCTATAAAAAGTATTCCATTTAATTTATAAGATTTATTATAATATTGAATTAAGTAGATTGATATTATTTTTAATATAAGAGTTTTTGAAATTTTGACGTTTGATTGTAGCATATTGGTTCTTACACAAATTATGTCACTTGGATCTAATTTGTGAACATTAGTAATATTCTATTTCATTTAATTTATAGGAAGAGCAAGAAATATTTATTGTGATATTGTATCAAGTAGATTTCAAATCACTTTTAACGTAAGAGTTTTCAAAATTTTGACTTTTGATTGTAGCATATTGGTTATTATACAAATTATATCACTTGGATCTAATTTGTGAACATTAGTATCCACTTGGTTATAATTTATTATTTCATTTATAAATTTATGGTGTAAAGTTTTCCTCGATGATATTTTAACTTTTATCTAATCATGTTTACTCAAAATGCTCTATTTTTAGGGATGCTTTAAAGAAATAAAAATTTCCTTTGGGAATCATTACCAACAATATCCCATCTTCATCATATTACAATTATTGACAAATATAAAGGTGCTCATAATATGTTATGTCATCGATAATTAAATTAGAAAAAATAATAATTGATTTTTAGAAAATCATGATCAACTTAGAATATGTATTATTTAAGATAATCTTACAAATAAATTTATGTGCAATATAAAATTTTGACATAGTTTTGCTCCTATGTGAATGATGTGACATTCAGTTTTTTTCTAAAAAAACATGCAAAATTCATTGTTGAGGTTTAAACTTCACAGTAAAAGTTGCCATTTCAAGTCTTATAATATCCGCTCAATTAATGATATCATCATTCATGTCAAACTTTATAATTGTATACATGAAAATGTACTGAGCGTATGAGATTTAGAATAATGGTAGAAAATATTATGAAAACTATGTTGTCAAGCACATGTTCCATTTGTGTTAACTGATGTTTTTATCTATTTCGATTCTTCGATGTTAACTTTGCTTGAACGATGAACATAGTAATACTATTTTTCCATTGCCATTTTATTTCTATTCTAGCGTTAATAATAAGCAAAAAATAAAATTTCATAAATGATCATAGCTCATGTGATTTTCACCATTCAAAATTTATTGATCTATGGTCTTATTATTATAAAGATATATAGATTATTAGTTACAAAATAATACAGCCCACCACAGAGCAGGGGTATGTTCCCTAGTAACCATGATTAGGGGGATCTGATCAAAAGAGTGGATCGTCATACCATAGAAGAAGTCTTTAGATTTGTGCATCGATGATACGTGGAAAAACTTCTCCAAACTCAAATAATAACTAATTCAATCATATCATAGTATGACCATCCACTTTTTATTTTGTTATTATTTTATTATACATAATGTTCTTCACTAGCTTCTTCTAGATGGTATATAAAATTATTTTTCTTTTTGATATCCATGCATTTTTCAACAACTATAATGGTAGTTGGTAACAATTTCTTTGATGGAACATAATTTGAGGTGTATATTTTGAATTTAAAAATGTTTATATACATATACTATCTAATACATACATTTAAATTAAGTTATGTTTTTTCTCATCTAATGACATGTAGCCTTTATATATTCTCCCATTCAATGACCATTATCTTCCTTTCAAATTCATCTCTCTCTTGAGTCTCTTCCCTTCTTGCATGGTCTATTTATTTTCTATGCTTTCCCTCCATCTGTTTCTCTCTCTACGATGACCCATTTCTATATTTAATAGAGAGTAATTTCCCTGGCAGGGCATCCCCAACACTCAAACGCCCTGTCAAGACATCTGACTTTAATATTTTCCTTTTCAGGGCATCGATCGGCTAACGATTCACCGATCGACAAACCGTTCACCGATCAATGTTATCCTGAAAAACTTTTGAATTTTATACTTTTTAATTTTATATTATTAAAAATAATATATAAAAATATTTGAAAATGAGGATCGGCAAACCATTTGCCAATTCTCATTTCCGAATATTTTTATATATTATTTTTAATAATATAAAATTCAAAAGTTTTTTAAAATGATATTATATATCATTTGTACTTATTCATTACTCCAATAATAACGTTATATGATTTTTTAAATTAGATGAACCATGTGCGTGAACAAGGATATTTCATATTGCAAGGAATTATTCCATAAGATTGGATCATAAAAACTAAATTTAAATTTTATAACTTTTATAGATTATGAAAATACGAAGAGTATAATTTATCATTAGCAACATTATGACATGTGATAATTAAAATGGTCGGGAAATAGCTATATTTGATCATTAAAGTTATAATGAATGAATCCAAACATATACGTCTATGGTGTGTCATCGGTTAAATTGAGTATTAAAATGAATAATATTGATATATGAAGTTGAAATTTTGACTGAATCAATTAAAAAATATTCCGATCCCAAGAAATCATAGACAATGCTTACCTCGGGAAAGAAGAAAGAGCATCGACAAACCTCCTCTCCTCTTCTAACTTCAATCTGCAAGCTTTCTGGAAATCGAGAAACTAATGAGCCCTCAAATCTACTTTAAATAGCTCTCAATTCTACTTAAAATATCTAATGCAACCAAGCCCTATTAAAGCTTAGCTAATAAAAGCTTCAACAACCACGTGACATGTGAAAAATGACATTTCTCGACTTTTATACTCGACTTCAGCAAAGGAAGAGAGCAATAAGAAGAGCAAAGGCTAGTACAACAGTTTTTCAAATAAAGATATTAACTATCCTTATTTTGATAAAAAATGATGCATAATTTATATAGTAAAAATGAAAGTTGTGTTGTTATGGACAATATATTTGTATCAAAGAAATCTTGAAACACACATTATTCAAGTTGTAAAGAATCCGAACTTTAAAATTTGGAAAATAGGTTAAAAATATGTGAAAGTTCACAAAATATGGAAACTATATAGAATTGAACTTATAATGAGCAGTATTATATATCTACCTATAAAAAAGGATGGTAGAAAAGTGACCAACCCTAAAAAAATGGTGAAGTCTTCTCCCATTTTTAAGTAGGGAGATTTACATCCATAATCCTGAGTGTTTCGTAATTACCTCAGAAACCCTCAATAATCATGAATTACACCGAAGACCCTAAATAATTACTCCGCTTTACACACATAACCTTCCGTTAGTTTGGTTCATTAATTCAACCAGATGGTTGAGTTAATCTAACCTATCCACGATCTAATGGTTGGGATTAACCAAAAATAAAAAAGAAAAAGAAAAAGGAATGATAGAGAGGAGAAGGTGGATGACGAGGAAGAGGGGACTTTCATCTATGCAGCTAGGGAGGGCGACGACAGGGGTAGGCAGACGGGCAGTGGGGGCATCCAGGGGCTTGTGGGCTAGACCTTGGGACCTGCAAGCGATGCTCCTAGGGGCGTGCAGGCGAGGACTTTGACCTGGGGAGAGGTTGCGGGTTCCGAACTGGGAGGAAACCTGGGGGGTCGGATTTGCGGGCTACGAATTGGGAGGGGGTGTGCAGGCGGAGACGGGCATGGGGGAGGGGGGGGGGCTTGCAGGCTACGAACTGGGAGGGGGTTGCGGAGACGGCATCGGGGGTGGGGTCGCGTGCGGGCTCCGGGTTTGGCGGGCGACCTTTGGGCTTGGGGTGGGGAGGGGCTGCAGGCAGAGACTGGGGGGGAGGGTGTGGTACAGGTGGAGACGGGTCATTTGCTAATTGGGAGGCTCCAACCTGGGGGTACCGACTTCCGGCGGCTCCGACCTGGGAGAGCATCAACTTACGGGGGCGGTTGTAGGCGTAGGTCAGGTTCCTTGCCGACTGGGAGGGGGGCAGGGGAGGCGTCGACCCGAGGCTGCATAGGGGTGTGGGAGGGGTTCTTCGAATGAGAGCTTGCAGGCAGGGGAGGGGTGAGAAATGGGCGGAGGAGGTGGTCGTTAGGGGAGGAGGAGGTGGTCGGAGGTGGGTGTTGGAGAGGTCAAACAGAGAAGGAGGAAGGGGATAATGGCCTTATTTATAAATAATAAAAATTTAAAAGATGTAAAATATAAAATACGTTTTGATCTACAGAATGACATCCTGTTATAAATATGATGTATTCTAAAAGGTGAAATTATCAACATAAATCTTTTTCCGTTAGAGTTAACAGAGAGCTAAGACTGAACTTGACATAGGGTTATGCCATGTAAGGGTTAAGCATTATTCAGGGTGTAATTCGTTATTATCGAAGGTTCCTAGGGTAATTACGAAACTACTCAGGGTTATGGGTGTAAATATCCCTTTTAAGTAAAATCGGCTACATGGATTCTTGCTCAAATCCATGTTAAAAAATCCTTACGCTGGTTATCGGTTGCCTAATGTACAACCCCCACAAGGGAGGATTTGAACCCTAATCTTTTGGGTGGTAGACACACTGCACTGCCACCAAACCATGATTTAATTAACTTTTATGTTGGTTTTCAATATTTTTTATATCCAGTTTATTTATATCATATCCATACTTAAATTTATTAAAAAAAGTTAGTGTGGATTAGTATATATCAATATAATTAATGAAACCATTTAACTTCCATACCTATAATCAATAGAAAAAATCACAATTCTGCTACGATTGCTCAATACTTATTAGGCTATAGGTAATACTGTTTATTAATAATAAGCTATATTTGTGATAAAAAAATAAAATGCAATGGATATAAAAAATATAAATACTTTATTTAAGAAGAGATGCTAATGTAGTCAGAAAACAAGTCTTTTTCATTACATATGGTGCAAATTAACATCGTCTTAAAAGAACCTTTTAAAATTTTATCACAGGTCCCCCTTTAACTACTATGTATGAATACATTTTTTACAGCAACGAATCACGTGGAGTATTTCCCTAGTAACAGTGACATGGATTTTTACTCCACGAACTTAAGAAACATTGTAAAAAAATGCCTCCTCGACCTTCTAAACATCGTTATTATCCCATCAACTTTCTAAACTTGCTACCTCTTATCCCACAGACCCCGTGGTTAACTCTCATCCATTTACTCGCTAATTTTAACCGGATTCCATTAAAAAGAGATTCATATTGCACGCTTTGTT
The DNA here is from genome assembly GCA_037367405.1 of Ottelia alismoides. Taxonomy (NCBI): domain Eukaryota; kingdom Viridiplantae; phylum Streptophyta; class Magnoliopsida; order Alismatales; family Hydrocharitaceae; genus Ottelia; species Ottelia alismoides. The sequence goes on along the minus strand of JAZKJV010009386.1, from coordinate 484,186 downwards.
TAGCAAATTTACAAAAGATGACAACCCTCTTCCTCCCTCACCCTCCTTACATCCCCTTCCCCCTCCAACTTCATCGGCCATTTCTAGCACCACCACCCTCTCCCCACCATCCGATCTCCGCCCCCTTCCCCCCGTGCCGCCTGAAGCTCCGATCACAATGCCCCATGACTCGCTTGCCACTCCTGTAGATTCAAGATCTTCCGAGATCAGCTCTCCGCCCCTCCAGAACTCAATGTTGTATCTTTCCTTTCTCCACCCTCCCCCTACTACAACGTTGTAGTGGGGCCCCATCGACGCCCCCATGGACGGCGACACCTCCTCACGCAAGCTCAACCTCCCCTCCGTGTGCGCCCTTGTCTCCGTCGTCACCTTACACTTCCTCCTCCTCCTCCTCCTCTTCTCCAACCCTCCCGCCTCCGCCTTCGACTCTACATTGCCCCTCTCACACTGCCCACCACTATCGCCCTTCCCTCTCCTAGCATCACATCCTCTTTCACCTCTATTGAGGCTCCCACCATGCCCTCTCCTCCGGTCGCCTTAGTGTCGTCGAGCGGCTCCTCTAGAACCTACCCTCCTCGATGAGCACGCTGCAACCACGAGCCTCCCTAACAATATCCTTGGCTGCTTCTCCTGCTTCTGCCTCACCACCGTCCGGAAGCTCTGTGGGGACAACTGACAGGTGGCGATGCACTTCCTCCAGGTCATTCTCGTCTTGCCACATGAGACCTCCGCCACGCCCTTCATCCTGCCGGACTCCAATGGGAACCTCCATCTAGGTAGCGAGTGATTAAGACAACCCGATAAGCTAAAAAGTGAACGGATTCACTGACTTTGACTTCTACCGAGCGAAATGAGAAATGAAGCGAGCATGCTGATTATATACAAAAAAGTTTTGAAATCAAGAGTGCGAGTAAATTAGGCGGAAAAGAAGTTAATAGAGAGCTTTTCTAAGTAACCAAAAATTAGAGCAAAGGAAGACCTAGCTTAGCAGGTCAAAGTCTTGGCGGAAACAAGACGTCAGAAAAGTGAGCAAAGACCGATCAACTCCACCATTTATTTTCCACCCTAGCCCTTAATCTGAAGGGATTTACAGGGTTGGGGGAGGTAATAACGGTGTTCAAAAGATTGTGGGGATAATTTACAATGTTTCTAGGATTCATTGAGTAAAAATCTTATTAGGAAGAAATCCAATCGAGTTTGAGAGCTTTAACGGTTCATATTAAACAAATTTGCAAATTACCCCAAAAATTAATAAGCTCTTTGGGGAATTAAAAAAGGGGCGGGGGATAGGAAGCTGACAAATTGGATAAGAAAGAGATTCTTCTCTCGTTTTAAAAAAAGGACCCAATCCGTAATCCCCCCTTTATTAGCATCTTAATTACAATCAAATTTAGACAAACATCAAGATTCCCAATCCCCGCTCTCTAATAGAACTCTGTTGCGTCTTTTGCTCCACTATTTGTGTTGGCATCGAGTGGAGGAGATGTAGAGAAAAGGAGAGGACCGAACCCGCAAGTAGAAGTGAGCGAAGTCGCGAACTTTGGCTATGCGGAAAGGGATCTGAAGGGATTTTCGTCGGCGATCTGCATCTGTTAATCCGATCTCCGACCTCGGTGAGGATGAAATTACTTCCTGTTCTTGTGGATTTGTGTGCAGTCTCGTGAGTTGTGCTCCAGGAAATTCGCTGACTTTTTTTGGGGTTCTGTAGTGGAATTGTCTCTTGTAGATTTCCAGATTCTGGTGGTCCTTTTGCGCGTTCGATCCAGGAAGGGTAGGCAAGTTTGGATCTTGGCCCTGTTTTGTTTGGCTTTTGTGGTGTTTGTGATGGGTAGCTCTTGATTTTGTCAAAAAATTGGCAAGTTTGCATTTGTTTACGGTGATTAATCGGTGTTTGCGATGGGGAGTTCATGATTTGTGTAAAAAAATGATTTTGCTTTGTTTTAATAATGGTCACGGTAGTTTTTTTAGTCAAATCTTACAAAATATTGGAACAGCGAGTCCTCCTTTCGTGGCCCTTGTTTTTACCAAATTCTTTGGAACATTCCTTTTCGGGGTGATTTGGTTGTGCAATATGTTAGTGCCTCGTTTTCGGTGATTTACTTCAAAGTGGAGGGCTTTGTTTGATACTTTTGACGGATATTGTCATTTTTGTCCCTTCGAGAATCATACAAATTGGATTTGTTTTTAAGAGAATTATGGAGTTTTGGGATCTTCTGATGATTTGTATAGGTTTGTAGTTAAACTGGCCCTTTTCCTGGTTTTATGTTTCTAAAAGTTGTTTAAAGATTGGGGCTTACTATTGTGATTTTTCTCTGTTTGTTCACTTGACTGTGCACAGTAGAAGAACCAGTTACACTGCAATCTATCTGATACAGTTCTGAAAGGTTCCATGGAGAACAATACACTTGTCTATTCTTTCCCTTTTCTCATTCACTATCCACTTAAAAGTGACTGAGATGTCGTAATTTTTATTTTTCAAATCTATTAACTATTGTTAAAGAAGGATCATGCAAACATGTTTCTATACAACCTCTGGTTTTCGTGACTTTAACTTCTGCGATTTAGTATACAGATCTTTGTAATATCATATCAAAATCTATTGCAATTTATGAATGTACTTTATGAAGTTTTTTTCTTTAAGTGCAAATGTTTTCTGATGGACTAGTGCAGTTGTCTGTTTTTTCCCCTTGTGCAAAATTTATAAGTTGTCTTTTCCTTATAGGCTTCAGCCGTGATATTATTGCAGCTTCTTTGTATGCTGTGGTTCCTTGATTTACTGCCTCTGCAGAGATACTACGGATCTGTGAGTGAGAAGTTCTATTCTTTGTGACTTTGATGGCAATTCTTAATTGGTATGTACTTATCCCTTCAACACAAGTTTGAGGCTTAGAAGCATTTAATCACAGTGATGCATTTTTCAGGAAGACTCTGGATGTCTGGAGCTTATTCTGGTAGTGCTGAAAGAGGGTTAGTAGGTTTCTATTTGCAGAATTTGTGGAGACTGATTTCAAATAGGTATTTTCCCCCCATTGCTGTCCTTTGAGATCACTTTCATATAACATAATTCTTAATGATCTTCGGAGAAGATATGTGGTTTATTACATCGGCACATTTCGGTCTAGAGTTTCAGCATTTACTTTTTGTCTGAACAAGAAGTTCCGAATTTTTGTTACCAAGATCTTTTTGTGATTATTTCAGGAAAAATCTGTTATCAGGATCGACTCCTAAAAAATTGCAGCCTAGATGTCTTTTCGTAGCATCGTTCGTGATGTAAGAGATGGTTTTGGGAGCTTATCAAAGCGAGGGTTTGAGGTCATACTTTCCGGTTATGGTCGGAGAAAATCTCAGAGTTCTGTTCATGAGATGGACAGTAAAGACACGGTAATCCAGCATGACTGCTGGGCTAGGCTTCCTTTAGAGTTACTCCGGGAAATAATCAAGAAGCTAGAAGCAAGCGAGAGTACATGGCCACAACGCAGGAGTGTACTTTTCTGTTCATTTGTTTGCCGGTCGTGGCGGGATATGTGCAAGGAAATTGTTAGGAGTCCAGAACACTCTGGAAAACTCACTTTTCCTATATCCTTGAAGCAGGTAACTTTTTCATTCTATCCTTGTTTGCAGACTTCATACATTGTCTGCCACACCACTTACTAAATCAATCTCCAGCATAGAAAAATGTTTTTTCAATGGATATCTGGTGCCTCTAAAATAGGTTTTCTTTTTAATGATCAAAACGTTTTTGGATAGTACTTTTAAACTACACCTGACTATCCATGTTACAGCCAGGACCACGTGAAGGACATATCCAGTGCTTCATTAAGAGGGATGAATCAACTTCAACTTACCAGCTTTATCTTTGTCTTAGCCCTGGTGAGTTTTCTTTACAAATCCTTACTACAGACATTAGACAAACATCCATTTTACTCCTTATAGTTATAACAGCCTCTAGACAAACTTTTATCTCATTCTCAGTATTCTTTCGACGCTATGCTAAAGGTGTTTTCTGATCTCAAGAATTTTTTCCCTTTATTTTCCCATCTGTTTCGAAGGACCTTTTTTTTGTCTATTTTCTCAAAGCTATATCTACACATTCCGCCTTCTGAAATCTGAAATGGAACTAATGGATAAACGAGTCTTTCTTCTTCCACTGAATCATTGACTGAGAGTGAAAGCCTATTTGTAGCCTTTTTTCCTTTTCTTGCCGCCGGCTGACAGAGATTACCATATCTTTCTTGAAACCATTACCTCCAAATATAATTCATTTTGCATAAATTCAGCTAGGTTTATCGAGTTTATGTTCATTTTTTTGCTAAATATGAGTGGGATTTTTAAGTTCATCTTTGAAAGTAAATATATGCGTTTCTGCATCATTCACAGGTACTTCCCATCATATGCTTCTTGGCTTTTGGATTCTTCAGTCATACTTATTGACACATGCTACACCCTGTATAATTAACTTTGATGCTTAACTTCTTGAACATTATGAATCAGTAGTATTACATTGGCCCTGGGTCCAAAGAGCCTAATTGGTGCAGTCGAAAGCTCTTCATCTTGGCAGTTCATATATTTCATTTGCATGTACACACCTCAAAGTTGTTGTGGGTAAATGATAAACGGGGTTTATGGAGGAGCTTAAAAAGGCTTTCATACCAGAAAGAGAGATGGTGTGTATTGAGTGCAAATTAAATATGTACAACTGGAAGATATTTTGGAGTACAATCATCCATAGAAGTAATTGATTGATTTCGCAGGCTGATGACTTCTTCAAGACAAATACTCTCTTAAAAAAAGGGAGGCCAGGATGGTTTTCCAAACCGTACTCCCTAAGGAGCAGGATGAAACCATGGAGAACGCCTCAAAGGTTTGAAGTATGCATTGCACTTTCTCATTGGATACAGGGGGTGAGGGGCTTCTTATGTAGCCCTCACTGAGTCTCCACATCTCACAACTGGTAAATGCGAGACTGAAGATCTGGATGTGGTAAATGGATCTTGGAGTTATCCATTTACCCATCCACACATATGAGTGACGCACAACATATACTCCAACACTTCCCCTCAAGCTGGAGCATGCAATGCTTAGTTTGGACAAATTGAAAGAAACCTCAACTCACAATATAAAACACAACAAACAATATCAACTCAATGCGCGCAACTGTCGGTTGTTATCGAGGACGTTGCTTCTCATGCCGTGCAGGTGAGGAGGACGAACGGGCTGGAGCGTGAGTCAAACTAAATCTCCTCATCGGAGAGCATGTGCTCTGTATTGCGCCTGTCAGAGTCACTGCAACTAAAAATGAGTCTCTACATGGAGAACTCTGACCCGCCACATCATGTGGACAACTGCTCCATTTCTGAAAGGGCCGGACTGAAAAGCCATGGAGTGCAATACTCGTCGGAGTCCACAGTTGCTGGAGAATGGAGTTTGAAGAAGTCTCATTGTCGGAGAACTGGGTTTCTCCCATGTGGCTCAGAGAATGGGATCTCTACTCTGGAGTCCCTATGAAACCACATGAAAACCCTAGCTCACATGGCATAGGGAATGATATCTCTACTTTGAAGTCCCTATGGATCACATGAAAACCCCGATCGAAACACAAAAGATGTCGACCACAAGCAATGATGGCATACATGCACACATATGAAAAGATTGCATACACGTGTGCGTCTGAAATTGAAGACTCGAAAATATCTGACCGTCGAGTCTGAATATCAACTGCAGAGTCTGGAAATCTGACTGGCTTCTGGACTGGGAAATCTCAATCTGTAGCCTGTGACCCTACACAATACTCCCCCTTTCTCTCATACTTGTCGGAATAACAAACATCGACCAAGTTGGGAGAAGAAAAGATAATAGGGAAAACAAAAACATCACATAAGCCTATATTTCAATTTTTTTCGACCTTTTTTTAAAAACATTTTTTTCTATTATCCGTTCATTCTCTCTTTTTTTCTCGGTTCTCTCTTTTTTTCGGCTATTTTCTCTCCTTTTTTAATAGATGTCCATTTTTTTCAAAAAAATCCTCTCTTCTCTCTCTTTTTTTTAATGCAAACATCACAACGGGGCTCACTTTTTTTTCTCGGAATAATTAGGACCTAAAGATGCGGTCCTTATCTTTTTTTTCTTGGCCATAGCCCCACTTGGGCTCTCTCTATTTAGCCTAAATATGACTTGCTCTCTCTCTCTCTCTATATATATATATCTCCTTTTTTTAACATCAGGTCACCTTTTTTTTATTAACCTGTGCGCCCTTTAGGGTTCCCACTTGGGAACCCTTTCTTCAAAAACCCTTGACCCTAACATGGGTTCTCACTGCCGCCGCCATTGACGCTGAGCGAAAAGGGATCGCTGCCCTTGCAAGATGTCACCACCGACTGGAGAGGGCTCGGTTGGAGAGAACTCGTGCCTCCGTCAGCTGGAGAGATGGAGGAGCTCGCCTGGAGCTATCAACCAAAGGAGGAGAGGCGTGATGGAGATTTGCTGATATGCGATGAGATCGCCGAAGGAGGCGTATGCGATGGAGATCTGTTGAAGGTCTGGCTGTATGAGGGAAGAGAGGGCGACACCTAGGTCTGAAGATGGCGAGGGTTCCGCTCTGAAGGAACGACAAGAGCTCGTGCTGCCATGGGACTTATCTCCACTGTTGTATACTGTTCCCCTTTCCTCACAACGAGAGAGAGCGAGAAGAGAGGAGTCGAGCACTCCAGCACGAAACCGTGAGCGGGGATCAACCACAATCGCCAAATTTGGGAAGCGTGGAGAGGATCCACCCCCTGCGTGTGTTGGCGAACCCGCTGCTAGTGTCGGCATTGCCACCACTGTTGGAATCTGTGTTGCCGTCGCTTCACAAATACATATCGTGCGCAGAGCAGTTGCACATGATGGAATCTCCACCTGAGATCTGGAACTTCGTGGACTGCTCTGATACCATGTTAGAAATAGGAATGCAGAAGCGAATATCAGAGATAGAAGAATAAACAAGAAAGAAAACAATATTTTAACGTGGAACCCTACTCCTTAAGGAGCGGGATGAAACCACGGGAGAATGCCTCAAAGGGATGATGTATGCATTGCACTTTCTCACTAGATACAAGGGATGAGGGGCTTCTTATATAGCCCTCACCGAGTCTCCACGTCTCACAACTGGTAGGTGTGGGACTAAAGACCTGGATTTGGTAAATGGATCGTGGAGTGATCTATTTACCCATCTACACATATGAGTGACATACAACATATACTCCAACGTCTTTTATTGGTTATTTTTCTTGTGGAAGAAGAGCTCATTACTGCTTTTGATGTTGCAGTGAGATTTTAACTACTAAATACTATATATTGGTATGGGTTCGCTAGGTAAAGAAGTCAAATAAGAGATGCATGGCATATGTGAATACTCAAATTAAATAATGGGAAAGAGAAGAAGCTTTCAGATAGAAGATGCTTGTACACACAGATTGTGCAAATATAAATATAGAATACGTAATTCAATGACATGAGCAAGACATGGATATACTTGGAATCCTACTCCAGAGAAGTAGGATGAAACCATGGGAGAAAAGCCATGAAGACCGGGATATTGCATTATATTTCTTAATGGATATAAGATGTGAGGCTCTTTATATAACTCCACGAACACAACCAAGTCCCACTTCTATCCAATCTGGAACTAAATGCATCTCACACATATGTCTGAATTTCACAATACTCTCCCTCAAGCTCGAGAATGGAATGCTCAGCTTAGATAATACTACACTCAACACATACAATCCAAGCACATTTCTCAAATACAACTTCCAAACTTAAAGTTGAAACTGCATCTTCTTGCGTTTATGAACAAGGAATTCTGCAATTGTTGGACTCTTAACTATTCTAGATTGAAGTGGGCATATCCACCATGAATCTCTTTGAGTGCCGTTACCATATGAAGATCCGAATAATGGATTTCCGTCATGAAACCTCTCTCTCACATGAGAGACTTGAATTGAGCCCCCCTCATATGCTGATTCAGAGAATGTGATCTCTACTTTGGAGTCCTATGAATTTCTCGTATCAAACCTCTACCATGGAACTCTGATATGTGGACTTTGAGACAAAAGAATGAGTATAAGGGCCTCTGAACAAGTGATCACCTATGTAGACCTCATATTAAACATGAAGGAAATTTCACCAGCACTCCCTCTATTTCTCACATTCATGTGGGGTTTAAACAAAATTTTCTTCCTTTTTTCTCACTTTTTCTTTCCCCCTTCTGTTTTCATCCCTTTCCTTTTGTTGTTGCACTGTATTAAAATTTATTCATTCCAATCTTTTCCCTCAACCATTTTCTTGATTATTTTTCTACTTCACTAACTAAAACTTTCAATAACTCTAGTTCCACTTTTCTCAAATCTCCACTTTTTCCCTTTTCTTCTACCCTTTTTTAACATATGCAGTCCCCGAATTTTTTTATTGTCCTTTTTTTCAACAATTCATCATTTTTCTTAAGTTTCCCTTTTTTTCTTTGTTATAATGTGGCCGCTTGCCTATTTTAGAAAACAAAACCATTGAGATATTTATCCAATCAGGCTTCTATGTGTGGAGAGTTGTTTAGTCCCACATTACTAAGTGGCGGGGCTTGGTTGAATCGGCGGTGCTGTAAGTTTGTTTGGAAATTTCAGTTATATGCTTTGATGTTCATGTTCCTAATGTTTGAGGTTGCAGTAAACATGATCCTGCAAGATCAAAGTTTGATTGTCATGGAAGGATACATAGGCGCAAAAACCTGTGAACACCATAAGATCATTAAAAGAGAATTCCCATGATCGATCGTTAGAATAGAATTCCCATGATCGGTAGGCATCTAGAGTTCTTGGTGGAGCTCTAATTTTGGACAACAAGATTATCATAATCATGCATTCTTAAACTCCAATCAAAGTCAACACCACACATTCTTAGGTTCTTAGTAGAACCCTAATTGACACCATGCCAACATTGCTGCCAGCGAGTATCTCTAGGATAAGGCCTCTCATTGTCGTAAAACCTAAATAAAATCTCACCGTCATGGATCTCCAGGTCGAGGCTGGTAGTGTCCTCAAGTCCCACCTGTGTGCCCCTTTTGATGCGGATCGGGTTTTCGCGGCGTCGAAATAATAATATTTTTTTGGGTGGATTTTTGGTAGAAGAAAGAGAGGGGTTGAGAAGAGAAAATAGAGGGGTTGAGAAGAGAACTCGCCGGGAATACGAGAGGTTGAAGGAGGAGAACCGCGGAGATCACGTGGAGAGAGAGGGAGAGGAGGAAGGAGAGGGAGATAAAAATCTCAATTTTAATTCATACTTGACTGTCTAAAAACATGGGGCTACCATCTCTTTATATAGGAGAGATGGAGTTACAAAAATAGTAAACTAATTAAAAATTGACAACCAACTTATCCTAATTTGACTCTGACAAAATTTAAAATCCAAATTGACCTCTAATTACCCTAATTGGACTCTAATTAATTAATTGACCAAATTAAATCTACGAATAAACATTGAGATCACATGCGATCTCAATTAATTAATTAGACAATTACGACAACTTAAAAACGTAAATAAAATTGACCACTAATTAATTAAATAAATTTGGCCCTATAATTCGAGATCACGCTGCATCAACTCTCCGCCGCTTTAAAAAATTCGTCTCCCGACGAATTGCTTGATGTAGGTGCTTGTTGGAGAATTCATCCTCGAGTTGTAGCTTCAATTTCCTCCAATTAGATCCCTTTCAACGTTACGTTTGTAGTTCTTTTCAATTGGAGGGCGTCCCTGCAATTTTCGTACCCCTTCAATTTTCCTCACATTCCTATTGCCTTGGACCTTTCTGCAAATATGGGTTTTAGGAACTTTTATTTTGCAATTTCTCCAAAATATTCCTCCCCTCAATTGAGGGGATTCGGTGGGAGGGATTTTCACCATCCTTGTTAGGGTTCCACGCCTCCATGATAAGAGGCAGCGCCGGTGCAGTGGTTCCTCGATGGCACGGGCTGGGGCGGCCGCTCCTCGCTGGCGCGGGCTGGGGCGGCAGTTTCGCAGGTGGGGGGCGGCAGCTTCGCGGGCGGGGGCGGCGCCTATTCAACCGTGGCAGGGGCCTGCGCGGCTCGGAGGGAAGGCGGGGTTCAATCGGGCCTCCGTGCAGGAGGCGCGGTGCTGTGGGGCGGCGGGGGCATTGGGACCGTGGCTGGTCGGAGGAGCGGTTGCTGGTGGGGAGGCGCAGGCGGGCCGATCGGGGAAGGGCTTGGGTTGGAGAGGAGCGGAGGAGGAGGGAGGGCGCGAGATGATGGTGGGTGCGAGGGAAGGTGATGAGTGATTAGCGGAGGCAGGGAGGTTCAACGAAGGTTGTCGGGGAAGCATCAGGGTTACCTGTGATGGTTTAGGCGGTACAAGGATGGCTGGAGACGGATGTTCTTCGTGTTTTGATGTCTGGACAGCAACTGTTATTGCGAAGAAATCGACATTTTGGCATGCTTTATCCGCGGGGTCTTCATCGAATATAGGTCCTTCGTTTTCCGAACGAGAATCGGGTTGGACAACATCTTCCGTGATCTGATTCCTGCCATTGTTGATGGCAAGATCTTCGTTGGCTAGCACGTCCAGCCATGTTTGAACCTTCAGGGATGCCGTAAGACTCTTTTTGAACTTCCGTTGACGCGAACGCGCATGCGGCCCATGAGATATGCGGTTGAGATCGAGCTTCAAACGCCAATATGCAACGGGATCGTTGAATCGTAGGAACGACTCAATGTCCATGCTCTGATACCAAATGATGCGGATCGGGTTTTCGCAGCGTCGAAATAATAATATTTTTTTGGGTGGATTTTTGGTAGAAGAAAGAGAGGGGTTGAGAAGAGAAAATAGAGGGGTTGAGAAGAGAACTCGTCGGGAATACGAGAGGTTGAAGGAGGAGAACCGCGGAGATCGCGTGGAGAGAGAGGGAGAGGAGGAAGGAGAGGGAGATAAAAATCTCAATTTTAATTCATACTTGACTGTCTAAAAACATGGGGCTACCATCTCTTTATATAGGAGAGATGGAGTTACAAAAATAGTAAACTAATTAAAAATTGACAACCAACTTATCCTAATTTGACTCTGACAAAATTTAAAATCCAAATTGACCTCTAATTACCCTAATTGGACTCTAATTAATTAATTGACCAAATTAAATCTACGAATAAACGTTGAGATCACATGCGATCTCAATTAATTAATTAGACAATTACGACAACTTAAAAACGTAAATAAAATTGACCACTAATTAATTAAATAAATTTGGCCCTATAATTCGAGATCACGCTGCATCACTTTTGCACATAACGCAACGATGTAGTAGACCATGAGATCTCAGGTTGTAGGTTACTAGGTTGTACCACCAGTAGAGATCTCATGTGTAGCAAACCCAAAGATAATAAGGAGATGGGCAATGGACGCAGAAACTCTGGATGATCTTCAAACTTGGGCGATAGGTGCAAAAACTCATATAGAAACTCGGGCAGTGAAACTCTGAGAGTTCGACAATGCTCGAAGAGAGAAAGGTGGTGGCGCTGGTGTTAACCTGTCGTCGATGCTCCTCAAAACCTGGCAGACTTGCATGAGGGATGTGTTCCTCCCAGCTTGAATCCTCATAAAAAGGAAATAGTGCCTTATTAAATTAGGGCTCGTTACATTAGTTTGACCCAAGAGCCTTTTATGCATTCTTAACAAGAAATGGACCTTCCACTCATGTAATGGCGGGATCCACCAGAAGGATCCCTCGATGGGGTAAGCGTATCCCTCATCGCAATCACTCATCTATGTGCTAATTTGAGAGGTTAGAATGGAAGAGGGGGGATTTAAATCCCAATCATAGGCAGACATCCCTTGATCAGATGGCAAAAAGCATGGGGAATCGATCGCATAAGGTACCCTGACTAGATCACAGGTCCAATCAAACTGAGAAGTCTTACCATCATCGAAGACATGCTTCATCAATGCTGAAATCATAGGAAAAATAAAGCGTACTCCCTGCAAAAGTTTGATAAGGGACATAAGTTTGATAAGGGACACATGACCCCTTTATTAACCAAACAAATCAACCGAAACCTTATAAATACCCCTCAAGTAAGAGTAGAGTAGGTCTGACCTATTGTCCTGATTAAGATAGATCCACTTGGCAAGCGCCATCTTGTTCATCTCCTCGAAAGTAAGCACACATAAGCCACTACCATCCTTAGAAAGCACGATCTTTCACCCGTTCAATAATGGCATTCCTTGTAAATCCTTCAAATAAGAACATAAGCGTGAAAGAAGCAAATAACCAGATGTAAACAAATAAGAACATGTAAGAACACATATTTATGTGGAACCCTACTCCATTTAAGGAGCAGGATAAAACCATGAGAGAACACATTACATGGTTGGATGTTTCATTATGAATCTCTCAATGAGTACAGAGGGTATGTGGCTGTTTATATAGCCCCGCCAATATGACCAACTCCTACTACTCCACGATGGTGATTAAACATGAGTGCATGTGTTAATAAGATCCCAAAAATCCAATTACTCACATACATGTATTCTCTAGTACTCCCCTTCAACATGGAGTATGCATTGCTCAATTTGGATAAACAGAAAGAAGACACCCACTCATTGAATACAAGACAATATGGATAATATCAACTCAACACATACTTTGTTGGTTGCCTGCTGAGATCGTTGATTGTCATGTCATGCTAGTGAGGACGAATTAGAGGGTTGGAGTATGAATGATGATACATAGAGAAATCTGGATCGATAACTGGCTCATTTACGTTGTATATGCATTTGTTAGAGTAATTAGTATTGTAATAAGTCTCCTTATGGAAAACTCTGGCTCGCAACTTGTGCAATATGTGAAACACTGCTCCATCTCTTTGAAGGGACGAACGAAGGAAATTATGAGAGTATTCATACGCAGATCTGAGAAATTGATCACTCTTATATGGTCCTCAGAAGGATCTCATACTGGAGTTCATGCTTACTGGAGAAAGCCATGGGAATATCTGTATGTAATGGAGTTCACTGTCATTGGAGGATGGAGGCTGCATTGAGTCTCTCTAAGGAGAACTCGAAAAAAATGGATCACTTGAATGTAGAGTGCCTTGAACATTGGTAGAGTCTAAATCAATCTGAAACCTCTACACGATATTTACCTTTCCCTCACACTGTCGGAAAAAAGGCCATGCTCGACCAAGTTCGGAGAACAAATAAAGAGGGGAAACAAAACACAATCTATTCTCTCGGGTAGAAAATAAGAATTCAGAAGCGAATATCAGAGAATAATAATAAACATGAAAGAAGACCGAGATTTTATGTGAAACCCTACTCCCTAAGGAGCGGGATGAAACCACAAAAGAATGCCTCAAAGGGTTGATGTGTTCATTGCACTTTCTCATCTGATACAGGAGATCTGGGGCTCCTTATATAGCCTCCACAGGCCCTCCAAGTCCCACCACTGGTAGATGTGAGACTAAACACTGTTATGGTAAATGGACCCCTCCAAGATCCATTTACCCATCTATACAAGAATGACACATACTCCAATACCCCCCTCAAGCTGGAGCATGCAATGCTCAGCTTGGACAAACAGAAAGAAATCTCAAACTCATGCTATAGGACACTACATACAATATTAACTCAATGCATACACACTGTCGGTTGTTGTCGAGAATGTTGCTTCTCATGCCACACGCGTGAGGAGAAATAAACGAGTTGGAGTGTGAATCGAACTGAGTCTCCTCATTGGAGAACTTGTGCTATGTAATGTGCCTGTCAAAGTCACTACAACTGAAAATGAGTCTCCACTTAGAGAACTCTGGCATACCACATCACGTGGACAACTGCTCCATCTCTGAAAGGACCGAACTGAAAAAAGTCGTGGAGACATCATCGTCGGAAGCCCACGATCACTAGAGAATGGAGTCTGAAAAGTCTCATCATTGGAGAACTAGGTCTCTCCCATATTGGCTCAGAGAATGGGATCTCTACTCTGGAGTCCCCATGAAACCACATAAAAATCCTAGCCCACATGGCATAGGGAACGGGATCTCTACTCTGGAGTCTCTATGGATCACATGAAAACTCTGAAACAAAAAATAAAAGATGGGGACCACACAAAAATGATCGCACACATGTGCGTCTGCAAATGAGTCTCTATGGAGAACTTAAAGGAATTGGGTCACTCAAATATGGAGTGCTTCGAACTCGGACTCTTAACCAATCCATAGAGTCTGAAATCTCACAAAATCTATAGAGTCTGAAAATTTGGTTGGTCTGGAATCTGGGGAATCTAAAAATCTGAATTCGACTTGTGACTCTACACAATACTCCCCCTTTCTCCCATACTTGTCGGAAAACAATGACATCGACAAAGTTATGAGAAGACAAGAACATATGGGGAGGATCTCTATGTGATGTACCTTTTTTAACTTAATGAATTTTTGGTGTGGTGACTCCCGCCTTGGGAGGGCTCCCCCTTATTTTCTAGTAAAAAAAGAACATATGGGGAGAAATAGAACATAAGCCGATGCAATTTTTCTCGGCTTCTCTTCTCAATCAATTTTTTCAATTATTTTTTCCGTTATTTCATTCGTTTTAATAGCCATCTCTTCTTGCTTTTTTTTAAAAAATAAGTTGTTCATTTTTCCTGATTTTTTTGCAAATGTTTTTCTTGCGTACATCTTTTCTTTTGTACGCACTTTTTTCTCAAAAAAACCTATTTTTTTAAAATTTGGCTTAAATAGGGCCCAAAAATGCAACTTTCGTCACTTTTTTAACGCTGTAGCCTAATCTGGTCTCTCCTCGTTTTCATCCCCCCTTTTTTAATAAAGCATCCCACTTGGGCTCTTTATTTAGGGTTCCCGGTTGGGAAATCTACTCTTCGAAAACACACTGCCCCCTTTGGGACTTGGTCTTTGCTATAGAGGGTGTCATCGCTCCTTGAACGAGATGGAGGAGCGATGCCGCTGCTAGAGTGCGGAGTCCTAGAGGGGCTTCGCTGAGGTTGCCGCCTGGAGATAGGAGATCGAGAGTTCATGCCGCCCGTGCGAGAGCTGCTCTGACTAGATAATGAGGAGAGGTGCAACAAAGCGCTGACATTTCAGCCTCTCAAAAGCAACCCGCATGAAGGCCCGCATCTTGGGATCGCCATTGATGAGGAGGTGCGACATAACTACATGATGTCGTCTGGAACTGGAAGAGAAGGAGAGGAAGTCTGGTGGCTCCTTGCGTCGCCTCCTCTTCATCCATTTCTTTTTTGAAATTTCAGCTTAGAGAGGAATTATCAAATGGCGGTGGCGTTGGAGATATCGCCTGGATGTTGCCACCAAGAGGGAGCAGAGAAGGTGGAAGCATCCTCTTCTTCTTGTGCCAGGAGCTGGGCTGCATGGAGGCGCCGCCTTGCACGAGAGGCAATGGAGGTTGGATGGGAGATGGTGCACCGCATAAGCTGTGCCGCTGAAGAAGATGCGCCCTGGAGATGAGGAAAGCACGCCAAGGCACGAGGTAGGTGAGCAACTGCATGAGATTAAAGGAGAGTCCATGATCTTACACGAGGGGATTTTTATGCTGACGATGGAAGCCTTGCATGCCTTTTAGGCTGCAATGCGGGTATGCCTGTAGCTGCAGATCTGGAGGTGCAGCTATGGCCTGAGAAAGCACTTGGAGAAGGGAATTACTGCAACCCTAGAATCGAACTGATCTATGTTTCCAGTATCCCTAGATTTTCCTCAAAGTTGGTGATGATGATCTTCATAACAAGGAAAAATGCTTGTAGGATGAACTTGATTAGGGTTCCGCGAAACCTAGGACTCAAGAATGACTTGCTCCGATACCATGTTAGAAAATAAGAATGCGGAAACGAATATCAGAGAATAAGATAAACATGAAAGAATATTGGGATTTTACATGGACCCTACTCCTTAAGGAGCGGGATGAAACCACAGGAGAATGCCTCAAAGGGCTGATGTGTTCATTACACTTTCTCATCTAATACGGGAGGTTTGGGGCTCCTTCTATAGCCTCCACAGACCCTCCAAGTCCCACCACTGGTAGATGAGGGACTAAACCCATCTATACAAGAGTGGTGCATATACTTCAACATTCTTTTTTAAAAACCATCCTTTTTCTCTCTTGTCTTTTCAGTTTTTCATAAGCCTTTCCTTTTTTCTCTCGGATTTTCTCTCCATAAAGGAGAAGGTGGTGCAAATGGAGCATTGATCTGGTTTGCTCTCGTGGATGGAAGCTTCTAGGCCATGATAGAGGAGAACCCATCAACTAGGGTTCTTGACGGAGAAGCATCATTGTCGCCTAGGGCTTTTTTGGAATGGAGTTGTACTTGAAGGTTGCGTATTGGAGTTGTGCCATGGAAGCGAGAAAGTATCGTAGCTGCCTTGCTGCATTCTGTTCATGCCATCATCGCCTAGAGTCAGTGTGCACATAGGGAGATACTTGAGGGTCGTTTGAAATGGGGACTACACTTTGTGTGGAGGAGATCTGATTTAGGGGATGGTATTGTGGATAGCCATGTGGTTTAATAAGTGTTTGGATAAAGGGGTGGTTGTTGAGAGGGTTTGTTATGTTGTGACTTTACTGGAGTCTAAGAAAATGATTAGGTTTGGATTGTTTTATGATTATTAAAAGGGAGGATGTGATGGTTTTTTATATTTTTTATTTGTTGAGGAGATAGATTACTTTTTGGGATGTGAGTGAGAGAAATGATGTGAGTTGATTGAAGGGTGAGAAATGATGTGAGTTGAGGTGCAAATAATACATTTACGGGCGATAGAGCTTGGAAAGAGAGAGGGAGAGGGGAATTGAGGTTGGCTTGCTAACCACCCTTATCCCTCTTAGTAAATGGAGGTTGGTTGAGGGTGCCCTACCAAATGGAGGGGCATCCCTCCAACCAAATGGCCTCTTAGAGAATCACACACAATCGGGGTTTCATCAGAACCCTAGATGTTTTCCTTGAACTCAGGGATGACATGATCTTCAGAACTCCTACATATGCGCAGGATGAACCTTGGAAAATTTCAAATGTTTGAGTAAAAATGATTGGAATACCAATTGAATCTTGAGCTGAACAAAACTCGTACACAATATTGAAATGATCACAAATCTCGAATGTGATATGTCTATGGATCGACTTGCTATGAAAATAAGAACAATTACAAACATAGAGTTTACTTGGAACCCTACTCCCTAAGGAAATAAACCCCCCTCCCTTAATGGTTCAAGTGTCACCATCGTAGTTGCTCTCGTCCTTGTCGGAGTGTGACCTTTAGCCGCAGTGCAACCGCAAAGACTCCACAAGTCCTCAGTAAAAGCTTCTCATGTGCCTCCGCCTATCATCATCCTCCCTTTTTTTACATGGCCTCTATAAAAGGTACCACAATAATAAGGGGTCGTAGTCACCTTTTCTTACGTGTGTCGCTTCCTCCTTGAACATAAGAGAGTTTCAATGAACTCCTAAAAATATCGCTGCTATGCAGCCTAGTGAATGTTGTCTTGTTGCATGTTGTCATGTGGTACCATTTTCATTCGTAACCGTAACCACCTCACCACACAAACTTCAAAGAATATAAAGTACTAAGCCTTCTCCCACTACAAGTAGGGTCGGCTACATGGATTCTTGCTCAAATCCATGTTGAAAGATTCGACTACTTTTTACGTTGGCCGTCGACTACCTAACGCAACCATTGCAAGAGTGGGATTTGAACCCTGGTCTTTTGTGTGGTAGACACACTGTACTACCACTAGACCATTAAGTGGGTTCTTACCATGACTTCAAAGAATATGAACAAAAATAATCAAAAATAAATCAAACCTTGAGGACAAGCCTTGAATTGATACTTGAACTACAGAGAGATCATGTTCTTGGGAGTCGGGAGTAGAAGAGGATGGATGGAATATTATATTCTCTTAGGTGATTTCTCGTAGAAGAAAATATGTGCCTACACTCTTACTCCCCCTTTATACATACTTGTCAGAAAAAATGTAGATAATCGAACAAGTTGGTGAACAAGTTGGAGTATGCAAAACTTGTTCCCCCCTTTTTTTATTATTTTATTTGTTATTCTTCTCATTTTATTGTTTATCATTATTTTCTAAATAGTCCATACCACCTTTTTTGTGGACTTCTTTTCCTTTTTTCACGGTATTTTCTTCCTTTTTAAATGTATTTTCCTTCCTCTTTTCCTTTTTTTGCTTGTAAATGGAGCCGCAACTAGCCTTCCTTGGGTCCAAAAAATACAACAAATAAAATAGGGGTGAGGATCCCTTGTGAAGGGCATTAAGCCGTACTGGTGACACCCTCTAGTTAGCGGCGATGACAACCTTTATCCCAATCGAAGAGATCTATTGGGATGGGTTCCCCTATTGAAACTCTTAAGTATCATGGAAAGAGTGGATTCCATATATGAAATCCCTAAGCCAAAGTTGAAGAAGGAACCATTGATCTCGATCCATTTGTTTCATCTTTTACTCTAGGTCTTGTGTTAATGGGCTCAACATATATTTCTAAAGCTTAAAGGTGGGGATGAATCACTAAAAGAAAAAAAAGTGAAAAAAAGAAAACGAAAAAGAGACCGACAAAAAAAAGTAAATGGCTTAAAAAGAGAGCAACCACAAAAGAGGGATCATAAAAAAATGTTTGGAATAAAACAAGAGAAATCAGACCAAAAAAGAGATAATATGGTAAAAAATAGAATAGAGAATAAAAAAGATGAAAGGAAGAAAAAAGGAAAGAATTTGATGCTCTTGTTTGTATTTCCTATATGGATACAAGAGATGGGGGAATGTTAGCAAATACCTCCACGATCTATAGGAGGCATACATATGCGATCTTTTATTGAAGATGTCTTCATACTCATTTGTTGGGCTTATTGTTTGAATGTGGACCACATATGACAAAGACCAATTAAAGATGTTCAATACAAAGAGATCCATTGGGATTGCATAGAAAAGATATTATTCTCTTAGTCGGTGTATTGGTGAGGTCTGGTTCGAGGCTCTCTTTGAGAAAACCCATTGCAACAACTCCGTGATGGAAGCCTATAGTTCGGATCCCAGTATAGTGGCAGCACTCATGGTTGTCTCCATTGGAGAGAACCACTTCAGTCATGCATCTAAATCATTCAAGAGCCCACCATCATCAATTGCAGATTCCTATATCACTAGCACAAGATGCGGTTTTAAATTTGAATTATATTTAAGTACTCGATTTGGATGTTGAGCATTGTATTATCGAAGCCGAGCAGTGCATGCTCCATCTTGAGGGGGAATGGTGGAACTTGGTTTAGTTGGTGAGGCTATATAAAGAGCCCCTAACCCCCTGAATTCATTGAGAAAAACTCGGTTGGAAACCTAATCCTTCGAGCTTTCTCCCCTTTTTTATACTGCTTCTAGTAAGGTGCCACAGAAATTCATGTTTTCGCATTGTTCTTGGTTCAATTTATTCTATTTCATATATTTCTACCGAAAGGAAGGTAACTTAACATGACTTTAGTCAATTGAAGAAGAATATTGTAGGGTGACTTTCCTTAACTAGGGTGTTTTGGTTAGTATAGATAATTTATATGTTAGACAAGGTATGCAGGAAGAGTTTTTGCAGAAGCTTGTTTGGTAGAAGGAAGAAATATTTGAGAAATTTAGTGTGTATATAAATATTTTAAAGGTGTTCTCCCATAATTGAATGGATGATAGCGTTGTAGAGTTATTGAAAAAAGAGGAGACAACTAATGAAAAAAAGATGAAAGTTTGTAAGCATATGCATACAAGAGTTGATTCTAAACAAGTGTAAGAGATTTCTTCAAGCTACGGTTAGGGAGAAAGTATTAAAGTCTTTACCAAGTATGGAGATGAAAGCGAACTAAGAGGTAGTGAAGGTTTAAAGTCAAAGGGGAAGTGTTGAGATAGTTGTATCTCTTTATAGTTATTTCTTTTTTGTATTTCTTTATGTACCTCTCATGTAGTTAACCCATGGCTTTTCTCCTATATAAGAGAGCCCTAGGGTCTCTTGAATAACAAATCATTCCATTCTTTCAACATGGTATCAGAGCAACAATCCTAGATCGGGGTTCCTGTATCCCACAAAAAACCGTAACCCTACTTGATAGCCCCCAACCTCCCCTCCCCGCAACTGCCAGCCGCTTCGGCTCTCCAGCCCGCTGCCGTCGACCTTCCAGATCACTCGATCGGCCCTCCGTCCGACTGCGGGCTACTGCTGCAGGTCACTGCCCCTTGCCTGCAGTCACTCGCTGCGGCATTCCCGAGGTGCGGGTTGCTGCTCCACCAGTGGTTGGCTGCTTTCCAGCACTTGGTGGGCCTCTTCACTTTCATAAGGTTGTCGTGCGACCACTGCTGAAGCCACATACGATCTGATTTCGACTGAGGATTGTGATTTTGGATTTTGGGTACATAAATCACGTTTTTCGGACATAGACTTCAAGAAGGATTGAAGAGAATAGTTGTATGAGTCTACACAACCACTCCTTCATATAATTGTGTAAACTCGCTCAGAGTATTCTACTACCCAGTCTTGTTCCTGATTTAATTTGCTCGTCATTCTTTTTTATCATGTCAGAGAACAAGGGCGATGTTTTTTCATCGTCTGGTGCCTTCAAAGGCCCGGATGGGACCAACTATGAGTTGTGGTCCATACAGTTTCATACCCTCATGCAATGCCATAACAAGGAGCACATTCTGACAGATTCTGAGCCGACAGATAAGATTGGGGCCAATTCTTATTAGAAGCAAGATGATGCCTATGCGTGGATTTGACTCTCCAAAATGCTCACCACAGAGATTGCCAACTACATAGTCAATCAACCCACAACCAAGGCTATGTGGGCCATCTTAGTAGCCACATATGGGCAAGCCAAAAAATGACAGTAGGATTTTATAACTACAATGTGACATATTTTCGACCAAGCAGAATAGTCGACCTCTTCGTGCCCACTTCTCGCATCTTCAAGGCATGTTCGAGCGTCTGCATAGCTTTATGCCCATTACTACCAACACCGAGCAACAACATGCCTACCAGAATGCCACAATGGCAGGAGTCTTTCTGTCATTCCTTGACTCTGAGTATGATGCATCACGTACTCAACTACTTACTAGAGAGACGATACCTCCAATGGAGGAGGTCTACAAGAGGCTGAGCAGGATTACTACTTCATCTGCTCCCACGTCACAGACTCCCTTTGCTATGGTAGCTTCTCGCGATAGAGGGGGTACTTACAGTTTCACAGGTAAGGATTCCATCGTCAAGGATGAGGACATCAACATGGCGCATGCTCGCACTGCCACCGTCCTGGTCATTCAGAGGAGGCATGCTATCTGAAGCATGGGTATCCTGCACCTGCTTGTGTAGTTGCGCAGACAGAGCCTTCTCCAACCCTGTCTCATGATGCGCAATTTGATGATATTGTTTCTAGATTGAGCGAGATGATGACTACACCAACCACTCCAGTCGAAGAATCTTCAGATGTCGTAGCTGCTGCTAGAGCTTCTACGAGTTCGTCAGGTATTGCTTATGCACTTACCAATTGTTGCAGTTCAGATTTGAGTGATTGGATCATGGACTCCGGAGCCTCACATCATATGTGTGACGATCGAGATTAGTTTAGTTCTTACAGGTCTATCCCTCATGGTATATCAACGGTGATTGCTAATGGGATTCATCTACCCAACGTTGGTCAGGGGGAGATTGTCCTAGCTTCCTCGATGCGCTTGCAGAATGTTTTACATGCTCCTGCATTTCAGATGAATCTTTTGTCTATTATCCAGATTATAAAAGATTTATATTTGATCCGTCTTCTCTTGTATTTCAGGACATATAGGACCTACTCACTAGTAGGGTGATTGGATGTGACCGTGAGCATAGAGGACTTTACAGACTAGTCCAACCTATGTGTGCTGGTGCTGCTACCCTTCCTTCTGGATCTGTTTCTTCTTACATGTGGCATCTTCACTTTGGATACCCCCCTCTGCAAAAGCGATGTCATGTTTTACTCGCACCACCTTAGAATGTGGGGCAAGCAGCTTGGGAAGCATCATCGGTCTTCTTTTTTGAGTCGCCAGAGTCGTCACAGTAGTCAATCATTTGAGTTGTTTCATTTTGATATCTGGGCTCCTAGTCGTGTTCCCGATCATCAAGGCCATATGTTCTATATGGTTGTTGTGGATGATTTCTCTATATTATCTTGGATCTTCTTGTTAAAGAATAAGTCTGAAGCTCGTCCTGTCATTAAATTGTTTCTCATGGAAATTTAGAATATTTTTTCTGTCAATGTGAAGTTTATTCGTACTAATAATGCCTTAGTGTTTTCCACTTTACATTTGTCTGAATTTCTGATATCTCTTGGTATTGTTCACCAGATTTCTTGTGCTTATACTTCGTAGCAGAATGGTGTTGTTGAATGCAAACACTGTCATCTTCATGATGTCATGGGGACTCTTTTGATTCAGAGTCGAGCTCCTCATTCTTTCTAGGGTGATGCGGTTCTTGCTGCTTGTTACCTTGTGAACCGCATGCCTTCCAGGATCCTTGGAGAAACGGTTCCTTTTTTAATTATGTTTCTCGAGAAGGACCTATTCTCCTTACCTAGGGTTTTTGGATCTGTGGCCTTTGTCCACAATTTTACTCTAGGTCGTGACAAGCTCTCTCCAAGAGCTGTCAAATGTGTGTTTGTTGGCTATTCTCGTACCCAAAATGGGTATAGATATTTTGATCCTGTAGGACGAAAATATTATGTGAGTGCTGATGTCACATTTTTTGAGTATATTATTTTTGTCCTACATGTGACATGTTGTCTAACTCTGACTCTGGAGAGGATATTTTTGTTCCACCACCTCTGTTATCTCCATCACCACTACCTCATATTGAGTCACATTCATCTCCGCCACCACATCCGCTACCTCCATCTACTCTGGCACAATTCCTACCATGCTTCTACATTCGTAGGTCCTCTACTCGCCCCTCTACTCACGTGCCTTCCCCGTCATCCATCAGTCTCAAGTATGTAATGAACACATTGTTTCTACTAATGACATTGGTGATATGTTTGTACTCTAGGATACTAGACAGGAGGAGGTGATAACAGAGGATATAAAGGACGATGATCTTGATGTACCTATTTCCTTGAGGATGCCACATCGTAAATGTGGCTCTTATCCTCTAGCTACTCATGTTTTCTTGGATCATCTGTCAGAGGAGTACATGATGTTTGTCATGAGACTCTCGGTTGTTGCTATACCATACATATACTAGGAGGCTGTACGAGATAGTAATTGGTGTCTTGCCATGGAGGAGAAAATGGCCGCTTTGCAGTTTCGTGGTATGTGGAGTGTTTTTCTATCCCTCTAGGTGCATTTGTTGTAGGGTGCAAATGGGTCTTTACAGTGAAGCATCGGGCAGATGGCAGTATGGATCGCTACAAGGCAAGGCTTGTAGCACGAGGGTACACCCAGACTTATGGGGTGGACTATCAGGATACCTTTTCACTGGTGGCCAGACATTTGACATTGCGCATTCTTCAATCTGTTGATGTGTCTCGAGACTGGCCTCTTTACCAATTTGATGTGAAGAATGCGTTTCTATATGGAGATTTACAGGAGGTATATATGTAACAGTCACCAAGATTTGCTACTGAGGGGGAGTCTATTGGTCATTTGTTCAGAGGACATAGAGGGGTATTATTGCTATTTTGGTTTATGTTGATGATATTATTGTCATGGGCGATGATGAGAAGATCATTCATGCTGCCAAGGAGTTCCTAGGTCAGCAATTTATGACCAAGGATCTTTGTAGTCTTCGTTACTTGGATTAGAGTTCGTAGGAACCAGTGGGGTCTTGTGAATGACCCAGAGGAAGTTTGTGATTAATCTTCTACTTGAGACAAGGATGACAGGGTTTAAGCCTGCAACTACCCCTATGGATCCGAGCACAAGGTTATACGATGAAGACACCGAGGAAGTAGACAAGAGGATACAAGGAGCTTGTTGGCAAGCTTCTCTCTGCTACTATCTCTAGGCCAGACATATACTTTGTTGTGAGCAAGGTGAGTCAGTTCTTGGAGCAGCCTAGGAAGGTTCATATGGATGCTATCTACATGATTTTAAGATTTGAAGTCTTCATCTGGTACTGGTCTTATATTCAGCAGAGATACTTCTCTTGAGGTGACAACATGCGCAGACGCAGATTATGCAGGATGCCCTATGGACAGGAAGGCTACTTCTGATTTTGTTATTTTTGTTGAGAGCTCACTCGTATCATGGAAAATTAAGAAGCAGACAGTGGTTGCTAGATCTAGTGCAAAGTCTGAGTACATGACCATGGCCCAGGGAAGTACATAGATGATGTGGATTAGGTCGGTTTTGATTGACCTTGCTATTGATGTACCTCTTCCCATGCAGCTTCTATGTGACAATCAAGCAACACTTTTTATTGCAAATAATCCTGCATTCCATGAACGAACCAAGCATATAGAGGTGGATTGTCACTATACCAGAGACATGATCTAGAAGAGTCTCATATCCACCTCTCATGTTTCTACTGGAGATCAGACTGTTGATATATTCTCCAAAACTCTTACTAGAGTCCCATTCCAGAGATGTTTCAAGTTGCGCATGATAGACATATATGCTCCAGCTTGAGAGGGAGTGTTGAGATAGTTGTATCTCTTTATAGTTATTTCTTGTTTGCATTTTTTATGTAACCCACTTGTAATTAACTCAAGGTTTTTCTCCTATATAAGAGAGCCCTAGGATCTCTTGAATAACAAGTCATTATGTTCTTTCAACAGGAAGAATGATTTTAGTAGGTTTTTTTGTAATAAGAATGACAATGTGGATATCACCTTAGGGAGGCCAACAAACTATGGAGTCCACCTGAACCTTGTTTATAGGGTGAATGTGGTTTAGAAAATTGTTGAGTGTCATATAAACGGGTAAGCAATTCTTGGGAAGGGATCAGCCTTGGGCATATATATATATTTATGTATCTCTCCCCTTCCCATTTCAAGTGATAAGAAAAACAAAAGAAACAAAACCCTTAGTTGTTGTGAGCAACAAGGAAATTCTCTCCCCGTGGTTTTTTCCTCCCAGTGTAGGGGTTTTCACGTTAACTACTGTCTCTTTGTGTCTTTGTTGTTGTTCATGGTATCAGAGCCTTGTTGAGGCCTTGGATTGCATCTTCCGATGCTTGAGGTGCTGGAAATTGGTATCCACTGTGCTGTATTTTTTTGTGGTTGTTTTTTATTTCTCCCATCGCCGGTCTACTATATAACATTGCGGCAACCACTCCATAGTATTGTGGAGCTGTGATGGAGGTCTGAATCCACCTGCAGGAGGTTGATGTTGCTGTTATGGTGTAGTGTTTTTAGCGTCTAAAATTGATCCAAGCTCCATTGGTGTTGTGAGGTAAGTTCCATGGTTCTTAGGGTAACAACCCTTGGTGTGAGCTTTGTGCCCTCGAGTGCTGTTGTGGGCATGAAGTCTGTTTCTTGGAACATTTTTTGCCCCCTCTTTTGCAGGAGAGAACTGTGTTGTGTATTGTTGTCCACCAAGTGTTTGACAAAATATCGCAAAGGTCTGATGCAATATTAAAGGAGGCTGATGATGTTTGACAATATCAGGACTCCTCCTAAAGTCCTTTTATGTGTTGGCTAGGATTTGTTTCCTTTGCTCGCTGTTGAGATCAGTTGAAGTGGGGCTGAAAACATCCACGCGCTCATCTCCTGTTGGTTGTGGTTGGATTGGAACTTGGACTCCTTTGTGAATGCCATTTGGCGCCAATTCTCGTGCAGTTTTGCCTCTCTTCTTGTTGGGTTGCAAATTGTTCATGTTAGTTATCTTGGGCTTACACTGACATTTGACTCATTGTTTCTTGACATGGCAATTTGCTTCTTGGCTTGTTCGTTCCTTGATTTAACTACCGTAGTGCTCAAAATTTGGCTTTGTCAAAATTTGAGGTTGCATTGATGTGCTTCTCTCATAGCACATGATCCAAAACTTGAGTGAATAATTTATAGCAGTGCCATTGATCATATGACGGGAGATCCAAAACTTTATAGGGCCTATAAATTGGCCTCTGGCAAAGACTATGTAGACCTTGCCGATGGATCTCATGTCACAGTTGAATGGAAAGGAAGTGTTTCTCTTATTGATAAATTTGCTATCCATAATACACTTCATGTTCTAGACATTCCTCTAGTCTCCTATCTGTTAGCAAGATAATAAAAGAATGGAACTGTGAATTTGTCTTTTCTTCTGATTGTCGCATGCTGCAATGTTTTTGTGACGGGAAAGAGAATTGGGATCGATTTAGTTTTTGATGATTTATATCATCTATCAATTAAAGTAGTGTTAGAAAATAGGAACACAGAAGCGGAATCTGAATAAAATGATAAAGAAATATGAAGAACACATGATTTAACGTGGAACCCTACTCCCTAAGGAGCGGGATGAAACCACGGGAGAACACCCCAAAGAGTTGATAGTCTATTTCTTTTCTCATCTGGATACAATGGGTCTGGGGGTCTATATATAGCCCCCACGGAGTTTCTACATCTCCCAACTGGTAGATGTGAGACTAAAGACATGGATGTGGTAAATAGATCCTGGAATGATCAACTTACCGATCTCCCATGTAAATGACACATAACAAAAATACTCCAACACTCCCCCTCAAGCTGGAGCATGCAATGCTCAACTTGGACAAAAAAGAAAGAAATCTCAACTTACGCTATATGACACCACATACAATATCAACTCAACATGCACAACTGTCGGTTGCTGTTGAGGACGTTGCTTCTCATGTCGTGCAGGTGAGGAGGACGAATGGGCTAGAGTGCGAGTCAAACTGAATCTCTTCGTCGGAGAGCATGTGCTTTGTACTGCTCCTGTCAGAGTCACTACAACTGAAAATGATTCTCTACATGGAGAACTCTGGCCCACCACACCATGTGGACAACTGCTCCATCTTTGAAAAGGGCCGAACAAAGAGCATCACTAATTATTCATACGAAGATATTTGAGGATGAGTCTCTCTCATAGGGACCTCGAAGTGGGTTCTCTCTCATAGGAACCTCGGAAGGATCTCGTACTGGAGTTCTAGGGCAAAAGGTTTCTCGTGAGGGGGATTGTGGAAGAGCTGCGATCAGCCCTTGTAGATGCCCGAGCCGGCGTCGCATGGAGATGGGACTCCTCCTGTGTGATTGTGTTTCCTGGAACTTCGATAGTTTGAACTAGGGTTTCATAAAAAACCCTCAAACTTGAACTGATAATTGAACGAAAATCTTCAAAAATAAAATCCATATCGACTGCAGAATCGACTTTCTTTGACAATCGAATCTCGAACAAATACATAGAACTAAAATCTTCGAGAATCGACTCGCTCTAATACCATGTTAGAAAATACAAACGCGGAAGTGGAATTAGAATAAAATGATAAAGAAATATGAAGAATATGGGATTTAACGTGGAACCCTACTCCCTAAGGAGCGGATGAAACCACGGGAGAACACCTCAAAGGCTGATAGTCTATTGCTTTTCTCATTTGGATACAGGGTGTGGGGGTCTATATAGCCTCCATTGAGTCTCTACATCTCCCAGTTAGTAGATGTGGGACTAAATACATTGATGTGGTATATGGATCCTGGAGTGATCCATTTACCCATATCCCATATAAATGATGCATAACCGAATACTCCAACAAGTAGCATCTGCTTTAACGATTGTGATTCGATGAAGAAAGAACAAGAATGAGTGTAAGTGTCGAGTCATTAAATGGCACGGATGCCTTGGTCATATTCAGTTCGGTTATCTTAAAGAGTTATTTCATGTATTACTTGAAGACTTGAACTCTATGGACTTAGTATGTCATGTATGTTTGAAGGCAAAGTACACTCGTACAACTTATCATGTTTCTGAGGAAAAGACAAGTGAGTTATTTGAGCTTGTTCACTTTGATGTTTGGGGTCCCTCTAATATTCCCACTCGTAATAGTTACAAGTACATTATTTTTATTGATGACTGCTGGAAGAAATGAGTGCTTTGTTATTTCTGAGAACCCTAGGGTCTCTTATATAGAGGAGAGGCCTATGGGTAAATTACATAAGGTGGAAATAGAGAAATAAAAAATAAGAAAAGATACATATAGAATATAGAAATATGTAAATATCTCTATACTCCCCCTCATGATGGAGCATAGATGTCAATCATGCTCAGCTTGGATGAACACTTCTAGAATAGTCCTCTGAGCAATGGCTTGGTAAAGATGTATGTTGTTTGCTCTCCTCAACTGACATGAGAGGTAGAAATCAAGCCCTTCGGAATCATATCTCTAGTGTAATGGCAATCTACCTCAATATGTTTTGTCCTCTCATAGAACGCAGGGTTGTTTGCAATGAATATGATTATCTGATTATCACATTGTAACTGCATGGGTAGAGAAACATCTATATGCAAATCCACTAGCACTGTTCGAACTCACATCATCTCTGTACTTTCTTGCGCCATAACTCTATATTCAGATTCGGCACTTGATCTCGCCACGACTGTTTGTTTCTTGCTTCTCCAAGTAACAAGAGAGCTGCCAACAAATACTGCAAAGCCCGAAGTAGATTTTCTATCCATAGGACACCTTGTATAGTCTGCATCAGCACACACGGATACAGAGAGAGTTTCTCCTTTTTTGAAAAGTAGTCTTGTAACTGGAGAAGATTTTAGATATCTCAATATCATGTATATAACATCCATATGTACTTGTCGAGGTTGCTCCATGAACTAACTCACTCGACTCACAGCAAAAGCGATATCCGGTCTGATAATAGTAACTGTTGAGATGTTTATATCTCACCATATTATATTTATATTTTATGTTTTCTTTGGGTATCACTTTAATTAACCCTTGGATCTTCTCCTATATAAGAGAGCCCTGAGATCTCTTTTATCATATGACTTATTTTTATCCTAATATGGTATCAGAGAAATGGTCCTAGATCGGGATTCTCGAACCAAAATCCTAACCCTAACCCCTCCCGCCGCCCCCCCTCTCTCTCTCCGCGCACCGCCGCTCCAGTCCAGCAGCGTCGCCGCGCCTTCCCAACACCATCGCGCCCTTCCGCACGGCCAATGGCACCTCCCAGCGTCGCCGCCGACTGCCAGCGGCCCCTCCCAGCACCGCCGCCGCCGCCTCCCAACGACCCCACCCGACACCGCCCTACAACGGGAACCTCCCCGTGTGGCCTTCCAACCTCGACAATCATCCGGCACCGCCGCTTTGCCTCCTTAGGCGTTGAGGCCCGATCCAGAAGGGCTCCTGCGCACCCTCGGCGGCCCCGGGTCCCTCATTTGAGTGCAGCGGACCCTCTTTCACCCACGTTGAGGTCTGGACTGATTTGCGAGGGGTGATATAGTCTGATTTCTCCTTTCATTTGCGGCCTTCGACCTCAAACACAACATTAGGGATGAGTGTATAAGTCTACAGATACACCTCATCCCTCATATGATGCTGTAGACAAGTCTATTGCTGAGATATTCCTTTCTTGTTCCGCATTTTGGCGTATTGAAGAATGTCAGAAAACAAGGGTGACGTGTTCTCCTCTTCCGGTGCCTTCAAAGGACCGGCACCTATCGTAAAGATGGATGGGACCAGCTACGAGTTATGGTCCATGCAGTTTCGTACCCTAATGCAATGCCACGACAAGGAGCATATTCTGACTGATTCAGAGCCGACGGACAAGACTGGGAAAAATGCATCATGGAAGCAAGATGATGCATATACTCGTATATGGCTCTCTAGGATGCTTAGCACAGAGATTGCTAATGATATTGTCAATCAGCCAACTACGAAGGCCATGTGGAACATATTGGCCGCTACCTACGGACAAGCGAAAAATGAGAGCAAGATACTCCAACTTCAGTTCGACATTTTCTCGACCAAGCAAAATGGTCGACCTCTCCATGCATATTTTTCTCATCTGAGGGGCATGTTTGAACGACTCCATAATTTCATGCCTATTACTACTTGCGTGGAACAACAACTGGCGTATCGGAATGCCAGTATGACTGGAGTTTTCCTGTTATCCCTTGACTCAGAGTACGATGCCGCTCGTACTCAACTTCTGACTGGCGAGACCATACCACCAATGGAGGAGGTCTACAAGCAGTTGGGCAGGATTACTACCACACCTACTTCCATGCCGCAACTGACATCCTCGGCTATGGCTGCTTCTCGTGGACGAGGCTGTGCGTCCCAGTTCCGTGGTCGTGGACCTCGTGGTAGAGGTGGAGGCCGTCAGCGTGGTCCATGTTCTTATTGTCATCATCTTGGCCACTCAGAGGAAACATGCTTTCACAAGCATGGCTTTCTGGCGTCTGCACGTGTTGTTGAGCAGTATGACTCTTCACCTACACCCACTACTAATGCACGTTTTGACGATCTTGTCTCGAGACTTCGAGAAATGATGACCACTTCTGTGACTCAGACTACAGGACCATCAGATGCAGCAACCAGTGCCTGAGCAATGCCCAGTTCATCAGGTATTTCATATGTACTTACCAGTGGCATCAGTTCCGATGTGACCGATTGGATTATGGATTCTGGAGCATCTCATCACATGTGTGGAGATCGGACACAATTTTCCTCGTACAGGACTATTCCTCCTGGGCGATCCGTGATCATAGCCAATGGAGTTCGGCTACCCATTGTTGGCCAGGGGGAAATTGTTTTAGCCCCTTCTATACGTCTTCAGAATGTTTACATGCTCCAGACTTTCAAATGAATCTTTTGTCTATTAGTCAGATTACAAAAGATTTACACCATCGTGCCATTTTTGACCCCTCTTCTCTTATGTTTCGGGACATACTAAGTACTAACTGGCAGGATGATTATTCATGGCCGTGGGCAGAGAGGATTGTACAAGCTTGCAGTTCCATCATGTGCTGGGGTGGCCTCTATTCCCTCTGGATCTTTCTTGCCTTTTTTGTGGCATCTTCACTTTGGCCACCTTCCTCTTCAAAAGATGATACGTGTTCTCCCGCAATATCTACTTGTACTACTTTGGACTGTGAAGCTTGTCAGCTTGGGAAACACCATCGCTCCTCCTTTCGGAGTCGTCCCAATCGTAGTAGTAGTCGGTCCTTTGAGTTGCTTCATTTTGACATTTGGGGTCCAAGTCGTGTTCCTGATAATCAGGGGCATAGATTTTATATTGTTGCTGTGGATGATTATTCTAGACTCTCATGGGTTTTCTTGCTTAAACATAAGTCTAAAGCAGGTGCTATAATTAAGACTTTTCTTATTGAGATTAACAACATATTTTCTGCTAAAGTCAAATACATTCGTACCGACAATGCTTTGGAACTTTCTACTCTTTATTTGGCAGAATTTCTCCAGTTTATGGGTATAGTTCATCAGACTTCATGCACTTATACATTACAACAAAATGGGGTTGCAGAACGCAAACATAATCACCTCTTAGACATCACGAGGACCTTGTTGATTCACAGTAGTACACCATTCATTCTGGAGGGATGCGGTCCTAACCGCCTGTTACTTGGTAAATCGCATGCCATCCACTATTCTTGGAGAGAAGAGTCCCTTCTCGATTGCGTTTCCCGAAAAGGAACTCTTCACGCTTACTCCTCGTGTTTTTGGGTCGGTGGCTTTTGTCCACAACTTTACTCCTTGTCGTGACAAGCTCTCACCTAGAGCTGTCAAATGTATCTTTGTTGGTTATTTTCGTACCTAAAAAGAGTACAAATGTTTTGATCCTGTTGTGAGAAAACACTATGTGAGCGCTGATGTTACATTTTTCGAATCTATTATGTATTTCTCTCCTACAGGTGACAGGTTGTCTAATCCTGGATCCAGAGAGAATGTTGTGGTTCCTCCACCTCCATCTGCTCCTTGTGATGTACCTTGGTCTTCAGCACCACTACCACCCCCACACCCACCGCCACCTCCACGTCCTCCCAAAGATTCTACATTCTTACCCCATGTTTATACTCGCAGGTCTTCTACTCACCCCTCTGCTCATGCGCCTACCACATCATCCACCATGCCTCAGGTATGTCAGGAACATATTATTTCTACCGATGGCACTGGAGATTTGAATAATGAACAAGAAGAGTTAATTCCAGAGGATTGTGAGGCTGATGACGTGGAGATACCGATTGCTCTTAGGAAACCTCGTCACCAATGTGCCACTTACCCAATGGCTGCACATGTTTCCTTGGATCATCTTTCAGAGGACTACAAGAAGTTTATAGCGGGACCATCTGTTGTTACTATCCCACGGACGTATCATGAGGCGCTTCAGGACAGTAGGTGGTGCCTTGCTATGGAAGAAGAGATGGTGTCTCTGCGATCACGGGGCACATGGAGCATTGTCTCACCTCCACCAGGAGCATCTATTGTGAGCTGCAAATGGATATTCACGGTCGAGCAAAGGGCCGATGGCAGTGTCGAACGATTCAAAGCAAGGCTTGTGGCTCGGGGGTTCACCCAAACCTATGGGGTGGATTATCAGGACACTTTCTCTCCAGTAGCAAGACATTCGACACTACGCATTCTGCTATCTGTTGCCGTTTCCAGGGACTGGCCTCTGTATCAACTTGATGTCAATAATGTCTTTCTCTACGGGGATCTATATGAGGAAGTATATATGCAACAACCACCATGATTTGCTACTGAGTCTCAGAAGGGTGCCGACTTCACAAGGCGATTTATGGCCTGAAGCAGAGTCCGAGAGCTTGGTATCAAAAGCTATCAGAGTTGATAGAGCAAAAGGGGTTTGTGCGGTCTACTGCGGACCACTCACTGTTTGTACAGAGGACACCTAGAGGTACTGTGGCTATTCTTGTTTATGTGGATGATATTGTCATTACGGAAGATGATGAGCAGTGTATTCTTACTGTTAAGGAGTACCTTGGTCAGCAGTTTGTGACTAAGGACCTTGGCAATCTTCGCTACTTTTTTGGATTAGAGTTCGCCAGGAATGAACACGGACTCATGATGAGTCAAAGGAAATTTGTTATGTACCTTCTATCTGAGACATGTATGACGGGATGCAAACTTGCTTCTACTCCTATGGATGCAAACATGAGATTGTATGATGAGGACACCGAAGAAACTGACAGGAGGAGATATAGAGAGCTTGTTGGTAAGCTCCTATACGCCACCATTACCAGGTTGGATATTGCTTTTGCAGTTAGCAAAGTCAGTCAGTTCATGGAGCAACCCAGGAAGGTGCATATGGATGCCGTCCACATGATCTTGAGGTATTTGAAGACTTCACCTGGCTCTGGCCTTATGTTCAGTAGAGATGCATCACTTGAGGTGACATGATGTGCAGATGCAGATTATGCTGGTTGTCTCAGGGACAGAAAGTCGACTTCTGGTTTTGCTATCTTTGTAGGCAGCTCACTTGTTTCATGGAAAAGCAAGAAGCAGACAATGGTTGCCAGATCTAGTGCTGAGTCTGAATACGGGGCTATGGCACAAGGATGTACAGAAATGATGTGGGTTAGATCAGTATTAACCGACCTTATTGTTGAGGTTTCTCTTCCTATGAAGCTTTTATGTGATAATCAAGCAGCCTTATTTATTGCCAATAACCCTGCTTTTCATGAGAGGACAAAGTATATCGAGGTTGATTGTCATTACACTAGAGACATGATCCAGAAAGGTCTTATATCCACCTCTCATGTTTCCACAGATGGTAGATATCTTCACGAAGGCACTGGCCAGAGGTCCATTTCAGAGATATTGTTCCAAGCTGAGCATGGTTGATATTTATGCTCCAGCTTGAGGGGGAGTGTTGAGATGTTTATATCTCACGTATTATATTTATATTTTATGTTTTCTTTGGGTATCACTTATGTAATTAATCCTTGGCTCTTCTTCTATATAAGAGA
The DNA here is from genome assembly GCA_037367405.1 of Ottelia alismoides. NCBI lineage: Eukaryota > Viridiplantae > Streptophyta > Magnoliopsida > Alismatales > Hydrocharitaceae > Ottelia > Ottelia alismoides. The sequence continues at coordinate 450,241 of JAZKJV010009386.1, read as the reverse complement.
GCCCTGGGATCTCTTTTATCATATGACTTATTTTTATCCCAACAGTAACATAGAGGAGTTTTCCCACCATCTCTCTGTATCTCCTCTTATCAACTTCACCTGTATCATAATCATATAACTTCATGTTAGGATCTATAGGAATAGTGGAAGGTCGACACCCAATCATGCCAGCCTCAACAAGCATGTAACATATTTTCTTTGGGTCATCAAAAGTCCCTGCGCATTCCTGGCAAATTCCAACCCTAAGAAATACCTTAGGGTACCCAGATCCTTTGCCACAAATTGACTGCCCAGAAATTCTTTTGCCATCTTGATTTCCTGCTCATCATCTCTTGTAACAACTATGTCATCAACATAAACCATGGTAACAACTATGCCTCTAGGTGTTCTCTGCACGAATAGAAAATGATTTGCATTTGACCTCTTGAACCCCTGTTGTTCGGTCATATCTGAGAGCTTTTGAAACCATTCCCTTGGACTTTGTTTAAGACCATATATTGCCTTATGGAGTCTACAAACCTGTTGACACTCCCCCTCAGCAGCAAACCCCAGAGGCTGCTGCATGTAGACCTCCTCTTGTAGATCTCCATACAACAATGCATTTTTAACATCAAGTTGAAATAAGGACCAGTCACGTACCACAACAACTGAAAGAAGAACACGTAAAGTGAAGTTACGAGCAACAAGAGAGAACGTGTCCATATAATTTACACCATAGGTTTGCGTAAAACTACGGGCTACCCATCTTGCCTTGTAACGATCAAGGCTCCCATCTGCATGGTGTTTAATAGTAAATACCCACTTGCAACTAACAACAAAAGCTCCAGGAGGAGCAGACACCAAAGTCCAGGTACCACGTGATTGCAGGGCAACCATTTCTTCCTCCATAGCAAGACGCCAGTGACTATCCTTCAGGGCCTCCTGGTAATTCCGTGGAATAGTCACGACAGATAGAACAACTGCAAATCTCTGAAATTCCCCTGTCAGACGATGAAAAGATACCTGGGACGCAAGTGGATAAGTAGCACAAGTACACATTGGCTTCCGTAATGCAATGGGTACATCCAGGTCATCCGTTGCAACAACCATATGTAGATCAGTCTCCTGCAAGAACTCCTGCGTAGAAATATCTTCAAGTCCATCATTAGAAATCATGTTATCAGAACAAACCTGAGGCGTGCTGTATGATGAGCGATTATCATGAGCAGAGCTAGGTCGATGGGTACAGAGTTTTGGTAGTGGTGGAACGATGTGAGACTGTGTCGAAGATGGTGGTGTTGGTGGTGGTGGTGCAGGCACAGTCTGAGGAGAAGACAAAGACGTAGGAGGAGGTGGCATGTATACCTCATCATTAGAATCCGATGTCACCAATCTGTCTCCTGTAGGAGAGAAAAGCATCGTAGACTCGAAAAACGTCACATCAACGCTGATGTAATATTTCCTGTGTAAAGGATCATAACACCAATATCCCTTCTGGGTCCTGGAGTACCCAACAAATACACATTTGACAGCCCTAGGAGAGAGCTTATCAAGACCCAAAGTTTACTGATGAACAAATGCAACAGAATCAAAGACACGAGGAGTAAGTGAGAATAATTCCTTATCAAGAAAAACAATGGAGAAAGGAGTTTTCTCACCAAGAATAGACGGAGGCATGTGATTCACTAGGTAATATGTCGTAAGGACATCATCACCTCAAAATGAATGTGGGGCTGGACTCTAAATAAGAAGTGTCCAAGTGATATCAAGTAAATGACGATGTTTTCGCTCTACAATACCATTTTGTTGAGAAGTGTAGGGGCATGTGGTTTGATGAATGATGCCACGGGAGGAAAAGAAATGAGATAGAGCATGTGTACAAAATTCCAAGGCATTATTTGTTCTCACATATTTCACCGAATAAGAGTAAACATTTTGAACTTCATTGATAAATGTTTTGATCATATCCCCTACTTCAGATTTATTTTTCAGTAAGAAAACCCATGACAAACAAGAATAATCATCAACTGCAACAAGATAAAACTTGTGTCCCTGATGATCAGGAACACGTCTCGAACACCAATTGTCAACATGAAATAACTCAAAAGGGGAGCTACTGCTCCGACTCAGATGACTCGGGAAAGGCGATCAATGCTGCTTCCCTAACTGACATGCTTCACACTGAAAGGAGGACCCTGGAGAAATCACACATCTTCTGGAGAGGGAGATGACCAAGTGAAAATGCCAAGTGAATGGAGATACTTGTCCAGTAGGGATAGAGGACGCACCTGCATAAGGAGTCCGGACCAGTCGATAAAGACCGCCCTGCTCACGACCACATCCAATCACATGCCCGTAAGAATGTCCTGAAAAACAAGCGACGATGGGTCAAAAATAACTCTATAATGCAAGTCTTTTGTAATCTGACTGATAGATAACAAATTCATAGACAAATCAGGGGCATGTAAGACGTTCTGCAGTCGCATCGAAGGTGTTAAAGTAATCTCCTCCTGTCTTGTGATTGGGGAATGGGTCCCATCATCTATTACCACAGTTCTACCAGGGGCGACCTGTTTGCATGCTTGAAGTTGACCCTTGTCTCCACATAAATGATGCGTCGCCCTAGAATCCATAATCCATTCTGCAATCTCTGACCCATAACAAGATGTAAAGGCATAAGTACTACCTGAGGTACTGGCTGTAGGAGATGTACTGGCAGAAGCAGAGGTGGCTACATCTGAATGGCCTCATGGAGCTGTGGCAGGAGGCATGAATCATGATATCTCTCAGTCTAGCTATGAGGTCATCGAATCTCCAATCCGAAGTAGAAGACGTAGGAGACTCAATTTGTTCTGCTACCCGTGCTGATGCTAGGAAACCATGCTTAGAATAGCATGTATCCTCGGAGTGGCTAGGACGATGACAGTAAGTGTAGGGCTGCCGAGTCTGACCCCCTCGACCACGGGGTCCGCGCCTATGAAAGGTAGATGAACCGTCTCTTCCCCTGGAGACGGCCATTGCCGAAGACGTCTGGCTAGTAGTAGATTTCGACAGAGTGATCCGACTAAGTCGACGGAAAGCTTCCTCCATAGGAGGAATAGTAGCATCTGCAAGGATCTGAGAGCGAGCAACATCATACTCTGGATCAAGTGCCTTAAGGAATACACCAACCATGGTAGCATTCATTTATGTCTTCTGCTGCTCAGGGGTGGTCGTCAAAGGCATGAAGCTGTGGAGCTTCTCAAACATCCTACATAAGGATGTATACATTGAGTGGAGAGGTCGTCCATTTTATTTGACTGTAAAAATATCATGCTGCAGTTGAAGAATCTTGGTCTCATTTCGTGCCTGAAAATATCTCACCGCAAGAATATCCCACATTGCCTTCGCAGTGGGCTGATGCAACATGTCATTGGCGATCTCTATCGACAATGTCCCTTACAACTAGACTTTGGCATATGGGTCGTCCGCCTCCCACGAGGCGTGAATCCCTGTTTTCTCCACCGGCTCACCTTCGGTAAGAATATGTTTCTTACAATTAGACTTCATAAGTCTCATGAACTGCATCACCTAGAACTCATAGTTCGTCCCGTCCACCTTGACAATCAGTGCCAGACCTCTGAAGGCACCTGTGGAGGGTACGTCAACTTTGTTTTCTGACATAATGACGGATGAAGATCACAGGGTATATAGATCAATATATAGATGTCTACAATGACGTAGGGATTTGGTCGCATATGTAGATCTATACTATAAAATCCATTAACCGAGGTGTACGAAAAAAAAGAGGGGCGAAGGCGGGGGCCGACGGCACCAGAGGCCGACGGCCTAGGCGGCTGCCGGTGGCGGGTTGGAGGTTCTCGTGGCTGCGGGCAATGGGCTGGAGGTGCTTGCGAGTGGTCGGCGGTGGGCCTGGGGAGGCGGCGCGCCCGGGGAGGTGGGGCGGCGGCGCCGAGACAAGGGGCGCGGGAGTCTGACGACGGCACCGAGAGAAGGGGGGCTGCGTGCAGCGGCATCGAGGAAGATGGGGTTGGAGGGTAGAGATTAGGATTAGGGTATACGAGCTCTGGTCTAGGACCTCTGCTCTGATACCATGTTGGAAGAAATGAGTGTGTTGTTATTTCTGAGAACCCTAGGTTCTCTTATATAGAGGAGAGGCCTATGGGTAAATTACATAAGGTGGAAACAGAGAAATAAAAAATAAGAAAAGATACATATAGAATATAGAAATATGTAAATATCTTTACAATAACTATTCTAAAAGCACATTTGTCTATTTACTTCGTGATCATGGGGAAGTAGTCAGCACTGTGAAAAAGTTCTTCAATATTATTGATACACAATACTTGAAAGTGATCAAATATTTCAGGTCTGATAATGCTCGTGAATATTTGTCTAAGGAGCGGGAACAACTGTTTAGTTCCAAAGGAATTATTCATGAGACTTCTTATGAATAATTGATAGCGGTGCCACTGATCATATGACGGGTGATCCAAAACTTTGTAGGGCCTATAAATTGGCCTCCGGCAAAGATTATGTCGCCCTTGCTGATGGATCTCATGTCACAGTTGTGGGGAAAGGAAGTATTTCTCTTCTTGATAGATTTGCTCCATAACGCACTTCATGTTCCAGGCATGCCTCTAATCTCATGTATGTTAGCAAGATAACAAAAGAATTGAACTGTAAAATTGTCTTTTCTTCTGATCGTCGAATGCTGCAAGGCTTTTGACAGGAAAGAGAATTGGGATCGGTTTAATTTTTGATGATTTCTATCGTCTACCAATTAAAGTAGCAACCGCTTTAACTATTGCGATTCAAGGAAGAAAGAATAAGAATGAGTGTAAGCATCAAGTCATTCAATGGCAGTAATGCCTTGGTCATCTTCAATTCGGTTATCTTAAATAGTTGTTTCATGTATTATTTGAAGGCTTGAACTCTACTGACTTAGTGTGTCGTGTATGTTTGAAGGCAAAGCACACTCGTAAAACTTATCATGTTTCTGAGAGAAAGACAAGTGAGTTGTTTGGGCTTGTTCACTTTGATGTTTCGGGTCCCTCTAATATTCCCAATCATAATGGTTACTAGTACGTCATTATTTTTATTGATGACTATTCTAGAAGCACATTTGTCAATTTACTTTGTGATCATATGGAAGTAGTCAACATTATGGAAAAGTTCTTCAATCTTATTAAGACACAATACTTTTATGATCAAACAATTTAGGTTTGATAATGCTCGTGAATATTTGTTTAAGGAGTTGCAAGAACTATTTAGTGCTAAAGGAACTATCCATTAGACTTCTTATGAATAATTGATAACAATGTCACTAATCATTTGATGGGTTATCCAAAACTCTGTAGGGCCTATAAATTGGCCTCCAACAAAGACTATGTAACCCTTTCTAATGGATCTCGTGTCACAGTTGCGGGGAAGGAAGCGCTTCTCTTCTTGATAAAATTTGTTATCCATAATGCACTTCATGTTCCGGACATGCCTCTAATCTTATGTTATTAGCAAGATAATAAAATAGTTGAACTATGAACTTGTCTTTTCTTTTGATCGTCGCATGCTTCAAGGCTTTGTGACTGGAAAGAGAATTGGGATCGGTTTAGTTTTTGATGATTTGTATCATGTTCTAATTAAAGTAGCAACCGCTTTAATGACTGTGATTCAAGGAAGAAAGAATAAGAATGAGTGTAAGCATCAAGTTATTCAATGGCACAAACGTCTTGGTCATCTTTAGTTCGGTTATCTTAAAGAGTTATTTCATGTATTATTTGAACACTTGAAATCTATGGACTTAGTGTGTCGTGTATGTTTGAAGGCAAAGCACACTCGTACAACTTATCTTGTTTCTGAGAGAAAGACATGTGAGTTGTTTGAGCTTGTCCACTTTGATGCTTGGGGTCCCTCTAATATTCCCACTCATAATGGTTACAAGTACTTCATTATCTTTATCGATGACTATTCTAAAAGCACATTTGTCTATTTACTTTGTGATAGCGGGGAAGTAGTCAACACCGTGAAAAAGTTCTTCAATTTTATTAAGACAGAATACTTGAAAGTGATCAAACATTTTAGGTCAGATAATGCTCGTTAATATTTGTCTAAGGAGCTGCAAGATCTGTTTAGTGCTAAAGGAACTATTCATGGGACTTTTTGTGAATAATTGATAGGGGTGCCACTGATCATATGACGGGTGATCCAAAACTCTATAGGGCCTATAAATTGGCCTCTGGGACTATACAACCCTTGCTGATGGATCTCATGTCACAGTTGCGGGGAAAGGAAGTGTTTCTCTTCTTGATAAATTTGCTATACATAATGCAGTTCATGTTCCAGACATGCCTCTAATCTCCTATCTATTAGCAAGATAACAAAAGAATTGAACTGTTAACTTGTCTTTTCTTTTGATCCTCGCATGTTGCAATGTTTGTGACAAGAAAGAGAATTGTCATCGGTTTAATTTTTGATGATTTGTATCATCTACCAATTAAAGTAGCAAGCGCTTTAATGATTGCTGTTGGAGTATTTGTTATGTGCGCCTATTGAGTTGTAGCAGGGTAAATGGATCCTGGAGAAGATCCATTTATCCCATCCAGTGTTTAGTCCCACATTGTCCAGTAGTGGGACTTGGAGGCTCTTGAGAGGCTATATAAGGAGCCCCTGACCTCCTGTAACCATTGAGAAAGTGCAATGCATAACACGTCCCTTTGAGGGCTTCTCCCGTGGTTTCATCCCGCTCCTTAGGGAGTAGGGTTCCACGTTAAATCTCTGATGTTCATGTTTATTTATCTTTATTTCCGATTCCGCTTCCGCTTCCTATTTCCTAACATGGTATCAGAGCGGCTCGATTCTTGAGGAGTTTGTTTCTTTTATATTTTGTTCGAGAGCCGATTTTGGTATTTTGATCTTGAAGATTAATATTGTTGTTCATTCGTGTTCGAGATCAAGTTTCTAGGGTTTTGGTGAAACCCTAATTCTTCGAGTTTCGTGGTCTGAATATTGAAGTAGCCATTGTGTTTGGATTTCTGGGAATCCTAACTCAAACATATGGTTTGGGCCCTATCAAAGATCTCCAGCCACTGTCGTGCATGTGAAGAGCATTATTATATCGTGCACGTGGCCTGGAAACCCCAGACGCAAGAATCCCTTGCTTTTTCATCTCTTCCAGGCGTGCCTCTGCTCCCGCAAAGAAACCTTTCACGAGATCTTCAGGCCATCGCTGCGCTCCTCCAAGCGGCGGCACACAACAGTACCGCCTGCCTTGCTCCATCGAAGGCTATAACATCGACGCTCCTCCAGATTCCAAAGTCATCGGCGCAGGTGCTATCTTCCTCAAGCCCTTGCGCTGGGGCGCGAGAGGACCTCCAGGAGTTCCAGGCAATCTCCAGATCGCACGACGCTGAAGCCTCAACCCCAGGAGATACACAGGCGACGTGCCTCCTTCAATCTGCGCGCATCTCAGGCATGCATCGCGCGAGCGCCCAACCAGCCCTAGCCTTAGCCGCATGACTTCATCCAAAACGGCGCGTGCCACCACTGAATTGCTCCAGGCGAGCCAGATATCCATCGCGCAGGCGATCTGACGGTGCCCCAAAGTGGCGCAACCCCGATCCCCGCCCTCAACTCTCACAGCAGCGACACACTCCATCTCCTCCAACAACGCGTAGGCAGCGCGCGAGTGAAACCCCTACGCACGAAGCCTCAGCGCAAGGGGCCACGATCTCCCATGTGGCAATATTTTTATTCAGGGTCTACAACGGCTCCCTTCCCTCCGATCAAGCCCTTGCGAGCCCTTACGCCTCCAGAAACTCCTCCGCCTTCCTCCTCGACGACTCAGCAGGCGGCGCCCACTCACGCAGGCAGTGCAGACCTCGTGTAAGGCGGCGCTCCATCGCTACAGAAAAGATGGGGTTTCCCAATCGGGAACCCTAATGCGTGGAAATCAAAGGGGGGGGGATACCCCTTTAATTCCCCCCACTGGGGACGGCGCGTTACATGCGGTTTCCCATTGAGTGGGAACCCTAAAAAGGGCCTTATTAAAAAAATTATTTGCTTGGTTTGGGCCAAGATGTTGCCGATATTTGAAAAAAAGGGGGAGAGATGTATATTAAAAAAAGAAGAGAAAGGACAGAAAAAAAGTTGAGAGATGTCTTAAAAAAGGGGATGAAAAGGTGCGTACATTTAAAAAAAAGTCGTACGCAAGTATTTTTTAAAAAAGAGAAAGAGGCGTGTACAAAGAAAAGCTGTACGCAAAATATTTGAAAAACAATGAGTTGCAAAAGCCGTAAAAAAATTTGAAACGACTTAAAAGAAGTGTTTAAAAAAATGTGACGTCTTAAAAAATTGATATTTTCTTGTCTTCTCCCAACGTGGTCGATGTCTGTCATTCTGACCAGTATGGGAGAAATGGGGAGTATTATGTAGAGTCACAGGTCTGTTCCATGATCCAGATTCAGATTCCAGGCCAACCAGGTGTTCAGACTCTACAGTTTTCATATGAAGATTCTCCATGCGCAAGATTCAGACTCGACATTCAGATTCCGAGTTCACAGGTGTGATGCGCAGTTGATTAGACTCGACAGATTGGTTAGAGTCCAAGTTCGAGGCACTCTATGTTTAGAGGCCCATTTTCGAGTTCTCCAGAGAGAGTCAATTTTAAACGCGCACATGTATGCGGTCTTTTCAGATGTGCACATGTATGCCATCAGTTCAGAGGTCCCCATCCTTTCGTGTTTTGTAGGCCAGAGTTTTTATGTTAGCCATAGGGACTTCTAGAGGACCATTTCCTATGCCATGTTGGTAAGGGTTTTCATGTGGTATCATAGGGACACCAGAGTAGTGTACCATTCTATGTGCTAGATGGGAGAGATCCAATTCTCCGACGAGGAGACTTTTTCAGACTCCATTCTCCAACGACCGTGGACTCCGACGAGGATTGCACAACCACGACCCTTTTCAGTTCGGCCCTTTTCAGAGATGGAGTAGTTGTCCACATTATTGTGGCGGGCCAGAGTACTCCGACGAGGAGACTCATTTCCAGTTGCAGCGACTCTGACAAGCACAGTTTAGAGCGCATGCTCTCCGACAAGGAGATTCAACAGACTCACACTCTAGCCCGTTCGTCCTCCTCACATGCACGTCATGAGAAGCAATGTCCTCGACAACAGCAGTTGTGCGCGTTGGGTTGATATTGTCCGTAGTGTCTTGTAGCGTTGAGTTGAGTTTCTTTCTGTTTGTCCAAGCTGAGCATTGCATGCTCCAGCTTGAGGGGGAGTGTTGGAGTATTTGTTATGTGCGCCTATTGAGTTGTAGCAGGGTAAATAGATCATGGAAAAGATCCATTTACCCCATCCAGTGTTTAGTCCCACATTGTCCAGCGGTGGGACTTGGATGCTCTGGAGAGGCTATATAAGGAGCCCCAGACCTCCCGTAACCATTGAGAAAGTGCAATGCATAACACGCCCCTTTGAGGGCTTCTCCTGTGGTTTCAGCCCGCTCCTTAGGGAGTAGGGTTCCACGTTAAATCTCTGGTGTTCATGTTTATTTATCTTTATTTCCGATTCCGCTTCGTATTTCCTAACAATTGCGATTGAAGGAAGAAAGAACAAGAATGAGTGTAAGCGTCAAGTCATTCAATGTCACGAACGACTTGGTCATCTTCAGTTCGGTTATCTTAAAGTTATTTCATGTATTATTTGAAGGCTTGAACTCTGACTTAGTGTGTCGTATATGTTTGAAGGCAAAGCATACGCGTACAACTTATCATGCTTATGAGAGTAAGACAATTGAGTTGTTTGAGCTTGTCCACTTTGATATTTGGGATCCCTATAATATTCCCACTCATAATGGTTACAATTACTTCATTATTTTTATTGATGACTATTCTAGAAGCACATTTGTCTATTTACTTTGTGATCGTGGGGAAGTAGTCGGCACTATGAAAAAGTTCTTCAATCTTATTAAGACACAATACTTGAAAGTGATCAAACATTTCAGGTCTGATAATGCTTGTGAATATTTGTCTAAGGAGCTGCAAGAACTGTTTAGTGCGAAAGGAACTATTCATGAGACTTCTTATGAATAATTGATAGCGATGTCACTAATCATATGATGTGTGATCCAAATCTATATAGGGCCTATAAATTGGCCTCCGACAAAGGCTATGTAGCCTTTACTGATGGATCTCATGTCACAGTTGCGGGGAAGGAAGTGTTTCTCTTGATAAATTTGCTATCCATAATGCACTTCATGTTCCAGACATCCTTCTAATCTCCTGTCTATTTGCAAGATAAATAAAGAATTGAAGTATGAATTTATCTTTTCTTTCTTTTCATCGTCACATGTTGCAAGGCTTTGTGACATGAAAGAGAATTAGGATCGGTTTAGTTTTGCTGATTTGTTAATCTACCAATTAAAGTAGCAACTGCTTTAACGACTGTGATTCAAGGAAGAAAGAACAAGAATGGGTATAAGCGTCAAGTCATTCAATGGCATGAACGCATGGGTCATCTTCAGTTCAATTATCTCAAAGAGTTATTTCATTAATTATTTGAAGCCTTGAACTCTATGGACTTAGTGTGTCGTGTATGTTTAAAAGCAAAGCACACTTGTACAACTTAATCATGTTTCTGAGAGAAAGATAAGTTGTTTGAGCTTGGTCATTTTTATGTTTTGGGCCCCTCTAATATTCCCACTCATAATGGTTATATGTACTTCATTATTTTTATTGGTGACTATTCTAGAAGCACATTTGTCTATTTACTTCGTGATTGTGGGGAAGTAGTCAACACTGTGAAAAAGTTCTTCAATCTTATTAAAACACAATACTTGAAAATGATCAAACATTTCAGGTTTGATAATGCTCGCGAATATTCGTTTAAGGAGATGCAAAAAATGTTTAGTGCTAAAGGAACTATTCACGAGACTTCTTACAGTTATACCCCTCAACATAACGATGTTGTAGAACGGAAGAATATACATCTTGAAGTTAGCAGAGTGATCTTATTTCAAAGAAACCTTCCTAAACGATTCTAGGGAGAGGTGGTTCTCACAAGTGCTTTTTCTTATAAACTTGATACCCTCAAGACGACTGAACATGGTAACCTTGTGACTTGGAGGAGTGAACGATAATATATTTGTGCGAGGTTAAGTGCTGAAGCTGAGTACAGAGCTCTAGCGATGGGTGTGTGTCATAGAGATGTTGTGGCTCAAGATTATCTTGATCGACATTGGTATTGATCTAGATATGTGTATGAAACTATTCTGTGATAATAAATAAGCCATAAGTCTCTCCAACAATCATGTGTTGCATGGCAGAACAAAGCATGTTGAGATTGATTGTCACTTGATCTAAGAAAGAATAGATTCCAAGGGATTGGTTCTGCCATTTATAAAAATGGAAGAGCAAGTTGTTGATGTCTTCACCAAGGAGTTGTCAAATGGCAAGTTTGAGAAGAATGTTGACAAGTTGGGCATGTTTGATCTCTATGCCCAATTTGAGGTGGAGTGTTGAGTGTCATGTAAACGGATAAGCGGATCATGGGAGGAGATCCGTTTTACCTTGGGCATATATGTATCTCCCCCTCACATTTCAAGTGATAAGAAAAATAAAAGGAAAAAACCCTAGTTGTTGTGAGCAACACGAATATTTTCTCATGGGTTTTACCTTCTGGTGCAGAGGGTTACGTTAACTATCGTCTCTCTTTGTGTGCTTGTTTCTGTACAAAAATGAAAAAATCTGGTAGTGTGGTTGAGAAAAAGTGTTATTATACCCTTGTATAAGAACAAAGGAGATATATAATATAACTATGCATATTATATTTTGTACAAGTCTTAAATTCGAGTCATATAATGAAGTTTTATAAGAGGGTAACTAAAAGGAGATGGAGGCAAGTCTCGGAACCAATTATGAAATACGTTGCGGGCCTACAACTGAGTGATTATACATCCTAATGTGTTTGAATTAAGCTTTTAAAGGGCCTTCATTTAGTCTTTTTTGATGTGGATAATGGGCTTGCAGATAATTTATGATAGTCCAATCGAGAAACACCAATTGATAGTCTTATGATACTATATCGAGAAAAGGCTTGCAGGGAATTTTAGAGAAGAGAATAATGGGTGTTTTATGTTGACTTAATATGAGAGATATGTATGATACAATAGGTATTCAGTTTCTATTGACGCCAACGATGAACTCGATTCCTTAACTTTTCCCCGTTGGTTGTGGATGGACTATGGAGTAATAAAACACACAATGAAAGATGCAGTAGTCATTGTTGTTTTCATATGCAGATTGTCTTAGTGAATGAAGCAAGATATGAAGTTAATACGATTCTTTAACATTGGAGGGAGTCTATAGAGGTGTAAGGGTTTTCGAGTAAGCAGAGCAATAATGAAGTATATAGAATACGAGTTCCCGACAACGAAGTTATATGTGTATTAGGCAAGGTGGCTAGGGAGGAGGGATATAAACAATTCAAACAGAGGTTGGGTTGTGAGTGAGAAAAAATAATTTAGGTGAACTGGTGTGAAATAAGATGGGTACATGTTTCAGTAAAAACTGACACCATTCTTAGCTTTTGTGAACTAGGAAACGTAGGGTATTGATGCTTTAAAAAAACTATCTGGCTTCTAGCTTTTCACAACTGTGCTCTTCTTTTCCAGTAATTTCCATGAAGGGGGATTACATCGAAATAGGAGACAAGAAGACAACAAGCTGCACCGCTAATTCTTTTTGAATTGCAAAGCCAACATTTGAACCCCTGATGTTTACTACGTTATAGCATTACTAGCTAGTAGCTGTCACAAGCTTTTTGGCTATGATCCAATAATAATTTACCTTGTGACTTCTATATTACTTCATAGATTAATCAATGGAAAGCAAAATAAAAGATTTGCCTGTCCAAAGAGAAATCTGGAAAAGACCCGAAGGTCAACACTGCCTCTCGACGACCCTTTCCATCTTTTTTTCACTCTACTTGTCGAGATTTGTGAAAAGATTGGGTAATTCTTCTCTAAAAAACCTCCGGAAACTTCCTCGAGGAAAAGTACCTCCTTTTATCTCCTCCTTAGTGGACTTCTCACTAGTCAGTTGCTTCTTCTCAATGAGAATGGTTGACATTCATGGTATACACGGGCTCACAATCATTCCAAGAATCAAGAGATCTTCCTGGAACTGGCCTTTCTAGCAATAGTTTTTCTCGGGGCGCAAGGAAAGTTCTCTCATCCCTCAGTCTTAACTAAAAGCTTACACTGTTGAGTTATTATATTGTTAACGGGTTATTGGATCATGCGGATCCATTTAACTCTATATGCCTATATATAATTTACCCTGCTTTTTTTAGAAAATGAAAAATAATTCTTGTGTTCGAGGGCAATCCTCCCGTAGTTTTTACCTTCCATTGATAAAGTTTTTCACGTTTTTAAAGTCGTAGTTGTCTTGTGTATTTCTGCATGTCTAAGTATATGCAACATCTACTTTTCAGCAGGTGCTTACTTTTTGCTGCTCTTTTCTGCCCCATCTTCTTTTCCTATAACCAATAAATATTTCACTAACATAAGAATGTGCTTTACTTGAATTTTGTCGGCAGCTTTGCTCGTTGAAAATGGAAAGTTCCTTCTCTCAGCGAAAAGAATCCGTCGCACTACCTACACTGAGTATGTTATTTCCATGCAATCAAATAAAATATCTAAAAGCAGCCATGCATACATTGGGAAGTTGAGGTAAGAAAATATGTATTAATGGTAAATTCCTGGGAAAGAAAGTATTACGTTATTGTGGTATCATGATGCCATGTTCATTCCTTCTACAGGTCAAATTTCCTTGGCACTAAGTTCTTAATCTACGATTCGCAGCCCCCTTATAATGGGACTGTGAACTCTCCTGGTCGCACCAGCCGAAGGTTCTACTCGAGGAAAGTCTCTCCAAAGGTTCCCTCTGGCAACTTCAAGATTGCCCATGTTACATATGAGCTAAATGTTCTTGGAAACAGAGGTCCCCGTCGTATGAACTGTACCATGTACTCCATTCCAGCTTCGTCTCTGGAAGCTGGAGGCATTGTTCCTGGACCACCTGAGAGGCTTTTCCAACGATCCCTTGAGGACTCATTCCGCAGCACGTCATTCTCCAACTCCTCTCTGGAACAATCTACAGATTTCAGCAGCTGTCGTTTCTCAGATGTCATCAAAGTTGCACCAAACGACGATAATGAAGTCAAAAGTGACACACCTTTGGTACTTCAGAACAAGGCACCACGATGGCATGAGCAGTTGCAATGCTGGTGCCTAAACTTTCGTGGCCGTGTCACAGTTGCTTCTGTAAAGAATTTCCAGCTCATTGCTGCTATGCCGCCGGCTGACTCGGGGGCTCAAGCACCAGTGCAGCCTGCACCTATGGAACATGACAAGATCATATTGCAATTTGGCAAGGTTGGAAAGGACATATTTACCATGGATTACCGATATCCATTGTCAGCTTTCCAAGCATTTGCTATTTGCTTGAGCAGCTTCGACACCAAGTTGGCCTGTGAATAGATAGGGGAAAGCGAAACCAATTGCGCAACCTTTGGACTATCTCATTTGGTAGAAATATATGCCTCAGCAAGTCACTCTGCTGAGGCATTCATCTTTCACCCAAAATTTAGCATTTGATTTGTCTTTTCTTTTCTTTCTCCATCTTCTCCTCTCTCTCTTATCATTCTTGTTCCTCTGTGATTGCACGCCCTTGTAATTGGACTAAAATGTGTATTAGAAGTGAATTTGAAAACTAAATATTTGTGAATTCTGATTTGTTTCCATTTTGGAGTATGAGTTTCTTAGGCAAGTACAAAGGTCTGTAATTGCATTTGACATGGTGTTTTATAGCAACTAAAAAGTTTATAAAAGGTGAATTTGAGGGAAAAAAAATACCTGCAACCAGGGGTGTAAACGGACCAAACTTGATCGAACTTACATTTTTTAGGTTTGGTTCGTTTATTTAATCGATCCTAAACTTGTGTTTAGGTTCGGTTTATTTATTTTCGAATCGAATCTGAATCGAACATCTTTTTAATTGAATCGAATTTAAGCGAATACCGAACTTGAGAACTCCCTAATAAGAGGGAGTGGAACGAAGAGAAATGAAAAAATGTGTAAATAATTAGAATAAACATTCATTCAGTTTTTTCCTTTATCTATCTTATCTTCATCTTTTGAAAAAAATTAGATTAATAAGGATTTGCCTTTTTGAAAAAAAGTATAATTATAATATATTTTTATATATGTTCAAATGGGGATAAGGAAAAATGTGGAGTTATACGATTAGTATATTTATACTTATTCTGTTGATTTGAGAATAAAGAAGGGAAAAGTGCTAGACACATAGATGATGGTAGTTGCAAACACGATGTGATTATTTATTTTGAGATAGTTTATACTGAGATAAAATCTACTTATCCCGTAAATATTAAGGTATCTCTAGACAAAGTTCATTATCTTTGGATAAAATTCATTTATCTCAAAATAAGGTCCACTTCTACGGATAATGATTTATAAATATGTATGTGTGTATTTATCAAGCTTTTATCAAATCGAATTTGAACGAACCAATGACTTTTAGGTTTGGTTCGTTTATTTTATTGAGCCTAAATTTGTGTTTAGATTCGATTCGTTTATTTTCGAATCGAATCAGAATCAAATTTTTAATGAACCGAACTTGAGCACACATCGAATTTGAGAATTTTATGACACCCTTTCACAACCCTCTTTAACTAACGCCCCACCCGCCTTGTTATATATTTTGCATTTTTAATCATATGAAAATTTAACATCGTTGCAAAAGTCTGTATTTGGATTTAGACAAAAGGGTCATTGGATAAAAAAACAAAGCATATTAAAATGACAAGTCAACTAAAAAAATTATTTTTTACTATGTAAATTATTACATTTCATACTCATTTTGTCATTATTTAACAAGATTTAAGTATCGATTGGATTTCAAGCACATATTTTTTCAAACATAAATATAAAATAAAAATAGTTTTTCATTAGTTGGCCAACAACTTGATTTGTCGACTGACTCATTCGCTTTGACTATTTGATCGAACCGACCAGTGATTTGGTCATCCCATGAAACTGCATGGTCGGATTTACTAGTCGTCCTAATCGAGTGACTATTGCAAGCTTGGGTGTAATCCACAGTTCACCTTGTCGATGTTGCGGTTAAGGCGGGGTTCTTTGTGTTTGAAGATGTATATAGTTCAAGGTAAAACTTCTAAAATAGAAACCATGTAGTTGTGGTTTCCCTTTATACTCGATCTTGCTTAATTGTTGGTTCGCGCAATGATCAACGGTGATTCTTAACCACAAGGTCAGCTCACTCAAACCATTTAAGCATCTCCCACTTGATCAAAATGGTTAAGATTTCTATACCCACTATCTGTGTAGTGTATATGCTTGAAGATATATTCATGAATGCCTCTTGTTTGATTCATTTGATATTAATCCCTTTGAAGATATATTCTAATCCTAAACAAGAGTATTGTGTATTTAATTCCTTTGATGAAAAGTACGAATTAGTGTAGATGTTGTACTTTCATTTTCTTTTACTTGAACATATTGTAATGCATAATGGATATGGTACTATGATACTTGGATACCTAGTAAAAATATATATTGCATGCCACTTAGCTTTAGTATAATATCGGGTCATATGTATAGAACTAACTTTGGGATTGTCCTAGCCTCTTTAGGGGTTCTGACATACTAGTCTACTCGGAAGGGGCTCAACATATGTACTCTTTACATGTTTATGCATTCATAGCACAAGACTTGACTACTCAAGCTACATTATATACTCATCACCAATATTTGCAGGGTTCTCCTTCTAATTACCAGTGCTGGACTTTTGCTCTTGGAGCTAAAATTCATGATTTGGAGGCTTATTGCATTAACTATGCAAATGATGCTAAAATGAAATGTTGGGTAAAAATCTGAAGTGAAAACTAAGCAAAGACAAATACTATATGGCAAAGCCATTTCCATAGCTAATGTCTTATTTTGCCTCGTATGCTAACTATGATTTCACAGAATTTCTTTTCCAACATCTAATTTTGCCTACTATATTAATTAGGACTTCACCAAATTTCTTTTGTAGCAACCAATTTTTTTGCATCTAAATAATATCACCTAAAAAAATAAAATAAAAAATATTTCAAAAGAAACAATGATAAATGTAATATTAAAACTAATTAGATTTAATTTAGCATGTAGATTAAGATTAGGAGAAAAAAATAAAGTTCCCGAAAGGAATTTTAATCAGTCGAATGAATCAAATTTAACTCCATGATCTATCTTCACAGACAACAAAATAAACAACCATTTAAAAAGAAGGAAAAAGAAATTTTGAATATTCTAACATGATATTTAGAGATTCATGAGATTTATTTATGCACAATTTACCCATTCTTCGAAGTTTACCTTCAAAGTCTACCTTCCGTACGTACCCCAAAATTACCTAGCCTACTATTAAAAAGAAGTCCACCTCGATCTAATTAGCTTAGCAATCATTCAAAAAGAACCAAAGATTGGGGTTTCCCTCCTCCTCATAATATCCTTCCATCTTCCTATTTAATATGATGTTCGTTTGGTCACTGTTCCCTCTTTCTCATAATCCAACTTACTTGTTTACTTAGTAATAGTGGTCGCTTTCTGTGGGCTATGAGGTAAGTTTTTGGGATAGGTAAGGATACTGATTGAATTGATTACCTTCGAATCTACTTGGATTGAAATTTAATTCTAAAAGTTTTGAAACTGAACTCGAATTGAATTTTAAATGAATTTGCTAATTCGAATTCAAATTTTATCCATATCGAATATTGGATATCCCAATTTGATTCGTTTGAGTTTTGAATATTCAAATTCAATTTATTTTATTTTGAAATTAAAATATAATGATCCATCGATGACCTAGTCATTCGCACCTGTTAACTAAGGTATCTACATTGCATGCTAATACTAATGTAGCAACAATAGCATGTGGTGGAGAACTAATATACCTCAATTCATAGATATGACAATCATGTGAAGTGAGAACTATTTATTTCAATATATATTCGCTATTAACTAATGAGCATAATAATTGAATCAATATATCTAATTAGGACATGAAATCAAGCAATAAAATAATTATATTCGTTGAATGATAATTCATCTATTGTGTTTCAAGTAAGGGACAACGAGAATGTACAAGAAAATGGTTGTTCAGCATGCTTTCGCTTAAGAGGGAATTAAACTACGAATGTGAGTTACTAAATCAACGGATAATCTAGATCTCATTAGTCAGGCCAACAAAAATGAAGATTGTGTTATAAATAATAGAACTAGAAGCATTTTCAATTGGCATAATAGTGGAAGCTGCAATTCTGGTGATGTTGAGCATTCATAGCAGGAATATGGAGTTTGATGCTTTGAAGCTTACATAAATTCTCTCATATAAGTAATACTATAATTTTAAATGTCCTATCTTATAAATCTATTTTTAATATAGATAACTAAAATTACTAAAAAACTTTAAGATCGATGAAAATACCTAACACAACATAAAATGCATAAATGTACCTAATTTTTATAGTTATTTTATGTCTTTTAGAATTTAAAGGAACATGTAGAGAAATAATAACTATACAAGTAGATGGAATGGTACAGACAAAAAATTTGAGTACATTATGATTACTATTGCTTGTTGAAGCTATTGGGAATAGATTCTTTATACAATCGAATTGTGAAAAAAATTACAAACATGATAAGCGAATCATATGCGGAATGTCGAATCCAAGACAACTACAACCACTTATAAAATACAACAAAAATGAACCACATGAGCACAAATCAATTTTGACATGAAAAACCGCCAATATGAGGGTTCATAATTATGTAGGTACTTACAATCCATAACTAAGCATTATAATAAATTAGTTTCTCGCAAACATATTATGCAATGCTGGCTCTCTATACGGTGTTATAAATCACCAAAAATAGATAATAGTAGAGACGGGAAATTTTGACAAGATAATAATTCTATTTTCAAATTATAAAGGAAAATGCCGACAATAACAACTCCAAAGACCGCTTCCATCAAAACTTTGTTGCAATATCCATGAACCTTCTTTCGTCTCACCCTCTCTTTATCTCTATTTTTTATTATTTTGTAAGAATGTGTAAGATCTTGTGTTGGCATGTGCACCCTCCTCTCTCTTTGTTGGCCATGGAGACTCTTTATGCATACATCAAAATCTTTTTAATTAATAAATCAAGAGATAACCAAAATATTATGGAATTTACCAATCAATCTCAGATTTAATTATTATAATCAAATATTTGAATATCGTCAATCCAATCTCTATAAGGATCATGATTGATCTAAGTTGGGACAAGTTCTCGTATAGAAGAAAAAACTACTCTACCATCACCCCATCCACTAAAGATACACAAATTGCTTCAACCTTCAATGGAATAACGTATTTCAAACTTTCCAAGTGGTAGAGGTTTAGTCGTTATATCACCACCGTTGTGATTTGTATGGATCTTATCAAGTAAAAGTTGCTTTGATTCTAACTCATCTCATGGATATCTTAGAAAATATTGCATATTTGTGCATCCTTATTGCCATGAAAGAACACAAATTGCATATGTCATCAAATAGCTAGATACAGACATGATATCATTAATATCTTCTATCCTATTAGATATTGTGAAAAATAGAAGAAATGTCTACTCAGCTCCAAAACAAAGACATGTATTGCTAGCGGCAATAAAATATCTCACAATCTATTTAACTGCATTCCAATGCTCTTTTCTTGGATTTAAGATAAATCTACTAGTAGCTCCAACATAATGAGCATTATCTTGTCTAATACATACCGTAGTGTACATCAAACTACTTGTGGCTGAGGCAAAAACGGGTCATCTTTGTATCATTTTCTTCTCCTTATGTTCTTGTATTTTTTAATGCTTAGTTTATAAAGTGCTTCAAGTGGGGCAAGTATAGACTTGGCCTTTTCCGTATTGAGTCTCTAAGGTACGTTATCGATATACTTCTATTAAGATGACACAGTCTCTTTAACTTTTTAACACATGTAATATTCATATCAAAATTCCGACTTGTACATCCTAAGTCGTTCAGAGCAAAGGACTTGCTCAATTCTTCCTTCAAAGCTTGAAATTCTTGAGGTACTACTTCAAGTAATGTGTCTGGTCTCAACATAAATAAATAAAATTATATAATATTCGGTTAAAAATTTCTTGATGAAGGTATACTAATTTAGTATAGTAGTATAATTACCGTGGCCTCCCTTCCTCACTCTACAAATATGGTCTACTTTTCCCGTGGCTACGAATTGCTTTGATTTTGATGTGTATACGTTCTTCTCAGGGTTACAATAAAGAAAGAGTATCTTCAGATCTATACACTCAATCTTTAAGTCTCGATTAGCTACCAAATTAAGAACAACGTTGAAGGATGACATCTTCATCATAGAAGATAATATCTTATCAAAGTCAACACCTTTCTTTTGATTGAACCATTTTACAACCAACCTAGCTTTGTATCTTAGATTTAAAGAGTTTTATCATGCTTCGCTCCAAAAATACACTTATTTTTCGTAATTATTTTTTCCTTGAGGAATTTCGTAAGCTTGAAGGTCTAATTGTCATACAAAGACCTCATTCGTCTTGCATAGTTTCTATCCATTTTCCTTTCCACACATTTTGCATAACCTCTTCATAATATTCTATCTTGCCACTGTTTGTGAAAAGAACATAATGACATGTAGGATATCATATAGAGGGCGTCTCTCTCTCTTGTAAATCTACAGGATGGATCTAAATTAAGAGGAAGGGCATTCTTCTTGATTTCCAATAGGAATATATTGTTGTTAACCGGATCAATCATGCATATAATAAACAAAAATTATACGGATCCAATTGAACGGAAATAAAAGTATTAAAGATCAATATCATTAACATCATCCATTTCCAGTTCAATATCCGATTATGATATGCAAATAGGAATCGAATAAACATACTGAAACAAATAAACGGGCGAGATCCAGAAAGGAGCAAGCAATAAATAAATTGCGGCAAACAAAATACAAGAAAGATAAGGTTAGATATCACCGAAGCGTCCATGAAATAGACTGTCCTTAGAGAGGATTTCGCCCCCACAATACCGGTGTGTTGGGTACTGGCGATCCGCTCCCAGGATACGACGGTTCACGGTCGTCGTCCGCGCACACCGACGGGACCGTCCTCGAAAGCACCTCCGAGAACTTGCAGCCGAGAAGAAACAGGTCGCAAACGCGAGAGAGAGCGAGAGTGACGGCGGGTGGAGATTTCTTACGAGTGAAGAAAGATGGCGTCGGGTGGGGGATATAAAAAGAAGGGTTCGCATGCCCTAGCGCGCAGTCCCTTCGGTTTCCGAAAATGCCCCTCAACGGTCGTGTCCTTTCGGATTCCAAAACTGCGGCTAAGTCGAGCCGTTTGGATCAAGTCCGATTCCCAATGTGATTGCGATTAAATTAATTTGTCTGATTAATTTAATCGATCAGCCAAATGAAACCCGCAGCAAAAGTATCGAGATCCGAGATGACTCTCCCGAGGCCGAGGCCGAGCCCGAGCCAGAGACGGAGCGGAGCGGAGCGCGCGCGCGCGTGTGGTCCTCCATTCCTCCTCTCTATTATTGCTACAAGAGCTTGGGGTGTGAACTCATATATAAGTCCACCAAAAGTTTAGTTCTCCACGGTGTGGTACTAAACTTCCACCCAAACTCAACCATGTTTCAAATTTGGGAATTCCCAACTTTCCCTCCAAACCATTTGGTTTTCCAATTGAAACCAAATTAATGTCAATTGTAATTAATAGATTTTCCAATTTAAAACCTAAATAACATTTTTAATACAACAATCCCCCACGAATTCACCAATTGAAAAAGAGATTCAAAAGGAATTAAGAGACTTCTTTCGGCTGCCCACACTTTGCTTTCAGTAAAGGTACCTTCCGGTTTGAACCTCTACCTGAGTTTACTACTTTCACTTTAACAGGAATGAAGTGAACTGCGTCTTGAACTTCAGACCTTAGTGTTAAAGTATACGGAAGAAACAACAAAGCGTTGTTCTTGGTGCAATCTTCAGGGTTGGTGCTCTTAAAGGCCATGCACCCTTATCCTGTTTCATGAGTGTATTCAGGAAAAACCCTCTTCCTTTAACTGCGGCCCACAGTAACACTCACATAGGTGGCGTTCTCCAAGGATGC
The DNA here is from genome assembly GCA_037367405.1 of Ottelia alismoides. NCBI lineage: Eukaryota > Viridiplantae > Streptophyta > Magnoliopsida > Alismatales > Hydrocharitaceae > Ottelia > Ottelia alismoides. The sequence goes on along the minus strand of JAZKJV010009386.1, from coordinate 427,972 downwards.
ACTGCTAACATCCTGCCCAAAGGCTTGAACCCATTCAGAGCCTACACTCTTCCTAAACTTGCAGCTTAAATGGCACTCATGCTTCCAGGGATAAGACACTCATGCTTACGCATTAAAATTAGAGTGCCAACTAGTTCTCCAAACAACTTGTTATTACCACATTGAACCTACTTTGTGGGATCTCCACTCAGATAGGTTGGGTTGCTACTGTAGAGGAACTCCCAATGGGTCTCAGTCCCATCCCAAGCCTAGACTTTAGGACTAAAGATCTATCAAGTCCCTTAGTCAACGGATTTGTCGTGTTGTCTTTGGATCCAACAAAATCCACAGCCTACACTCCTCGAGACACCAAATCCCTTAACGTCTTAAGTCTGATTTGTATGTGTCTCCTTGTTTTCTGATTGAACTTTGAACTCTTGATCTTGGCAATTGTGGTCATATTATCACAATGTACCGAGATCGCAGGAACATGCTGACCTACCATGGGAATTTCAGACAGAAGTTCCCTTAGCCATTCAGTCTCAATTCCAGTGGTGTCCAACACAGCTCGGCCTCAAAAGTGGATCGAGCTAGAATGGTCTGCTTCACAGACCTCCAGGAGACTGCACCGCCTCCAAGGGTAAATACATACCCTGTAACACCATTACTCCCTGACTCCTCTATTTTTCCTATCCAGCTTGCATCACTGTATCCTTCTAGTACAGAAGGATGTCTACCATAATGCAAACTAAGGGAAATAGTTCCCTTCAAGTACTTCAGTACTCGATCCAGAGCCTCCCAGTGAGTACGGTCAGGACAGCTAGTGTATCTACTCAGCTTTGCAACCGAGAATGAAATACCAGGTCTCGTGCAATTTGCAAGATACATTAAACTTCCTATCACTTGTGAATACCTTAGCTGAGCTACAGGTACTCCACTTTTATTCTTAAACAACGTTTTGGATGAATCAAAAGGAGTGCTTACAGCTTTGCAATCTTGATATCCAAATTTCTCAAGTACCTTCTCAACATAGTGAGATTGAGAAATTACAATCCCATCAACTGACCTTGTCAGTTTGAGACCCAAGATCACATCAGCAATACCCATGTCCTTCATCTCAAACTTGCTACTCAAGAAAGCCTTAGTCTCATTAATAATCCTCATATGTGATCCGAACAACAATATATCATCAACATATAGGCACAAGACAATACACTCATCACCTTTCACCTTGGAATAGACACACTTGTCGGATTCATGAACTTTAAAGCCACATGACAAGATAGTCTTGTCAAATTTTTCATGCCATTGCTTTGGTGCTTGTTTCAATCCGTAAAGGGATTTGACAAGCTTGCAAAATTTTCCCTCATTCCCAGGAGTCACAAGCCATCCGGTTGATCCATATAGATCTCTTCCTCAAGATCGCCATGCAAGAAGGCGGTCTTCACATCCATTTGGTGGATAGATAGATCATATACAGATGCCAATGCTATGAGCATCCGGATTGTGGTCATCCTAGTCACAGGGGAATATGTATCAAAATAATCGATACCTTCCTTTTGCCTAAATCCTTTGGCAACTAATCTGGCTTTGTATTTTTCAATTGATCTGTCAGGTCTAAGCTTTCTCTTAAACACCCACTTGCACCCAATAGTAGAGCACCCTTTGGGTAAATCAACCAACTCCCAAGTTCCATTAGCCATAATGGAATCCATCTCAGATTTGATGGCTTGCTTCCATTGTTTTGCTTCAGATGAAGCCATGGCTTCCTTGTAACTTGGTGGATCACCCTCGATCGGGTAGACAACGAAGTCGCTACCCAGATCCTTGGCTATCCGAGGTCTTTTACTCATTCTTGGCTCAATCTCTTCAGAAAGATCATTGGATTCAGGTTGAGTCTCAACCCCCACATTCGTCATCCTTTCCACTTGATCTGGAATAGATCCTGATGTAGAGGCACCCTCAATGGTCAGATTCTGAGGAATCCCAGTCTTCAATGGGAAGACATCCTCAAAGAAGGTAGCATCACGGAGTTCAACAATAGCGTTGACATCTATGCCCGGTATCTCGGACCGAATTACCAAGAACCTATATGCATAGCTATTTTCCAGGTAACCTAAGAAGACCGCATCAACAGTTTTAGGACCAAGTTTCTTTCTCTTGTGTTCTGGGACTAAAACCTTAGCAAGACAGCCCCACACTTTGAGATATCTTAAACTTGGTTTCCTATTTCTCCAAAAAGGGACATTTTTCCATATGTCTCGGAGGAACCCTATTCAGAATATGGCAAGCCGTATTCAAGGCTTCTCCCCACATATAGGTTGGAAGTCCAGAACTCTGTAGGAGAGCATTGATCATGTCAGTTAAGGTTCTATTTTTCCGTTCTGCTATCCCATTTGATTGCGGTGAATATGGGGCCGTAACTTCATGAACTATGCCAAAAGATTTGCATTGTTCATCAAATAAGTTAGAGGTACATTTACCTCCTCTATCTGACCTAAGGCATTTAAGCACTTTTCCTGTTTGTGTCTCAGCCTCATTCTTAAATATAAGAAATTTCTCTAAGGCTTCATCCTTGGTTTTCATTAGATATACATAGCAGTATCTACTGCCATCATCTATAAAGATGATAAAGTATTTCTTATTGTCTCGGGTCAACACATCATTAAACTCACAGATATCCGTATGCACTAGATCCAAGATCTCACTATCTCTAGAGACAGACTGAAAAGACTTCCTAGGTGTCTTAGCTTGCACACAGATTTCACATTTTTGAGTTTTATCAATAGTGTGTTGAGGGATCAACTCTAAATTCATCATTCTTTTAATTGAATTTAAGTTTACGTGTCCCAATCTACCATGCCACAGATCACAAGATTCTAGATTATTCACAATATGAGACACAGAACTAGAACATTCAGTACTCAAAACATTCATTTCATTAATGGTTACTGAATCACATCTAATTCTAAATAACAAATCAAAATCAGCCAAATAGCCTTTTCCATAAAAAATGCCATGTCTCAGAATGACAACTTATTACATTTAAAGTTTAACTCAAAACCATTTCTAACTAAGATAGAGCCAGATAACACATTCTTCTTGATGTCAGGAACATGCAGCACCATGTGCAACGTCTAGACACGTCCAGAGGAGAACCTCAAGTTGACTTGTCCCGACCCTAGCACCCTGACCGCAGAATCATTCCCCATCTTCACAGTCCCACAGCTGCAGGTCTGATAAGAAGAAAATAACGTTCTGTCAGAACATATATTTACATTGGCTCCCGTATCCACGAGCCACTCATTTGGATCATGGATATGGTATAGTTCAGGTTTTACAGAGACATACCCCTCGCTAGCCCCGAGTCCCATAGTGATCATGTTCACTTGTGGACTCCCGTCTGCAGCCTTAGGTTGAGCCTTCAAGGACGGACAGTCCTTCTTCCAATGGCCAGCCTGATTGCAGTGCCAGTAGGGTTTATTCTTTGCCTTTTTCTGGATCTTACCCTTTGGTTTCATTTTATTGTTATTAGGACCCTTTCCCTTCTTATCCTTGCCCTTCGAGGTCATGAAATTGACCTTAGCCTGAATATCAACAGGAAGCACAGGTTTTGTTTCCTGTGTTCCTCCTCTATGGCAATTGCCACCATCAAGTCATCCATAGAAATCTTCCCCTTTCCATGTTTCAGGGTCATACCGAAGTCTTCCCACGACTTGGGGAGTTTTTCTATGATGCACATGACCTGAAACTTCTATGGAAGTTTCATTTCGGCATCTTCTAAACCATGGAGCAGGAGTAAAAACTTGTGTGCCTGTTCAGAAACTGACTTTCCCTCGGTCATGTAAAACTTCAAAAACTTAGCTACGGAGTATTTCTCAATACCGAGGTCTTCGGTATTATACTTCCGATCCAAGTCTTCCCATAGCCCCTTCGCAGTCTGCGTGGACGAACAGTATACGTCAAACAACGTGTTGGACAGAGCCAACAAGATGCAACCATGACATATACGGTCGCGTTCCTTCCACGCAGATTGCGCCTTCTGGCTATCGGGTGAGGGGTTTTCCATCTCCACCGTAGGACAGTCGGTTTCAAGCATTGAGATTAACCCTATGGTGGTTAACCAGATCTTCATGCGTTGTTGCCAACGCTTAAAGTTCTGTCCACTGAATTTTTCAGGCATACCCATCATATCTACCCTCGATTTAAACATTGTTTCCGACATAGTTTTATAATCGGTTCCCGAAATCCTCTCTAAGATTGTTGTTAACAAGATCAACCATGCATATAATAAACAAAAATTATACGGATCCAATTGAACGGAAATAAAAGTATTAAAGATCAATATCATTAACATCATCCATTTCCAGTTCAATATCCGATTATGATATGCAAACAGGAATCGAATAAACATACGGAAATAAATAAACGGGCGAGATCCAGAAAGGGGCAAGCAATAAATAAATTGCGGCAAACAAAATATAAGAAAGATAAGGTTAGATATCACCGAAGCGTCCATGAAATGGACTGTCCTTAGAGAGGATTTCGCCCCCACAGTGCGTTGGGTACTGGCGATCCGCTCCCATGATATGACGGTTCACGATCGTCGTCCGCGTACACCGACGAGACCGTCCTCGAAAGCACCTCCGAGAACTTGCAGCCGAGAAGAAACAGGTCGCAAACGCGAGAGAAAGCGAGAGTGACGGCGGGTGGAGATTTCTTGCGAGTGAAGAAAGACGGCGTCGGGTGGGGGATATAAAAAGAAGGGCTCGTGTGCCCTAGCGCGCAGTCCCTTCGGTTTCCGAAAACGCCCCTCAACGGTCGTGTCCTTTCAGATTTCAAAACTGCGGCTAAGTCGAGCCATTTGGATCAAGTCCGATTCCCAATGTGATCGCGATTAAATTAATTTGTCTGATTAATTTAATCGATCAGCCAAATGAAACCCGCAGCAAAAATATCGAGATCCGAGATCCGAATTGACTCTCCCGAGCCCGAGCCCAAGCCCGAGCGCGCGCGCGTGTGGTCCTCCATTCCTCCTCTCTATTATTGCTACAAGAGCTTGGGATGTGAACTCATATATAAGTCCACCAAAAGTTTAGTTCTCCACGGTGTGGTACTAAACTTCCACCCAAACTCAACCATGTTTCAAATTTGAGAATTCCCAACTTTCCCTCCAAACGATTTGGTTTCCCAATTGAAACCAAATTAATGTCAATTGTAATTAATAGGTTTTCCAATTTAAAACCTAAATAACATTTTTAATACAACATATATGCCATGTCAGACCTTATGAACTCAACTAGAACTACATCTGCCAGATGATGCCTAAGAGTAGTCTCTATGAAATGGCTTCTAGCTATTCCAAAGTTGATCCTTTAATGCTTTCTAAAGGCCTTGATCCTACGAAAATATTACATATTCACCTCTCACGAGCTTCTTCTCTACAAGGTCATATAGCATGTAGCCAAACTCATAATGTCCATATTCTACAAAGATGTCCATATTCTACAAAGATGTGATGATTGGTCTTTAATTTTTAACTTGGATCTTTCCTCTGTTGGGGCATACACAAAGGCTCTATCATAAAATACACATAAGCACTCAAAGTGAACATATTTTTCATGCCGATTCTATCATGGATATCTCTAATATCAAATGAGCAAGTGTATAAGATCAATCAAACGATTAAGGCCCCCTTATCATGTAGTCCACAAACTAATAATTCCACAAGCCTTATTCTGAGCACTCACAAAGATAAGAAAACAACCATAACTGTCACAACTAATTTTACGAGAAAATCAGATCGAGTAAAAAATCAACCAAAGTCTTCCCGACTCGGAATTTAAATGATTGAATCTCTTATCCCTTTTACACTATCAAATTACTTTTACAAGGGCATCTCCTCCTCAATTACAGTAACACTAGAAACTACTTGTGTCAACACTTCTCCGTACTGGAAGGGGGTTCTCACACTTGAGCGTACCATACAGTAATACATGAAATATATATCCTCCCAACCTCAGTAAAATATACAATATGATATATGGTAATCAAAATGATCATACAAATCATATTGCACAAGGTCGATGCAATGAGCCGCAATTACGCAGAGCCTTCTTCTTCTCACACAAAGAAATGAGTTAAATGCAAGTGAGAATATTTCTTTTTTAAAATTTAGTAAGCGTGTAGAGAACCTATGAAATAAGTGTGTATGTTTTGTAGAGAATGAATAGCCTTGTCTCTCCTTATAGGATATTAAATAACTTTATTGGGAGTTGTTAAACATTGAAACATGAGAAGGTGTGATGATTAGTTTAATAGGCATTGCCGTTCAAATTAAAGACATTTAAGAAAAATAGTTAACTGAAAAATATTTCAATAATCTAAATTGCAAATCGTTGGATGGTGAGTTGGCCAAATGATATTAATTTTGTATTGGAACATTGAAGTGAATTTTCAATAGGATTAGTCGGCTAATCGAAATCATCAGTTGGTTGAACCGCAATCAAATGACTAGAAATGCAGTCATTCAGTTGATTGGGTCTGAGAATTGAATTGAGCTTGAGGTGATTCTATTCTTATGTATAAGGTTTATGATGCAACTCTCTCGAACACTCATAACTTCTTTTTGTCTTTAATCAATCGGATCTTCATTTTGTCCTTAGCTTTGACCATTAGCTCCCCATGTTGTGTCTCGTAAATTTATAATCTAATTCACCTCTTGAGTAGGTCTAGTTGATCTTCATTATCACAATCTCTTTACATCTTTCATCATCAGTTCTTTAGCTTGCTTCACATCTAAAATACGTGCTAATACAACAAAGGTTTTGTCATAATTAAAACTATGCATGCATGCATGCAGTTGCTAGTAATCTCTCCTTTTTTTGATGATGGTAGAACTATTTTGAAATTCAAAGCAAAAAATGAACTATAGTGTATGCTATAACTCTCTAGAAGTTTTTTTCATTTGTTCCTTGAAAAATTTATATTTTTTTTAAAACATTCCTTTGTATACTTCTCCTTCACATTATCAAAAATGGAGTTTATATTTTTCGAAATTATTTTAAAAATAATATAACATATACCAAATAATACCTTGATAGCATTTCCTCAAAATAAATATCTTGATAGCAAACAAAAATCTTTCCCTTTTATCTTTTGAGCTTCCCCATTTTTTCTTTAAATTTTCTCTTTAATTTTAAATTTAAGGCTCCTCCTAAAAGATAGGATGAAGGATCATAGCCAATGTTATGCATGACTTATCTAAGTAGATATGTTAAGAAGTTCACTAGTACTCTGAGTGGAGTTGGGCTTCTCCTACCATTATATCTCCTTCTTGGTTGCATCAAATGTCTTTATTGAATCAGATGCGTATTTTGATGTTGCAAGCTTCATCTTTGATGACGTATCTGGTCATTTGGACTACTGCTTATCTTGGTCTTGTGGATTGGGAAACTAGCAAGCATATTTTCAGTGCCCTTTATCCTTTGTATCATTTATGGTTATTATGTGATTTATCTTTAGGTACCAAACATAAGAAATTTTCTTTGTTTTTCTCAAAAGATTTAGATCTAGATGCACTAGGGAAAACTTTTCATTTTAAGAAAGAAAGTAAATTTATCTTTAAGCTCTTTAATCTCATTTTCTAAATGAGAAATTATATTTTTAATTTGTATAAATATTTGATAAGAGAACCATTTTCTTTTTTAGTAAAATCTAAGATGATTTGCGAAAAAAAACTTTATTTAAGCAAGTGTCATTTATTTTCTTTAACTTATTGAACTAATGATTTTCGCAAAGGGTCGTACGGTCTCACAAGGCGAGCTGCAGTCGATGTATTGACCGCTTCAGAAAATCACTAAATTCAACAATTAACCCACAATGAATAAATCAAGAAATGAAATATAAATGTGTGGAGTTAAAATTTATTATAAGTCTACAATGGATGCGTATAGTTTGCAAGTATGTATAGAGTGTCGAAAACATGGAGCAAACAAGATAGGTCGGGGCAATGAAGCACAAAAGAAATTATGAGCTATTTATCTATATTTTTTATGTGGCTTTTAATTTTTAATTTTTATATTTTTTAAATAGGAAAATAATTTTGTGATTTTATATGTATAAATAAAATTATAGTAGTACTAATATAATGATATATAGATATTTAGATAATAAGACAGAGATAAATAAAAGAAATAGAGAAAATATTTTTGGATTTTTAAAACAGGTCAAATAAATTCAAAATAAAGATTATAAAATAGTTTTGGTGTTTTACTTAATTTTTCAAGTTTTTTATTTTTTTGAAAAAATGTAAGTAATAAGATAAAACGGGAAATTCTATACTTAGAAAAATAAGACAAATAGGACACTAAAAAATACTACCAATAGCTTAAGCTGAAGTCCTAAAATTATACCTATATTTTTTTGTAGATAAAAAAGATTATATAAAAGAAAACATGACTTTGTTTTTGGGTTTTTGTCACTATTTCAATTTTTATTGGTTTTTGCAAGCTTTGAAGTGTTTTTGAGTTTTTGGACCCTAGACCTATGATTACTGAATACCCTTCGGGCATGATATAGATATGGATGAGGGCAAGCTGAGTATGTTTTTGGTATTTTTTTGAGATGTAATGAATATACTAAAAATAAAAGATAGCAGTAAGATGAAATGATGTTTTCAAATTTTCTGACTATTCAAGCAACAAGATAAAAATACAACAAAAATCCGTAATTGGAGAACAAAATCATGGGCACACAAACATATTTTGAGATTTTCAAATAGATGAAAGGTGATCCAGAAATAAATCAATCACTCAAAATATTATAGAAATTCTAGAGGACACAAATCTCAATATCTTTTGATGAAATTTTAATACAAATTTGGCTCCACTAATTCCTACAACAATGAGCAAGTGATATCAAGTATTGAAAGAGTTATTAATGAAATAAGCTAAATTAGTACCCTTAATTCAAAAATTCACCATTAGCAGTTCGTATATCAGACTATTTTGAAATTAGTATACATGGATCTTTAAAGCAGCTTTCTAACAAAAAATCTCACAAAAAAATGAAGTTCAGATGAAGGAGCTATAAGCACTTAAGAGCAGGGGTACATATGAAAATATAAGAACAAAACTGCAGCTCAAAAAGGTGCGAAAACTTTCTGTGATAACTTAAAAATGCAGGTATTTTTGTTGCAAAATTCTCCACTAATACACGTGGCATGCGAGGATGAAAGGCTACTGATCTTAGGGTTGTTGTGCTCCCCTAAATAGAAGGATAAGATGAAACAAAAGGGGCAGATCCAACGCAAACTGCTCAACGCAATCCCCTTCCTTCTTCTTTGTTCTGCAGTAGCAAGAGGAACACTCTTAGGCTGAGGTATTTGACAAGAATGACAGCAAGGGATGGCGTTGATGGAGGGCTTGACTTGGCGACGTTCTTCGATGAAGACCTGCAATGAGAAATGGAGGCTCAAGCGTGGGGTCGGCATGTGTTACACAAAAAAACTTTGGAGTGAATGGGTGATGAATACCCATTCATCACTCTTTATTCTTATATTTTAGCTACAAAAACCTTTGCAAATACATGTAGATAGGTGTAAATACAAATAATTAGCAAAAAGCATGCATTGTGTAAAAACTAATAATTAGCATGTTTTTGTGCTAAAATAAAAGAATAAAGAGTCAAAAGAAAAAGAGGGAAATATTTAGAATAAATATTGAGCGACTTAATCCCAAGGGAGGGCTCAGCATGAGCCTGACCGCATAAAAACCCAAGTAGAGAGAGATAAGGAAGCTCATTTGTGTATATACATGTAAATAAATAAATGAAAATATTTTCCTCTAAAAATAAAAATAAAAATGGATTGTATTTATTTGTAAATATAAATAAATATAAAATCAAAAATAAAAATAAAATAAAAAGAAATAAAAATAAAAAAAAATAAAAAAATAAAAAAACATTGTAATTATACCATGTAGATACAGGTGCATGTATTTAACCCTTGTAATAAAAAAATAAAATAAAAATATCAAATTATTCCAAATTTTATTATATAAATAAATAAAATTTAAAATTGGAATAAAATATACAAAAATAAACAATTAGAAATCAAAAATTACAAATACATATGTATATACATATATATAATAATAATATTTTGTAAACACCTAAAATATATTTCAAAAAAATAATTAAAAATCACTAAAAAATAGAAAAAAATAAAATAAATATTTTTCATGTTTTAAGTTTTTATTAATTCGATCATTTTCTATCTTAAAATAAATAAACCAATAAATGAACCTTGGCGGCTTCTGATTGGTCCACGGGGGTTTGTTGACCCCGGTCAACTTCCCCCGCGGATCCTCTTCCCCGCGGATCTGGGTGAATGACCCGATTTCTCCATTTACTCCCCACCCGATCCGACATCCATCTCACTTAACCCCGGGCCCCGATTGATCGATGAACATTCAGGACCCTCGCCCGAGGTGGATCTCAGGGATCCGAGGCTCAAGCGACTTGCCCGATCTCTTCCTTCTCGGATCCCTGAGCATATAAAATGTCGTCACCGACGACCTATTCTTCCATCTTTGGACCCCTTGCTCGCCGCCAAGGAGCTCCTTCGGAGTGCCTGAGTGACAGTCGAGTCCTCTGGAGTGGAAGCGAGGCACGAGCACCCAGGAGGCCACTGATCCGGTGGTTCAACCGCCGTGCGCCACCGCGAGCGCGCCCAACCTCGGGGAGACGACGACCCCTTGCAGGCAATGACCCCGGAGCTCACCGAGCTCCAGCACAGTCGACATCCTCCGCCAGGTAGTTCTTTTAGCCACTAGTTTAGCGTAGAAAATTGATTTTCGTTCACTGTTCTTGTAGCTCCGCCGCTTTCGCCAGCTCACTCCGACCTTCCATCAGCCATCCCGACCCGACCACCACCTTCACGATTCTCCTCCGTACCTTCTTCACCCACCCATCCACCCTGACTCGCCCCGGAGCAGGGACTTCGGTCCAACTCCTCCGCCGCTCGCCAGAGGACCACGCCCCGACGCACCCACTCGCCCATTTCGCCCCTAACTTGGTCGAGGCAATTTGCCCTCGACCAAAGAGCTGCTCGGTGTGTTTTGCAGGTCGAGAAGGATCCATCTGAGGGTCCGAGCTTTCAGGCGCAGCAGCTCCAGGCCACCGCCGTCGCGGGGCCATTCTGGTGTTTTGCAGACATTGATTCAGACACTTCATATTCCAGTCCCGGAGGACTCAGCTTCCTTTCTGTAGAGATACTTCTTGGACATGGACAGCTACCAGGACTCAGCCCAGCAGCCACAGCTCGAGGAGGGACACCACTTTGAGAGTACAGACATAGAGAGTCCCGTCTTCGAGCCTTTTGTCCTCCACTTTGTTGAGAGAGATACACTTCCTGAGGACCAGCTGACAGCCAGCATAGCCGCAGAGCGAGGATCAGCCACAGACACTTTGCCAGCTTCCGCGGTGTTGACTAGTACCTTCTCCTGCTTCCAGATTGCCGAGAGCTACACTTCCGATGATGATGCAGCCTGGTGCACCGAGTGGATACTTGATAGCACTGCAGATGCCCATCTAGATCCCGATCCTCTTCTTGTCACTCCCGATCTCGCATCTCTCCCCGAGGGTTATCTGCGGGAGGATGTCGCACTCGATGAGTACTCAGTTTCACCTACTAAGAGTGTTTCCGGTCTGGCGGAATACGAAACCGAGTCTTTAGATCATTCTGATTCTGAGTCTTCTCACCTCGACGACCCTTGCGAGGATGAGCCCATTCGGGAAATATTCGATGATTTGCCTGATCTGATTCTATTTCATGCATCGGATATCAGTCTGCTTATAGAGTCTCCTGATCTTGATTGTCCACACCTGTTTGAGACACTGATTGACGTGGAGGATTCTATTACTGATCCATCTTTCTCCACGTTTGATTTCTTCGGCTCCACACTCTCATCCAATCTGACCTAGAGCCGCTGATTTCTTTTGTGCTACCGGATCCCGATCACTTATTTCCATATCACTGGCCGGTAGCAGACACCCGTTTGATTGCATACCTGGGTGTCTTTGTTTACACTGTTTAGTTCGTCGCAGTTTCCATACCGAGATTGCGACGACAGTACGACATTCGATTTACCGATGCCGTCCTGAACCTTGATACTGCATTATCCTAGCCTTTGCGCCCAGCTAGGGGCGTAAAATCTAGCGCTTGTTGAGAGGCACCTCAACATTGTACTCTTTTGTATATACGTGTTTTGTCTTAGTTTGATCTTTTTGTCTTCCGTTCTTGTTTTCACCCCAGGTCTCGCCTAGGATTATCTTTGCTATACTTAGGATATTCCTCATCCTAAGTATAGGGGGATGGAAACACCGGGTTATTCATTCGTTCTGTTTCATCACTTCTGCTGAATTGCCTATACTTAAGGTACTTCACCTTAAGTATAGGGGGAGTGATGTCCCTCCACCTTGCAAATATGTGTCGATTTTCTTCCTGTCTTGCTACCCCTGTTTTGCTGCCTATACTTAGGGATATTTCACCCTAAGTATGGGGGGGTAAACCCTGTATATTCTTCACTCGGATTTCCCTTCATGTACAGCTTGCTATACTTAGGATTATTTAATCCTAAGTATAGGGGAAACCACCGAGTTCTTCTCATTCTATTCATTTATTCATTTCTGTACCTAGCCATTCCTTTTCACTTCCCTTTTACTAAGCACGAGTTATGTCTTCTTCATCGCTCTTGATCACTCTGAGGACATCGTTTGAGCTAAGTATAGGGGGTGTGTATATATTTCATATATACTTTAGCCATAACTCGTACTTTGTGTGAGTGTATTAATAAATAAAATGGCTAATAAATAAAATGGCTAAAAACCCTAAAAATCACAAAAAATTAAAAATTTTCCCTGTAAATAATCATTCTTTTATTTGCACATACATAGCTAGTGTACAAAATTATTTTTGTAAAAATGTTTTCAAAAAAGTTTTTGTGTAAAGTTTATGTAATTATTTTCTTATCAAAATTATGTATATAGTACAAAATTTTTCCAAAATGTTTTGAAAATCAAAAGTTTGCAAAAATCTTGTGTAAATGTTTGTAAATACTTTTGCAAAACTTGCACTTCATGCATCCATCCATTCATGATTTCAAAACATTTTTCAAAAATTTTGCATGATTGTAAATATTTGTAAATAGCATCTTTGTGTATATATGTATATAGTTTTTCCTGGATGATAGTTGACATTTAAACTAAGCCTGGAATTAAATTAGGAAATGGAGCTTGATTAAGATCTTAATCCACCTCATTCTAAGAGGAACCTTATAGGACTTAGGGTTAAGGCTTTTCAGGTCCATAAGGACTTAATTCTTTGAGTCCACTAGGCTATGAGCATATGTCATCTTGATGAGCCTAAGTAGAGCACTTAACAACACACACATGACTCTTAGAGACAATGGCTTGACTTGCACCAGCACTTTATACATGGCTCTCCACGGATGAGGTGGTGAGGAGGCAGTTTCCTTTGGCTTGGGGTAGCATATGAGGGTAGTACTTCTAGGCGGAACCTCTCTTCTTCTTCTAGTGAAGGAAGTGCGTCTCAACTTGGTCTAGTGGTGATGAAGGCTAAAGACAGAAGCCGTGAGTTGCAATAAAGCTTCAAAAGAGGGATAGTCTACTGGCTCAAGAAGAACTTTCTTGTATATATGCTGCACCATGTAGATATGTTGTACAGAGGCACTTGAAAAAAATGCAAAATGCAAAAAGAACTCCAAAAAAGTGGTGGGTCGGATTGAAAATTTAATAACCCCACCGGAGTGTATATAGTCAAATAAAGCAAAAGCTTATGGTATCCATGCTTACATCTCATGAAGCTTGCAGAGGGAGACTTTACACTGGCTGAGCTCCCAAAAGTCTATACTTCTTCCCCCTCTTCTTGAGCCGGTTGCACTTGAACTTAGAAGGGAATACCCCGCTTCTCGAGGAAAGAGTTGCTAGATCGAGGCATTAGAGTTACCAGGTTGAGGGAGGTTGTTTCTTTGTTACTTCTAAGGTGGGGAGCTACATATCACTTACACTGCATGGAAAGATTCATAGTCATTAGAGTTTGTGTATGTAGACTTGTTCTGATCTGGTTTATTGAGGAGTCTTGTCCATAGATTGGTGGAACTTAGAGGCTGTTGAGTTCTAAGCTTGAGTCCAAATAAGGTTCAGACACATTAATAATCCAAAGATCTGATCGAGCTCCATAACTCAATTTAATGAAGGAAAGTTTAATATTCAACCTTGATCCATGCACATTCCCCCATTTTCTTTTTCTTTCTTTCTTTTTCACTTCTTTTTCAAATAAGTGTTTGCTAAGGGACTAGCAAAGTTAAGTATAGGGGGTGATGAATACCCATTCATCACTCTTTATTCTTATATTTTAGCTACAAAAACCTTTGCAAATACATGTAGATAGGTGTAAATACAAATAATTAGCAAAAAGCATGCATTGTGTAAAAACTAATAATTAGCATGTTTTTGTGCTAAAATAAAAGAATAAAGAGTCAAAAGAAAAAGAGGGACATATTTAGAATAAATATTGAGCGACTTAATCCCAAGGGAGGGCTCAGCATGAGCCTGACCGCATAAAAACCCAAGTAGAGAGAGATAAGGAAGCTCATTTGTGTATATACCTGTAAATAAATAAATGAAAATATTTTCCTCTAAAAATAAAAATAAAAATGGATTGTATTTATTTGTAAATATAAATAAATATAAAATCAAAAATAAAAATAAAATAAAAAGAAATAAAAATAAAAAAATAAAAATACATTGTAATTATACCATGTAGATACAGGTGCATGTATTTAACCCTTGTAATAAAAAATAAAATAAAAATATCAAATTATTCCAAATTTTATTATATAAATAAATAAAATTTAAAATTGGAATAAAATATACAAAAATAAACAATTAAAAATCAAAAATTACAAATACATATGTATATACATATATATATAATAATATTTTGTAAATACCTAAAATATATTTCAAAAAAATAATTAAAAATCACTAAAAAATAGAAAAAAATAAAATAAATATTTTTCATGTTTTAAGTTTTTATTAATTCGACCATTTTCTATCTTAAAATAAATAAACCAATAAATGAACCTTGGCGGCTTCTGATTGGTCCACGGGGGTTTGTTGACCCCGGTCAACTTCCCCCGCGGACCCTCTTCTCCGCGGATCTGGGTGAATGACCCGATTTCTCCATTTACTCCCCACCCGATCCAACAGCCATCTCACTTAACCCCGGGCCCCGATTGATCGGTGAACATCCAGGACCCTCGCCCGGGGTGGATCTCAGGGATCCGAGGCTCGAGCGACTTGCCCGATCTCTTCCTTCTCGGATCCCTGAGCATATAAAATGTCGTCATCGGCGACCTATTCTTCCATCTTTGGACCCCTTGCTCGCCGCCAAGGAGCTCCTTCGGAGTGCCTGAGTGACAGTCGAGTCCTCTGGAGTGGAAGCGAGGCACGAGCACCCAGGAGGCCACTGATCCGGTGGTTCAACCGCTGTGCGCCGCCGCGAGCGCGCCCAGCCTCGGGGAGACGATGACCCCTTGCAGGAAATGACCCCGGAGCTCGCCGAGCTCCAGCACAGTCGACATCCTCCGCCAGGTAGTTCTTTTAGCCACTAGTTTAGCGTAGAAAATAGATTTCCGTTCACTGTTCTTGTAGCTCCGCCTCTTTCGCCAGTTCACTCCGACCTTCCATCAGCCATCCCGACCCGACCACCACCTTCACGATTCTCCTCCGTACCTTCTCCACCCACCCATCCACCCTGACTCGCCCCGGAGCAGGGACTTCGGTCCTTCTCCTCCGCCGCTCGTCGGAGGACCACGCCCCGACGCACCCACTCGCCCATTTCGCCCCTAACTTGGTCGAAGCAATTTGCCCTCGACCAAAGAGTTGCTCGGTGTGTTTTGCAGGTCGAGACGGATCCATCTAAGGGTCCGAGCTTTCAGGCGCAGCAGCTCCAGGCCACCGCCGTCGCGGGGCCATTCTGGTGGTCGTCAGCCTCATCGGAGACCGCCATCAGCTCCGGAGCTTCACGGCGGAGCTCTTCCGCATCTTAGCAGCAGCTGAGGAGACCCCCAGCACCTTCACGAGCCCGACGAAGTTCGCCGACGCCCAGTTCTTCCAGGAGTCTTCCCCGACGTCCGATCGCCCTCTCCCTCCAGATTCAATCCTAGCCACCCATTCGAGGGGCTTCGTCACCGTCCGATCCTTCCGAGGGTCGATCTGAGCCGCATGATCAATTGAAGAGGCGCTAGTGATTCCCAGCCGTCGATCCAGCGAGGTTTAGTCGCGACACACCGTCACCGTCGGATCTACACGTGGTGAGCCCCAGACCGTTGGATTCGCGTGAGGAGTCCAGCTTTGGAGCGCCAGCCGTCCTTCATCGTCAGATGCTCCACGTGGCGCTCATCCATCGGCTCCATTAATAAAGGGTAATTTACCCTTAGTCCCTCCTTTTTATCTTATTTAGCGTTTAGTCTTGTAAATATTTAGAGTAGTTGCTTAGTTTTTGGTACAATTACATAGAGGACCCTGAGCTTTATTTCCTTTGCATTTATGCCCCTGTGTATGGTGTAGCACGTGCTTCGACACGTGGTTTTCTGGGCTTTTTGCATTTAATACCCTGTAGTTCTAGATGTTATGGATTGAATGAAAACTTTTGGATATTTGCATTTATACCCCTGTGCGTGATTTATTATTGCATGTGCGTTAATTTTTTGGTTATTTGCAAGACTAGCCCTCGGACTTTTGGTACATGTTACCAAAAAGTCCTAGGACTTAGTTTTTATCACATTTAGGTCCCTGAGTGCCCCAGGCACGCGCTTTGCACGTGTTTACCTGGGTATTTTGCACCGGACCCCCCATGACTCCTGGTATTTGTGTTTTGGTCCATGTGTACTGTGCCCTTGTGTGTGATTTTAATAAAATAGCAAATCCACTCCAAATTTGATGAAAATTGGACACATGGCTCCTGCCATGGTGTAAAATTTTCTATAAATTTTGGAGACATTTAGGCACTGTTTGATATTTTTAAAAAAAATCAAAAATACGTATTTTCTTTACTGTTTAACTTTTAAAACCATAAAAAATATTAAAACTTATCTAAAAATTACAAAAATTAGCTACTGTTTGTTTTGGCTTGCTTGATTTTCTAGCCAATTTTGGCTATTTTTCATTATCTCAAACACCTAAAAATTGAAGAATACTCACAAACTCATAAAAATTCTAATAAATCATTTAAAAATCCAAAAATAATAATTTAGGTGCCCAAATTATCCTTGTTTCTTTCTCTATACAGGAAAATTACCTCCAGGCTTATTGGAGACTTTTAGATATTTTATCTAGGTCCCTCAAGCTCTACTGGACAACACTATCTTTTTTGTGCATTGTTTCATTTTTAGAAAATCATATAAAAATCAGAAAAATCCCAAAAATTCACTAAAAATAGTAAAAAAACATAAAATACACAAAAACACTTTTTCTGGAATTTTTGCTTGATTTTTGATGCATTAAATAAATTGTTGAATTGCCTTGCTTATTAGTTCTCTTTAGTTTCTTAATTCATTAAAAATCCAAAAAATATAAAAATCCTAAAAACCACCAAAAATACTCTTTTCTTCTCTTTCATTCGATTTTTGACTACTTCGTAGTCCGCAAGGCCATTACGTGCTCCTTGAGTTCGACCCTGGTCGCTATACCAGGTTAATAAAATAGCAAGACCGCTATTGATTTTGACTTGATTTTATCTATTATTGGTGGTCTCTTCTTCTTGATTGATCGAGCCTGATTGCTGGGGTCGCAATGACCATTTAGCACCTTATACCCTAGTGGTCAGGACGGTCATCAATGGGTTCTCCTACAAAATTGGGGGAGACGGAGATGCTCCCCGACCTCGAACTCGGTCGAAGGTCGAAAGGTTGCGTGAGGGGGGGTATAAAGAAGCAGATGAAGGCGGCGGTGAGGTGTTAGCCGCATCGAGGAGGATGAACGGAAGTTAAAGACAGTGGATTATTACACTACAACAAGAAGAAAAACCAAATTTAAAAGTCCTACAAGAAGGAAAACGTAGCATGTGAAGGTATTCGCCTATGGTGGACGACTCTCTGTCACAATGAAGATAGAGGAGTTAGAATGAAGACCCTAATGATGGATGATTTTAAAAAATAGGAGTTGAGGGTCCTCTATTTGGTGGAGGAATGGAAGAGATGATGGCTATTGGAGGATGTCTCTACCAACAGGAGTGGGTTATTTCAATTTTTATCTTTTAGTGGTTGCAAGTGTGTGACATGGACCAATGACAAAAAAGAGAGTGTTTCCCAATGAGAATATGATTGAAATAAATAATAGGAAACCTCAAAATAAAAACTTGAATCATAAAACTTTCTCAAACTAAAATATTGTAGAAGAAAGTTTGCAAAAGTTGTAAATTAAGGTATAAAATACCCATTTTGGATTTTTTGTGATTTTTAGTTTTGTTTTCTTGTTAATAATACTATCCTTATATTTTATATAATATTAGACACTTGAAAATATTTTTGGTGATTTTTAATTTTTAATAGAAGTGCTAAAGATAAAATACAAGTCAAGTTGACTTGTATGGAAACGACCTATTTTTGTATTCCTTTGATTTTATATTTTTTAGTCAATTTTATACTTTTAATAGAAATAAAATATACAACTAATAAAATTGCGATCAAAATAAAAGGAGTTAAAATAAAATCTATACAAAAGAAAGAAAAAGATGTAAATTATTGTACAATAGGGGTCCAACATCTAACTTTTGCACCTTAACTCCAAAATATGAAACTGCTTTCATTAAATAGCTCATTAAAAGTTAAATATGATTTTGACATATTTTGAGTTTTATTTGAGAGATATGGGTCTGGGAATTTGGGATTTCGGAATCTTATTTAGACTGTATCTTTTTCACTGTGTATCATTTTTGTATGAAATTAATTTTGTATTTTTCTATATTTTATTATCTACAACTTTCAAGTCAAAGTTTATTTATAAAAAATGGAACTAAAAATATGTCCCAAAAATTAATAAAAATGAATAAATAAAAGGAATTTTTATCGGTATTTTGGCCCTTATCTCCCCTACTTTATTCCTTGTCGACTAATCATCAAGATGCCTAGGTCTCGAGGTTTAGGGACAAAAAATATTTTCAATATTTTATTCTTTTTTCTTTTCTTTATTTTATAATTTTGGCATTAAAAACTGTATTTTATACACTATTTACATGACAATGCATGAATGTTAAATGATGCAAATTAAGGGTGTTTACATGCATTTACTAGGGTTTTAAGGCCAAAATGATAGAATAAAGATGATGAATGGAGATCAGCATCCCCCTATACTTTCCTTTGCTAGTCTCTAGCAAACATTTATGCAATAAGTGCAGAAAAGAAAAACAGAGAAAAGAAAAATAAAGAAATTGGATTCATTTTCATTATCAAACTTGTCTTCACAAAATCAAGGTTTGGAGCTTAAGTCAGACCCTTGGAATTTTAGTGCATGCGGAACCTTAGTGGGAATCGGATTTGAAATCCAACAGCCTTTGAGTATCCCAAAACTCTTCTAATGTCTCCTTAATAGCTAGGTCAGAATACTTCAATTCGTACGCAAACCCTTATAACTATGAATCTGACTCGTATAGTGTATGTGATAGTGGCTCTCCCCAACTGAAATGACAAAGAGACCGCCTTCTCCAGCATGACAACCCAGTGATTCCTCAATCCAGCAACTCCTTCCTCGAAGAGAGGGGTATTCCCTTCTAAGTTCAAGTGACAACCAACTCAAGAGGAGGGGGTAAAGAGAAGAATGGATGGTAGCCAGTGTAGCTACCTATTCTAGGATGCAAGACCAGTGTAGTCAAGTCATCCAACTGCAGGCTCACATAATTTGACTTTGAATCTCAAGCTTGCTTATTGAGTATACAAATATAAACACTCCGCCAGGCATTTTATTTTGAACCAGGCCTGTCCACTTTTTGGAGTTTTTGTTTACATAAGGAGTTTTTCCTCTTGAGCTAGTAGATTATCCCTCTTTTGAAGCATTATTGCAATCCACACTCTCTTGTCTTCAGAATTCACTATCATTGGACGGGTTGGGGTGCACTCCCCCCAGTGGAGGACAAATGTTTCCACTTGTGTGCGTCTCATACCGACAAATCGAATCCCCTCACCACTCCAACAGAGTTGAGCCAAGTGAAAGGTGCAGGCATCCAAGTTAGTTCATTATTGACATGAGCCGTGTATGTCTCTGAAATACTCTACTTAGGCAGTGAAGAACCCATTGAACCAAGCCTTGTGATCCTAAAAGAATTAAGTCAACTCAACGTGAAGCACCTCAATTCCAGTTCCTATAAGGTTCATGTTAATTAGGTAAATTTAAGGTCCAACCAAGCTCCAATCTGCGGATTTTACTTATACTTAGTTCAATTATCAAACTCAATCTGAAAAATGTGAAGGCTATACAAATGCTATGCATAATGCTGAAAATATTTTTGTGATGTAATTTTTCAAAGATTTGAACTTTTTATGAATTTTTGAAAAGAATGATGCATATGCAATTTTTAAATATTTTCGAAAAATATTTTGCAAATGTTTTTGGTATTTTAGTTTTTGCAAATGTTTTTGGGATTTTAGAAAACAAAAGTTCTTGGTTAAAAACTTAGGTACAAACATTTACACAGGGATACATCTTATTATTACAAGAGTTCGATTTTTAAGAATTTACAAGGGGTAAGTGATCATTTTTAATTGTATATATAAAGAATTTTAGTAAAGAATTTAGTGTGATGTGTATATTCCTCAACATATTTGAAAATTATTTTACCAACAATTTTGAAAACGAAAGTCAAAATAATTTTACACACAATTTTAAAAACATTTACACACATTTGAAAATCATTTTGCAAAGATTTTTCAAACAGTATATATAGAATTTTCAAAACATTTTTGCAACCATTTTCCAAAAATTTGCAAAAAGTTTTTCAAATATTTTTATATTACACAAAGAAAAGAATTTTGCAAGGAGAATAATTTTACAAAGGTTGAAAATATTTATTAAAATATTTTCCAAATAGTTTTCAAAATATTTTTAAAAGGATTTTCAAATTATTTTTCGAACATTTTGCAAAAAAAATTAACTGATTTATTAATTAGTATATACAAAAAAATTGAGGTGGAATAATATGCTTCTTTTTATTAAGTGATTTTAATGAATATAATAGTGTTTTTAGCCATAATAATTAACAAAAATATGAAAGTATCATTTATGGCTAAAGTATATACATAATGTATATGACTCCTCTGTACTTAGCATGAGCTATGTCCTCATATATCAGAGAGAAAGAGAAGTCATAACTCGTACTGAGTATAGAAAAGTCTAAAGAATAGATGAATAAGGAATGAATCAACGAATAGGAAGTTGATCGCCCCCTATACTTAGGATCAAATAATCCTAATTATAGCAGACTGTACACAAAGCAAGGAGGGTCAAGGGTGGAAATGAACAGATCGTACTCAGATTGTCTCCCCCTAAACTTAGGGTATGGTATCCCTAAGTATAGACAAGAAGAGGAGCTAATGGAGAGGATCAAAGAATGAAAGAACTCAGGGTGCACACCCCTTATACTTAGGATAAAGTACATCCTAAGTATAGAAGACTGACAAAAATAGGAGAGACCTTTTCGGTAAATAAGAAAATAGAAAAGGAAAAGAAGAAAAGAGATCAGAAGATGGAAGAAGATAGAAGAGTATGTGCGCATCACTCCCCCTATACTTAGGGTAAAAGAGGCCCTAAGTATATGCAAGAATGAGAGTGATGAAATGGAACAAAAAATACTCGACTCGTCCACCCCCCTATACTTAGGACAAAGTACGTCCTAATCAAGGCACACACGAGAATGGGGTGGATGAGAAATGGGAGATAGACAGAGGTAAACGAAAGTGAATATACAATAGAGTGGATATACAAAGGTTTTAAGAAGGTAGAAAGTGAACCTTCTTGTGGAACCACTGAGGAATGGATCTGACAAGATGGAGGTCGATACCGGGGTCCACAGTGGACGGAAGCTGATTAGGATCGACCTGATGAGGATCCTCATTGGTCCTATGGTGTAAAGGAACAGATGGATTAGTAGAAGTAGTGCGGCTAGGTCTAGCCTTGGGTGTCTTGCAAATATCATCGTGGAAAGGGATGAACTCATCATCGGAAGAAGTAAAATCAAAGTCGTCCTGCGGGGTATCTCCTAAGTCAAAATCAAAAGGAAGAACTCATCAGTGGAAGTAGTCGAATAATGTTCGTCCTCAAGAGTCTCAACGGGATCATCATGTTCATAGAAAGGTCTGAATTCCTGAGTAAAAGCGATAAGATCAACTTTGGCCTTAGTCTCATCAATCTCTGTCATCTTCTCAAGTGTATCAATCGTGTAAATCCTGTAGATGTCATCAACACATTGCCAAACACCAGAAGAAGGAACTCTGAGGTCCATGATTTTCGAGTCTTCCTCCGTAGGGAGGAATTCTTGGGTCTCACTCGAATCTAGCATAAAACAAAAGTCTCTGATCATCTCATCAAGGTCATGGTCCTCGGGGTCAACTAGAATTGGTGAAGTCACATCAGGTGCAGGTCTCTGATCGGCAGTGGGTGCAATGATGATCACCTTGCTCTCGTCAATAGGACGAAAGCGGATCTCTTCTTATCCATAGTAAATAACGACTCTCGCAGAGGCGAGAAATAGTCGTCCCAGGATGATTGGAGAGTGCACCCTTGTGGAGGTCTCCATGGGTAATACGACAAATCCAACGGTGTAGCTCATGCCCTAAATCGATATGATGGTGTTTTCAAGAATACCCTTTAGCCTCTTGATAGATCCATCAGCAAATTGTACTATCATCCTGACCTTCTTTAGAGGCCTAAGTGAAGTGACTTTACCAACGAGAAGGGTACGATGTTAATCGAAGCGACACCATCAAGGAGAGTGTGATCACAAGTATGGTTAGAGATGGTGCAACTAATGAAAGGTGTAGCAATGTTCCTTTTCTAGGAATAGGGCAGTGTGTGATGGCGTGGGCAGTGGCCATGGTCCAGATGTGATGCTCGGATCTGATCCTCCGCTTTCTCTTCTTGGGTTGAGGAGTAGATAAATGGGTCATGGCCTGCTGAAGTGGGGATTGAATGATCTCATGAATGATGGCCACCACTTCAGGTTCATTCAATATTTTTTTGAATTTTTGGATCTCCTCCATACAAGGGAGGAGATCATAATCATCATCTATACAACGAATGCCAAGAGCAATCTGGACAGCGGAATCCTGGGGGTCAAAGGTGGGACAAGGTGTGAGAGGTTGTGTGGGTGAATGATCTAGCCGATGGAACCTCTCCTCACAGTCTGACTCGATCATATGTATCCCGAATTCTTTTTGTAATTTTAGTTTTTTTTCTCATTTTTTGTATTTTTGGTGATTGCAAGATCTCAGGAATCCTCGAGTGAACCCATATCATCAAATGGTGGAGTGACATGGTCGCTCTTATTTATACTAGTGAGGTCATCAATCCTTTGTCTCATATGATCCATCATCTGGGTCAAGTGCTCAAGGGTGGACTCCATGAAAGGTGACTCCAACATATCAGTCTTGGGTGGATGTGAATGGAAGTGTGATGGTGGAGGTGGATATAAATCCGAGGTCTGAATCTGCGGTTGAGGAAGATATGTATAAAAATAAGGAGCAAAGTCCTCCTGGAAAAAAGGAGGTGGACCGACTGGAGTGTACGGGGGATCTGCAAAGTCCATATAGAAAAAGCTCCAGTCGACCATCTTGAAACAAAAGGAAAATGATTGGGAGAACATGATGGTCAAATCAAGAGAAGTGAGAAAAAGGTGCAAATGCGCAGAATCGATCTAGGATGCACATACAAACAAACACATGCAAAGCAAACCCCTCAATTCATCTACTCAACTCAGAAGAGGCCGTGAAAGTTTGGCCTTTTTATCTTATCTATTTCAGAGTTAGGTGAGAAGTCAAAAATTGTACAACACTTAGGAAGGTTGAATATGATTTTGGCCCTAATCCTTAGTGTGTACGCGAGTAATGTAAAACAAAGACAATGAAGCGAATACTCGTCCCAAGATAAATATTTCTTTTTTGATCCTTTTTGAGGGTCAAGTAATTTTCAAAGTCCTAATTTTATTTGTTATCACCTTTTTTTGGATTTTTTTTTATAAAAATGCATGAATCCTATCGGGGAATCAATTCCTTTAAGCACCAAAGTGATCAAAATAAGAGGGAGAGGCGAAAAAGTAATGCAATCAGCAAGTCAATTATGGATGCTAAAGAGATGCTCACCTTGTCTCCTACACTCTACATGCAAAGATGCTCAACAGAATTGAAACCTATCTATATGTAAATGCAAGCCAATGAAATTGCCCTAAGGTCAGAAATTGCTATTAGCGTGAAGAACCATTGCTAATGACTTAGAATAGAACCTAGAGTCCAGTCTTGAAGTCTCCTCGGTGCCCACAACAGTGCATCCTGCAAACGTTGTATGGAGGACTCTCGCGGCACGTGGTTCTGAGATTAAGTGAGAAGCAATTTAATCTTTGACCAGATCCAAATGTAGACTATAGGCACATGCAAATATAATTAGATGTTTGGACTTAATGCTATTGAAAAGCAATCCTAAATCTAAGGGCTCAGTCACACAAAATAAATAAAATAAAATCGAGAAATAAAATAAAAAAGTGATGAAAATCGTGAAAAATCGATGAGGCCCCAAGGGAAAATCCCCCAAGCACGGGACCTCGTGAAGTGCAGAGTAGTGTCCTGAGAGTCCTCTTTAAGTTATTACAATAAATGAGGTCTATCTCTCACTTGAATTACAAAATTAAATGCTAAAATGAATACACACAAAATTCTGTCTTCAAAATCTCTCCAAGTCAGCTTTTGTGCTCCCAACAAGAAGAGGGTTAGATAGCTCAACAAGTGATATTAAATAATGAGAAAATAAATAAAGCACGAAAATGTAGATAGATAATCACAATAAAAAAATAATGCCAATCTATACGTTATTGCTCCTCGGCAACGTCACCATTTGAAATAATGATTTTCGCAGAGGGTTGTATAGTCTCACAAGGCGAGACCGTAGCCAATGTGTTGACCGCTCTAGAAAACCGCTAAATTCAATAATTAACCCACAATGAATAAATCAAGCAACGAAATATAAATGCGTGGAGTTAAAATTTATTATAAATCTACAATGGATGTGTATAGTGTGCAAATGTAAAGCCTTGAACTTGGCATATCTCAGATCCTATATAATAAGATCCGTCTCGTCAAGAGGAAACAAATGGAATTTGTTTCGTGTGAATCGGACTTCATTTTGATTTGTTATGAATTTCGGAAGAAAGAGAAGTAAGAAGGGTTAAGACGTCATTAACCCATAATGACTGTCATTAAGATTAATTAAACATGATTAAAGAAACTAATGATGGATTAAAGACTGCTAATGATCATTAGTAAACACTAATCAATAGTTAGCAAAAGATAAGCGTAAACCGTGAAAATTAAATCGTGATTAGTGAAAGTTAATAACGATTAGTGTTAATTAAGCGTCATTAGCGAATTTAGAATCCTCTAGAATGTTCTAACTTAAGCCCCAAGTTTGGGATAAGTCTTGGCTAAAACCATGGGCCAAAATTATGAGCCGCTAAACCATGGTTAAGATCTAAACCATGGTTTTCTAACCATGGTTAGTGGTTTTCTGGAGCCTATAAATAGACCCTCCCTACCCATTCATTCTCTACGATTTCCACTACCATCACCACCCCAAGGGCTAGGGTCGAGAGACCGGGAGGAGGAGTGGGAGGCGAGGAAGGAGCACTAGCGAAGCGCTGCCGGGAGAACGAGGAGGAGAAAGGTATGATCCTCTCTTAGTTTGCTTCGTAAGCTAGGCTTTCAATTCATCCTCTTGTTCTTCCAAGTTTTGTTCTTGATTTATCTTTCTTTCCGATTCGTTTCTTGTTGTGGTTCGAGGAGAAATCTGTGTAGCACCCTACTTAGGTGCGGGCGGTGATGAATACCCATTCATCACTCTTTATTCTTATATTTTAGCTACAAAAACCTCTGCAAATACATGTAGATAGGTGTAAATACAAATAATTATCAAAAGATATGCATTATATAAAGTTTAATAATTAGCATATTTTTGAGCAAAAAAATAAAAGAATAAAGAGACAAAAGAAAAAGAGGGAGATATTTAGAATAAATATTGAGCGACCTAATCCCAAGGGAGGGCTCAGCATGGGCCTGACCGCATAAATGCCCAAGTAGAGAGAGATAAGGAAGCTCATTTGTACATATACTTGTAATTAAATAAAAATAAATATTTTCCTCTAAAACTAAAAATAAAAATGGGTCATATTTATTTGTTTATATTTGCATATATTTGAAAATATAAAATCAAAATAAAAAGAAGAAAATTAAAAAGAAACAAAAATACTCTTCCTTGTGCATATTCATCATGTACATAGACCCCCTATCTCTATTTATTTCACTTTGTAAATAAATAAATTAAAATCCCACAAAATTTGTGTATATTCTATATTTATTATATAAATAAATAAAATAAAACTATAAAAACAAAAATTAAATAAAAAGAACAAAATTAAAAACCGAAAAAGAACATTGTACATATACCATGTATATAGATGTATATAGCTATTTATTTAACCCTTGTAAACAAATAATAAAAATAAAATAAAAATACCTTTTTATTCCTAATTTTATGCTATAAATAAAATATAAAATAGGGATAAAAAGGCACAAAAATAACTAATAAAAAAATCAAAAATCAAAAATCAATATTGTATATATACCTATATATAGCTTTATAGTGTAAATACCTTTTTTATTTCAAAAAAATAATTAAAAATCACAAAAAATAGAAAAATTAAAACAAACATTTTTTATGTTTTGAGCTCTTAATAATTTGGCCATTTTCTATTTTTAAATCAATTTTCAAATCATTTCCAGGTGGCCTGCTCTCATTGGTCCACGAGGGACGTTGACCCCCCGGTCAACTCCCCCCTTGGACCACTTCCCACGGGTCCAGGACGCCCGACCCGATTTAGCCGAATTTTCGCGTCATGACCCGACCACCAAATCCGCAAACTCCGGGCTCTTCTTCTTCCTTGTGCATCCGAGATCCTCGCCCGGTCATCCGCGTGGGGATCCGCAGTTCGTGGAACCCTGCCCAACCTCCTCTTCTCAGACCTGCACTCGCATATAAGCCAAGCTCCGCCTCCTTCCTCACTCATCTTTGGATCATTTCACGCCACCCCAGGACCTCCACAGCCACCGCGAGAGTGACTGCTCGCGTCCGACTGTGTCGCAGCGAGGAAGGAGTGGAGGACCATCGATCCGGCAGCTACGCGCCGTTGTGCGCCGCCTGGAGGTGACGCTCGAGCCTCGGACACCAACGGTCCTCGAGGCAAGGACCTGGAGCATCCCCTGCTCCTCCACAGTCGATAGCATCCATTAGGTAGCCCCTTCTCTTTCCCTATTTCTCTAATTTACGTTTTCGCCCAAATCGCCCCGTCGTCGTTCAGCTTTGATTCCGACCACCCTCGCCTTCGTTTCGATCACCGGAATCGCCCATCACGATCGCATTTCCTTCGCGCACATTCTCCACCCACTCATCCAACCCAGTTCGCACAGGAACTGGGATTGGGGCTCCTCCGCCGTCGCTTCGCTGGAGCCCCTTCGCCCCGCCGCATCAGTCACCTTCACCACCCCTAACCGGGTCGAGGCACTTTGCCCTTGACCCAGGAGTGTGTTGCATCGCTTTGCAGGTCCAGAGAAGCCCATCTGAGGGCTTCGTCCATCCGAGCAGCAGCTCCGCCTCCGCCGACGTCGCTTGATCTCCCAGGAGCTCCGTTGCACCATCGGAGGAGCCCATCAGACGCGAGATGCCCAGGCGAAGCTTCTCCGATCACTAGAAGCCCGCGAGGAGGATCACCGTGCATGCACAGGGCCGGTGAAGTTCGCCGGCCGCTTGTTCTTCGTGCATCCTCCGCAGCCGTTCGATTCCCCCTCCAGCTCCAGATTAGATCGCGGACGTCCACGCCAGGAGCAGCCATCACTGTTCGTTCCTTGGAGGAGTGATCGTGACCGTTCGATCAGTGAGGGCTTCCCACGTAGCTTCTCCACCGTCCGATCTTCCACGTGGCGAGGCCTCAGTCGTTCGATCAGGACCGAAGACCCTGCGTTCAGGCGCCACCCTTCCCCTACCGTTGGATCTCACACGTGGCGCCCATCTGACCATCGACTTAATAAAGGGTAAATATCTCTTAGGCCCTTAGATTTTTAGTTGTTATCATGCAGTCCTGTAAATATTTTAGAAACTTTATTGTACTTTGGTAATTTGCATAGAGGACCCTGTCTTTTCTGGTATTTGCGTTTATACCCTTGTACGTAGTGGTGCACGTGCTTCGTCACGTGTTTTTGTGGGTTAATTGCATATACAGCCTTTATGTTCTAGGGTGTTATTGAATGAATCTATGTTTTTGATATTTGCAGAAATACCCCTATGTGTGGTTTAATTGTGCATGTGCTTTATTTAGTGGGGAATTTACACTAAATCCCCAGCACTTTTAGTACGTGTTACTAATTATTCCAGGAACTTAAGTTTTCTTGCAAATAGGTCCCTGAGTGCCCCAGGTCACACGCTTAGCACGTGAGTTCTTGGGAATTTTGCACCGGACCCCCTGGAACTTGTTTTAATTGCATTTAGGTCCCTTTGCACTGTACCCTTGTGTTTGAATTTAATAAAATAGCAAATCATTTCCAAATTTGATGAAAATTGGATAGATGGCTCCTGTCATGATGAAAAATTTTCTATAATTTTTGGAGACATTTTTGATACTTTCTGATATTTTTAAAAATTCAAAAATACGTAATTTTCTTACTGTCTAGGTTTAAAAATCACAAAAAAATATTAAAACACCTCTAAAAATTACAAAAAAATAGATAGTTTGTGTTTTGTGTAGTTTGATTTTCTGACCAATTTTGGTCATTTTTAGATTTATAAAACCTATAAAAATTACAAAACCCCATAAAACTCATAAAAATTCTAATAATTAAAAGAAAAATAAAAAATTAATATATCTGGTGCCTAAATTTTCCTTGTATTTTCTTCTTTACAGGAAAATTACCTTCAGACCTTGATAGAGCCATTTTGCATTTTAAATTGGCCCTCCAAGTCTGACTGGACAGTACCCTTCTTTTCTTGCATTGTTTGATTTTTAGAAAATTCAATAAAAATCAGAAAATTACTTAAAATTAACTAAAAACATTAAAAAATATAAAGAACATAAAAACATTTTTGTTTAAAGTTTTGGAATAATTTTGAGTAGTTAAATAATTGTTCGTAGTTGCTTGATTAATTGCTTTTCTATTTTCTTAAATAATAAAAAATCCAAAAAAATTAAAAACATTAAAAATCCACCAAAAGACTTTTCTTTTATTTTATTCCTATTTTTGACTACTTCGTAGACGCAAGGCCATCACGTGCTCCCTGAGTTCGACCCTGGTCGCTATACAAGGCTAATCCAATAGCCAGGGCCACTATTGTTTTTATTTGATTTTTATCTCTGTTTGGTGGTCTGCACTTAATTCTTGATTGCCTGAATTATTTCTCTCGATCAGGGTCGCAACGACCCTTGAGTGATTTTATATTTTATCCCGGATTGATTTGAGGAATTTTTCGGTCATCGGGCGGCTATGCACGTCAGTGAACCCTGTGATTTGTCACACGTTCACTCATCTAAGACATGTGGTGTCTATCGATTCTCCATCGCTTATGTTTCTATTCTTTCAATTATACTTTTATAATTATTTTGATGAAGAAATCTGTGTAATACCATTCTTAGATGCAAGCGACTATGCACGTCAGTGAACCCTATGATTCGTCACACGTTCACTCACCTAAGATGCGTGGTGTCTACCAATTCTTCAACTCTTGTTGTTTGAGTATATTCTCTCAGTTTCGTTTTTTATTTTCCTCTCAATTGATTTTATAGAGGAAACTTTTTTTGTTTTTATTTTGAAATATGTCCCGATATAAGGGAAAACTCTGCCAAAATTTTCCGAGAAATATGTCTCGATATAAGGGGAAACTCTGCTGAAAATTTCCAAGAAATATCACCCCGTATAACGGGAAGCTCTGCTGAAATTTCAAGAGAAATATGTTGTTGGCATTCTTCGTGTTCTTCGTGTTCTTCGCGTTCTTCGCGTTCTTGTGTTCTTTGTTCGTTCTTTGCTTTCTTGACACGTTCTTATCATTTTGAAACAAAAAATGAAATTCGATCTTTTAAGGAGCCTTAAAACATCCTTTCTGAAAAAATGAAACACTATAAAACCTTGCATATGCAAGAGAGAGCTCGATTAGGTAACGAAATCCTTCCTTTTGTTGTTGAGTTTTCATACGAGATTATTGAAATTCTCGATTTTATGTTCTTTTCTATGAAGAACCCTAATTTTGGCTATTTTTGAAAAAGTCTGAAGAGTTGCTTTGTGATTTCCACTAAAATAAGGTTTAAGCATCAAAGTGATGCGGTAGTTTTGAAAGTTAGGGTTCGGGAGTTACAATAGGCATAAATACGAGTATATATGCATATGAATAATATATATGTGAGTCTATATTAAGTGTTGTTGATAATGCAAATTGAAGACTTAACGAAAGAATTACATCATGGGAATTGATGTGGTTTGAGTTGGATCCTGAAAAGGATCGTGTGTCATGTTAAGGATGACTAGGAGTAGAACTACAGGTCGGGCATGCAACCTGTAGGTTTGTCGGAAGGAAGTATCAGCGTTTCCCTACCTAGGTAGTACACGGTTGTCCTGTTATGTTAAGTACACGCGAAATGAATGATTTTCAATGCGTGGTACTGGGAGCCAATATCTTCGGGTTGAATGACGGAAGATGTGGTCGTGCCATGTGAAGGCACGGGTGGTTCAATAGCAGTTGGGTCACGATAATATGTATTTAAAGATGCTAGGTTATATGATTAAATGTTAGCTTGAGGTTTTAAGCAACCGAGTCCTCGAGGACGGTGTGCTCATTTATTTTCCAGGCCGAGGGTTTGAGACCCTATTTAATAAAAGAAAAAAAATTGTCAGGATATTATTGGAGGATTTGTTTAGACGACGTGCGGAGGCATAAGCTTACCAAGATCAACACAATCTCCAATCCTGAAGTGTCCACAGCTTCGGAGTCCAAGAATGGTGGGGTTCTCCTGGACTAATCCCTGACGTGGAATAGAAAGGAATATGACTTAAATTAACAAGAAGGAATGAAACCTTTTGTGTTAACAAGTTTTGCAAAATTACACAATTTGTTTGCTTTTCTCTTCTTCGTTACTTAGCATTCGCTAATTTTTTATCATATGATTTATAGAAAATCTAACAGGTGTTGGTGAGTCATCACAAGGACTTTAAAAATCCAGCCAGCTTACATACTAGACATCCAGCCATCCTTAGTAGATTTTCTTTGTAAGGTAGTTAGTAATATTTCTGTATATTTCCTTCCAGCTAACGTACATGTAAAGGATTGTAGTGGGACAATGGATCATATAAAGTTTATTTTGTGAATTGTAAAGTGTTGAAATACTTCTTTCTGAGTATTTTTATTTGCAGTCTATTTCTGAATGTTAGTTGTGATTGCTGTATAAATTATTTTTGAGTAACCAGATCCGAATATGTGAGGATCCGACATCTCCGGAATTGAGGTCATGACAGATTGGTATCAGAGCAGGTTACTCCAGTAATTTATTTAGTAATTGACAACTATGAGCGGTATTCAGAAATTAAGGTTGCTTTGATCTTAATAACTGACTGAAGTACCATTCACAAGTCATTGTCCCTTATGTACATCATGCTAAGACATATAGGATCTGACCTTTGACCTTGACTCATCCCAGGATCATGGCAGACCAAGATGTGTCTATGCAATTAGAGACTATGATGGCAATGCTCCAAGACATGGGGCAAAGGCAGCAAGTATTGGAGGAGAGGCTCAATGCACAAGCTGAGAGACCCGAGACATCTAAGCCTACAGATGCTAGGATTGAAGGTTCTGTCCATCTTTCTGAGGAAGAATCTAGTTACCATCCTTCAACTAAGTCTGCTCCTACCCCGACTGAAGGAGCAATGGAGAAGGCCCTTCTTAGACACCAAACATTACTAGGTAATTATCTAAAGGAAAAAATTCCTCGATTCAAAGGTGTAGAGACACCTGCTGAGGCTGAATTATGGCTCGATTACATTACTATGATGTTGAGGATAATCCATGCACCAGTTGATATCTGGGTAAACTTTGCTGATTACTCCCTAGTAGATTACACACGACGATGGTGGAGAGAAATTTTCAAGAAACTTAGCAGATCCTGTTCCCTGGGATATCTTTGAAGAGAGGTTCTGAGTTCACTTCTGTCCCTCTCATTGGGAAGAATTAAAGAGGAGAGAGTTGGCTTCTCTGAATCAGGATTCTAAGATCGTACGAGATTATCATATCCACTTTACTGAGCTACTACGTTACTCACCAGCTCTAGAAGCTTCACCACAAGAGTGTCTTACAAAATTTATTAGCGGTCTTCAGGGAGATCTGCGAGAAAAGCTTGCTGGTTTTAGAGCTACAACCGTAGATGAAGCAATAGACATCGCCTCTCCTATTGAGATGGAGAGGGATGAAAACCACCAAAGAACAAGTTTCCATTTTTAATGGTGGACCATCCAAATGCAAGGTACATTATAACCATAGAGATCGTCGCTATCATATAGTCGGTTCCAGTATAAGCTCACCACAGACCTTGAGTCAGGAATTATCAAGAAGGGGGGGTTTCTCTAGACCTCCGTTATACCCCTGTAACTCAGCACCAGGAACTAATACCTATGTAGTTGGGTCTTCATCTCAGACATGAACGCGTGCATGTTATCACTGTCATCAAGAAGGTCACATTAGGAAAGACTGTCCGCGGTTGAGAGGTTCAGGATTTAAACCAACCCCAATTAATAGTATAACATCCACTCCGAGCAATGGAGCAACACGCGGAGGAAGACAGGGTAGAGGTCATGGCTCACAGGGAGCGCCTCCTACACAACAACCACCACAAAGTGTTGCGAGTTCTAGCTTTCCTATTTCTAATGTCCAGCTCAATGCAATCACTTAAGAACAATCCTATAATCCAGGCACAGTCGTACGAGGTACCGTTACTATTCATGGCTTTTTAGTACATGCTTTATTTGATTCTGGTGCTTCACATTCATTTATTGGTCGACGGTTAGTACCCACTTTGGGTAAGATACCAGTAGAAGTAGAACAGTCCTATCTGATCAAGAGACCAGAAGGACAAGTATTCATAATCCGAGAAATCCTGGATAATTGTATAGTACTGACAGGGGGACATCAGTTACCTGTTTCACTACTACTGATAGAAATGGAGGACTTTGATCTTATCCTAGAGATGGATTGGCTAGAAAGGCATCATGCATGTCTTGACTGTTTTCAGAAGACAGTAACGTTTCACCTTCCTAACTCGATAGAGTTCCAGTTCATTGGAAAGACATCCAATGATAATGTCGAATATATCTCTACTTTGAAGGCACGACAATTGTTAGAGAAAGGGTACCAAGGATATTTAGCTTATGTAACTACTACATTAGGGTCAGACGGAAGGATGGAAGATATACCTATAGTGTGTGAATTTCCTGATGTATTTCCAGAGGAACTACCTGGATTACCACATGAGCAAGAGATTGAATTTGAAATCTCTCTCATACCAGATACTCAACCTATCTCTATCCCTCTGTATAGGATGGCAACGACTGAGTTACGAGAGTTAAAGGTATAGTTGCAAGAACTATTAGGTAAAGGATTCATTCGTCCTACTACTTCACCATGGGGTGCACCTATCTTATTTGTCAAGAAAAAAGATGGGTCGATGCGGTTGTGCATTGACTATAGACAACTAAACAAGAGGACAATAAAGAATAAGTATCCACTACCAAGAATAGATGATCTCTTTGATCAGTTACAGGGTTCAATTGTGTATTCCAAGATTGATTTAAGATCTGGATACCATCAGCTGAAAATTAAAGATACAGATATTCCCAAGACAACTTTTCGAACTAGGTACGTGCATTATTGAATTCTTAGTTATACCTTTTGGACTAACAAATGCCCCAACAGCCTTCATGGATCTCATGAATAGAGTATTCAAAGAGTTCTTAGATCACTTTGTAGTAGTCTTTATTGATGATGTGCTTATTTACTCCAAGGATAAATATCTGCATGAACACCATCTCAGGCAGACACTTGAAACTCTAAGGAAGAACAAATTGTATGCTAAATATAGCAAATGTGACTTCTGGCTATCTGAAGTATCTTTCTTAGGCCATGTTATTTCTGGGGAAGGTATATCAGTTGATCCTACAAAGGTTAGTGTGGTGATGAGTTGGGAACACCCGAAGACTATCACAGAAATACGATCTTTTCTGGATTTAGCTGGATATTATAGAAGATTCGTGAAGGACTTTTCACGAATAGCATTGCCAATGACTAGACTAACTCAGGAGGAAGTCCCATTCTTATGGTCTGATACACGTGAAGCTAGTTTTTAGACACTGAAAGAATGCCTAACATCTGCACCAATCCTTACTCTACCCTCTAGGAGTGAAGGGTTTACAGTATACACTGATGCTTCTAAAGAAGGACTTGGGGTAGTTCTTATGAAACATCGTAAGTTAGTTGCGTATGCATCATGACAGCTCAGGACACATGAAAAGAACTACCCAACACATGACCTTGAATTACCTGCTGTAGTTTTTACTTTAAAGATGTGGAGACATTACCTCTATGGTATTACTTTTGAAATCTTCACTGATCATAAAAGCTTGAAATATCTATTTGATCAGAAGGAACTCAATATGAGGTAGAGACGATGGCTAGAGTTGTTAAGACTATGATTGCACTATCTTCTACCACCCTGGTAAGGGGAACGTCGTAGCAGATGTCCTTAGCAGAAGAACTTATTCACCTGGGTTGGTGAGTGCTATCCACTTCTGGGGTTTACTATCAACGTTAACTGAATGGAAACCATTTGATAGTAGTACTGATACTATAACTATTCCTCACCAATACAAACCATGGATCTGGGATGAAATAAAGAAAGGACAGGAGGATGATCCAGTCCTTAAAGACTTGAGACAACAACTTGAGAAGAATGAGAAAGAGGGATTCCAGATACAAGATGGGTTATTGTATAACCATCACAGAGTTTGTGTACCAAACATACCTGAACTAAGGAAAGACATCTTACGAGAAGCGCACTTCTCAAGATTATCTATTCATCCAGGAATTACAAAGATGTATAAGGATCTTCATTCATACTTTTGGTGGGCGGGAATGAAGAAAGATGTTGCTGACTTTGTGAATTAATGTTTCACTTACCAAGAGGTAAAGGCTTCACACCAAAAGCCACCAGAATTATTGCAACCCCTCCCTATACCTGAATGGAAATGGGAAAACATTTCAATGGATTTCGTTACTGGCTTACCTAAGACGACTAGTAGTAAAGATAGTATTTGGGTTATAATAGATCGTCTGACAAAGGTAGCACACTTTATTCCGATAAGCTTATCTTTCATTCCAGACCAGCTTGCTGAATTATATATTACACATGTGATTCGCCTCCAAGGTATCCCAAAGGAAGTAGTTTCTGATCGAGATTCACGATTCACCTCACACTATTGGGAGAACTTCATGAAAGTCTTAGGTACACAACTATGCTTGAGTACAACATATCATCCACAAACATATGATCAGTCAGAACGTACGATTACGACACAAGAGGATATGCTAAGAGCGTATGCCTTAGAATGGAAGGGATCATCGATTAACCATTTACCTCTTACAGAATTCACATACAACAACAGTTACCATACAAGTATTGGCATGAAACCATTTGAAGCACTTTATGGACGTAGGTGTACTACTTCTTTGTGTTGGCAAGAGGTCGGGATAAAGAACCTTTATGATTTAGATATCCTGCAGAAGACATGTGCTTGCTCGAGAAAGACTTTTGACTGCTCAAAGCCGCCAGAAAAGCTATAGTGATACTAGGAGACGAGACCTTGAGTTTGAGGTAGGTGACTTTGTATTTCTCAAAGTATCACCTATGAAGGGAATTCAGAGGTTTGGTGTGCATAAGAAGTTAGCACCCAGGTTCGTGGGTCCCTTTGAAATTATTCAGCATATTGGAAAAGTGGCATATAGACTTGCACTTCCTCCACATCTTTCGGCAGTACATGATGTTTTTCACGTATCAAATATAAGAAAGTACGTTAAGGATCCAGAGCATAAGATAAGTTATGATGATTTACATGTTGAGCCAGACTTGACATACCAAGAGATACCTGTGCAAATACTTGACAGGGATATTAAGAAGTTGAGAAACAAAGAGGTGCCTCTAGTTAAAGTATTGTGGCGGAACCAAGAGTTTGAAGAAGCTACATGGGAACCTGAGACAGAATGAGAGAGAAATACCCATACTTGTTTGAGTAATAGCACTATGTGTTGTATATCTTCTTTATAAATGAAATGGCGTTCATTCTCTTTAAGGTTGTTGTGCCTGCATTTCTAGTCTTGAGGACGAGACTTCCTTTAAGGTTGTTATAATTGCAAAGCCTTGAACTTGACATATCTCGGATCCTATATAATAAGATCCGGCTCTTCAAGAGAAAACCAACGGAATTTGTTTCGTGTGAATCGGACTTCGTTTCGATTTGTTATGAATTTCAGAAGAAAAATAAGTAAGGAGGGTTAAGACATCATTAACACATAATGACTGTCATTAAGACTAATTAAACATGATTAAAATAAACTAATAATGGATTAAAAACCGCACTAATCAATAGTTAGCAAAAGATAAGCGTAAATCGTGAAAGTTAAATCGTGATTAGTGAAAGTTAATCATAATAAGTGTTAATTAAGTGTCATTAGCGAATCTATAATCCTCTAGAATGTTCTAACTTAAGCCCCAAGTTTGGGATAATTCTTGGCTAAAACCATGGGCCAAAATCATGAGCTGCCTAATCATGGTTAAGGTCTAAACCATGATTTTCTAACCATGGTTAGTGGTTTTCTGGAGCCTATAAATAGACCCCTACCCATTCAATCTCTACGATTTCCACTACCACCACCACTCCAAGGGTTAGGGTCGAGAGGTCGGGAGGAGGAGTGGGAGGCGAGGAAGGAGCGCTAGCGAAGCGCTGCCGGGAGAACAAGGAGGAGAAAGGTATGAATCTCTCTTAATTTGCTTCGTAAGCTAGGCTTTCAATTCATCCTCTTGTTCTTCCAAGTTTTGTTCTTGATTCATCTTTCCAATTCATTTTCTGTTGTGGTTCGAGGAGAAATCTATGTAATACCCTACTTAGGTGCGGGCGGCTATGCACGTCAGTGAACCTTGTGATTCGTCACATGTTCACTCATCTAGACGCGTGGTGTCTACCGATTCTCCATCGCTTATGTTTCTATTCTTTCAATTATGATTTTCTAGTTATTTTGATGGAGAAATCTGTGTAATACCCTACTTAGGTGCGGGTGGCTATGCACGTCAGTGAACCCTGTGATTCGTCACACGTTCACTCACCTAAGATGTGTGGTGTCTACCGATTCTTCATCTTTTGTTGTTTGAGTATATTCTTTCAGTTTTGTTTTATTTTCCTCTCGATTGATTTTATAGAGGAAATTCTTTTTGTTTTTATTTTGAAATATGTCCCGATAGGAAAACTCTGCCGAAATGTTCTGAGAAATATGTCCCGATATAAGGGGAAACTCTGCCGAAATTTTCCTAGAAATATCACCACGTATAAGGGGAAGCTCTGCTGAAATTTCAAGAGAAAATATGTTCTTGGCGTTCTTTGTGTTCTTCGCATTTTTTGCGTTCTTGTGTTCTTCGTTCGTTCTTCACGTTCTTGATACGTTTTTAGCATT
This sequence comes from Ottelia alismoides, assembly GCA_037367405.1. Classification (NCBI taxonomy): domain Eukaryota; kingdom Viridiplantae; phylum Streptophyta; class Magnoliopsida; order Alismatales; family Hydrocharitaceae; genus Ottelia; species Ottelia alismoides. Next base: position 389,854 of record JAZKJV010009386.1, on the reverse strand, counting down.
TCTGAAACGAGAATGAAATTCGATCTTTTTAGGAGCCTTAAAACATCCTTTCTAAAAATGAAACACCATAAAGCCTTGCATACGCAAGAGAGAGCTCGATTAGGTAATGAAATCCTTCCTTTTGTTGTTGGGTTTTCATACGAGATTATTGAAATTCTTGATTTCATGTTCTTTGCTATGAAGAACCCTAATTTTGTCTATTTTTGAAAAGTCTGAAGAGTTGCTTTGTTATTTCCACTAAAATAAGGGTTATTCATCAAATTGATGCGGTAATTTTGAAAGTTAGGGTTTAGGAGTTAAAATAGGCATAAATACTAGTATATATGCATATGAATAATATATATGTGAGTCTATATTAAGTGTTGTTGATTATGCAAATCGAAGACTTAACGAAAGAATTACATCATGGGAATTGATGTGGTTTGAGTTGGATCCTGAAAAGGATCGTATGTTACGTTAAGGATGACTGGGAGTAGAACTACAGGTCGGGCATGCAACCTGTAGGTTTGTCGGAAGGAACCCGTATTGGCGTTTCCCTATCTAGGTGGTACACAGTTGCCCTGTTATGTTAAGTGCGCACGAAATGAATGATTTGCAACGCGTGGTACCGGGAGCAATATCTTCGGGTTGAACGACGGAAGATGTGGTCGTGCCATGTGGAGGCAGGGGTGGTTCAATAGCGGTTGGGTCACGATAATATGTATTTAAAGTCGCTAGGTTATATGATTAAATGTTAGTCTGAGGTTTTAAGCAACCGAGTCCTCGAGGACGGTGTGCTCATTTGTTTTCCAGGCCGAGGGTTTGAGACCCTTTTTAGTAAAAGAAAAGAAAAATTGCCAGGGTAGTATTGGAGGATTGTTTGAGGCGACGTGCGACAGCATAAGCTTACCAAGATCAACACAATCTCCAATTCCGAAGTGTCCACAACTTCGGAGTCCAAGAATGGTGGGGTTCCCCTAGACTAATCCCTGACATGGAATAGAAAGGAATATGACTTAAATTAACAAGAAGGAATGAAACCTTTTGTGATAACAAGTTTTGCAAAATTACACAATTTGTTTGCTTTTCTCTTCTTCGTTACTTAGCATTCGCTAATTTTTTATCCTATGATTTATGGAAAACCCAATAGGTATCTGTGAGTCATCGCAAGGACTTTAAAAATCCAGCCAGCTTACATACTAGACATCCAACCAGCCTCAATAGCTTTTCTTTGTAAGGTAGTTAGTAATATTTTTGTATATTTCCTTCCAGCTGACGTACATGTAAAGGATTGTAGTGGGATAATGGATCATGTAAACTTTATTTTGTGAATGGCAAAGTGTTGAAATACTTCCTTCTGAGTATTTTTATTTGCAGTATGTTTCTGAATGTTAGTTGTGATTACTGAATAAATTATTGCTGAGTAACCAGATTCGGATATGGGAGGATCCGACGGCTCCGGAATTGGGGACGTGACAACAAGTATGTGTAGAGTGTCGAACACATGGAGCAAACAAGATAGATCGGGGCAATGAAGCACACAAGCAATTGTGAGCTATTTATCTATATTTTTATATGGGTTTTAATTTTTAATTTTTAATTTTTTATATATGAAAATATTATTTTGATTTTATATTTATAAATAAAATTATAACAGTACAAATATAATGATATATAGATATTTATATAATAAGATAGGCATAGATAAAATAAATAGAGAAAATATTCTTGGATTTTTAAAATATGTCAAATTAATTAAAAAATATTCAAAAATATTTTTGGTGTTTTAATTAATTTGGCAAAATTTTTATAAATTTTTAGAAAATGCAAGTAATAAGATAAAACAGGAAAGTCTATACTTGGAAAAATAAGGCAATAGGACACTCAAAAAATACTACCAATAGATCAACATGAAATCCTAAAATTATATCTATATTTTTCCTAGATAGACATGATTATATAAAGGAAAAAATGACTTTATTTTTGGGTTTTGGCACTATTTCATTTTTAGTGTTTTTGCAAGTTTTGAAGTGTTTTTGAGTTTTTGGTCACTAGATCTAATATTATGAACGCTCTTCGAATATGATATGGATATAGATGAGGGCAAGGTACGGTTTTTTTTGTATTTTTCTAAGATGTAATGAATATATTAAAAATAAAAGATAGATGGAAGGCAGAAATGATGTTTTTGAATTTTTGACTATTCAATCAACAAGATAAAAGTACAACAAAAATCAGTGATCGTAGAACAAACTCAAGGGCACACAAACATATTTTGAGATTTTCAAATAGATTAAAGGTGCTCCAGAAATAAATCAATCACTCAAAATATTATAGAAATTCTATAGGACATAAATTGCAATATATTTTGATGAAATTTGAATACAAATTTGGTCCCACTAATTCCTACAACATATTAAAAAATGAGCAAGTGATATCAAGTAGAGTTATTAATGAAATAAACCAAATTAGTACCATGAATCCAAAATTCACCATTAATAGTTAGTACATCAAAATATTTGAAATTTGTATATGATGTAGAAACTTTAAAGCAGCTTTCTTAAAAAAATCTCACAAAAATGAAGTTCAGATGAAGGAGCTATAAGCATTTAAGAGTAAGGGTACATATGAAAAATATAAGAACGAAACTGCAGGTCAAAAAGGTACAAAAACTTCCTGTAATAACCCAAAAATGCAGGGGTTTTGTTGTAAAATTTGCCACTAATACACGTGGCACGCGAGGATGAAAGGCTATTGATCCGAGGCTTGTTATCATCCCCTAATGAACGAATGAGATGAAACAAAAGGGGCAGTCTAACGGAAACTGCTCAACACAGTCCCCTTCCGTTTTCTTTTCTATGCAACAACAAGAGGAGCATGCCTAGGCTGAGGTTTTGATGAGAATGGAAGCAAAGGATGGCATTGATGGGGTGCTTGACTCGGCGGTGTTCTTCGACGAAGAACTGCAATGAGAAATGGAGGCTCGAGCGGCGTGCGTTAGACAAAAAAACTGTGGAGTGAATGGGTTCTATGAAAATGGGGAGAAGGAGATGATCCTCGGCCCGAACTCGACCGAAAAGGTTGAAAAGTTACGTGAGGGGGGAATGAAGAAGCAGATGAAGGCAGCAATGTGGTGTTAGCCGCATCGAGGAGGGTGAACGAAAGTTGAAGATGGTGGATTATTACACTACAACAACAAGAAAAACTATATCAAAAAGTTACCTAAAGAAGAAAAACGTAGCATGTGAAGGTAGTCACCTATGGTGGTCAATTCTCCGATGAGAATGACCGGTCATGGTCTTGATTCCGGCGGAGAAGAGGCTTGACAAGCTAAGAGCTTGTGATACAATGGAGCAAGAACACCAAAGGATCATGCCAAAGAATCCTCCCTTCGTTGTGGCTTTGTCTCCAACCTTCACTCTATCACAATGGAGGGTAGAGGAGCTAGAATGAAGACTCTAATGTTAGATGATTTCAAAAAATAGGAGTTGAAGCTCTTTTTTTGGTGGAGGAATGGAAGAGATGATTGCTATTGGAGGATGTCTCCACCAATAGGAGTGGGATATTTCAAATTTTTTGTCTTTTAGTGACTGGCAAGTGTGTGACATGGACCAATGACAAAAAAGAGAGTATTTCCCAATGAGAATATGCTTGAAATAAATAATAAGAAACTTCAAAATAAAAACTAAAATCATAAAACTTTCTCAAAATAATGTTATCTAAAATATTGCAGAAGAAAGTTTTGCAAAAGTTGTAAATTAAAAGCCTATTTTTTTGAAGGTATAAAATACTAATTTTATAATTTTGTGATTTTTAGTTTTGTTTTCTTGTTAATAATACTATCCTTATATTTTATATAATATTAGACACTTGAAAATATTTTTGTTGATTTTTAATTTTTAATAGAAGTGCTAAAGATAAAATACAAATCAAGTTGACTTGTATAGAAACGACCTATTTTTGTATACTTTTTGATTTTATATTTTTTAGTCGATTCTATAATTTTAATAGAAAGTATAATATACAACTAATAAAATTGAGATCAAAATAAAAGGAGTAAAAATAAAATCTATACAAAAGAAAGCAAAACTCGTAGACTATTGTACAACAGGGGTCCAAAACCTAACTTTTGCACCTTAACTCCAAAAATATGAAACCACCTTCATTAAATAGATTATTAGAAGCTATATATAATTAAAGGTTATTTTGATATATTTTGAGTTTTTATTTAAGAGATATGGGTTTGGGAAGTTGGGATTTTGGAATCTTATTCAGATTGTGTCTTTTTCACTATGTATTATTTTTGTATGAAATCAATTTTATATTTTTTCGTATTTTATTATCTACAACTTTCCTGTCCAAAGTTTATTTATTTAAAGTATAAAAACTGGAACTAAAAATAGGTTTCAAAATTAATAAAAATGAATAAATAAAAGGAATTTCTATCGGTATTTTGGCCATTATCTCCCCCTACTTTATTCCTTGTCGACCTAGTCATCGAGATGCCTAGTCTCGGAGTTTAGGATCATAAAATATTTTCAATATTTTTTCTTTTTCTTTTCTATATTATATAATTTTAGCATTAAAAAGTGTATTTTATACACTATTTACACAACAATGCATAATGTTAAATGATGTAAATTAGAGGTGTTTACATGCATTTACTAGGGTTTTTATGGTCAAATAGTAGAATAAAGATGATGAAATGGAGATTCATCACTTATCTATCTCATTTTCATGCTAATTAAATCTATAATAAAAATCTTGATTCTTTTTATAAAAAATAAATTGGGGGACTTTGTAAAGCTCATCAAAAGGCATACCTTTTGTCATCATTGTATGATTCAATGATGCCTAGAAGTCCTATGCAAAGATTTTCATGGTTAGTGTCACTATCATTTGAGTTGTCCATAGTGTCATCCCAAGTGGCTTGGAAAGCCTTCTTCTTTAATTTTTTGAATTTCTTCTCAAAAGCTTGCTTTTTTTTAGCATATGACAGTTCTTCTTAATATAGCATGGCTTCTTACACTTGATGTACTTGGACTCTTCATCTTCCCCATCACTTTTCTTATTTTGTGAATTTAATCTTCTTGTTCTTGAGGAATTTAATGAATTTCCATGTGGTCTTCGCAGTATCCGTGTTTTTCTCATCATTTGATTTATCGTTCGAATCCTTCGATTGAGTAGCCTTAAACGCCAAGTTATTCTTTTTGAATCTTCTTCCTCTTTCTTCATGTTATCAAGTTTAGCCTAATAAATGGATAGATTACATAATAAGTCATTGGAAGTCACGGTCTTGAAGATTGCATACTTCTCGATAGCTACTACCTTATGTTTCCACTCATGTGAGAGTGAGTGTAGCATTTTCACAAGCAATTTTCTTATTATAAATTTTCTTCCCAAGTTCCAGAGTAGTTAATTTAAGGTTCATGTTCTTAATACTTTCTTTTGTTCATTTTGAACATCTCTTATTCACGTGTTTGCATGGGGAAACATGACTCCTTGACGACTTGTACATCCATGGTTAACTTCGAGACATTCCCAAATTTCGTGGATTATTTCGATGTCAAATATATACGATCAAACAATAAACCAAAAGAGCACATTGTAAGGCATTGAAGCATCTAAATGTAGGGTCATTTGATCCATCTCTGCACTAGTGTACCCTTTTATCTGTATCCTCGATATATTTGAAGGAATTCTTCACCACATACTAGTGGTCAGATGGTGGAATTGTATTTGCTTCTTGATCTGTTATTGTATGCCAAGCTTTGATACAAATAATATTTATTGCGGAAGCATATCTATCAATTAAGTGATAACGGTACTCTTATCCTCCATATCATAAACAAATAATACCACAAGCATAATTTGTTGTAATCACAAAGATAAGCATGCAACCACAATTGACACATGTATTTTATGAGAAAATTCAAACTGTATAAAAACCTCAACCAGAATATTCCTTACTCAAGATTCTGATAGAATCCCACAGTCCCTTTCCACTTTCAAGCTGCTTTAATAAGGGTGATTCTTCCTTAGTTACAACAATACTAGAAAACAATAGCATCAAAAGTTCTCCATACTAGGAGAGGGGCTCTCACACTTGAGCACCTCCCACAATAATACAAGAAATATAAATCCTCCCACTCAATAAAATATACAATGTGGTAAGAGGTAATAAAAACAATCTTACTGGTCAATGTTGCCCAAGCTCGACTCAATGAGAACTGTGCAAAGCCTTCTTCTCTCACAAAGAAGAGTCGAATGCAAAAGATAAGCTCTCTCTTTAACACGTGTAGAGTATGCAGATAATAAGAGTGAATTGTATAAAGAACGAATAGTGCATCACCTTATATAAGACATAAAATAACATTTACGGGCGAGTTGGGGAATGTTGGAACATGAGAGGGTATGATGGTTGGTCTTTGTAGATGTTTCCATTCAAATCGAGTACCCTTAAGAATTTAGTCAACTCAAAAATTTCAGTCACATAATTCATAAGAATCAGTTGGATAGTTAGAATGTCCAATTAGTTGGTGAGTTGGCCAAAGGATGTTAGTGATCAATTGACCATCAAATTAGTCGTTCGATAGGATTAGTCGACTGATCAAAATGATTAGCTAGTTAGATCGTAATCAATCGACTAGAAATGCAGTCAATCGTTGATTGATTTTTAGAATAGAATTGAGCTGGAGTCGACGCAACTCTATCAAATACTCAAAACTTATTTTTGTCTTCAATCCATCTAATCTTCATTTCATCCTTAGATTTGACCAATCACTCTTCATGTCATGTCACGTATATTTATCAGCTAATTCACAGCTTGAGAGATCTAGCTGATATTCATCATCATGTTCTTTTTTGCATCTTTCAATAGCTTGTTTCACATCTAAAATATGATATATTAATATAACAAGATTTTTACCATCATTAAAACTATGCTTGCAATCGCTAATAATCTCCATCCAAAGCTACGTGTACAGATCACACGAGTTGTATTCAATGCTTTACTCCAAGGAATTTGATAGCTTTGCCTCGAAAAGTATGCATCAGACTCTCTTCATAAGAATTATATGCATACTCTAATAATAGTATTCAACCGAGGAATCTTCGATGGAGTTGTTTTTATGTCTAATCCCTTGGGATATGCAACATGTTAGAGGATCCCATATACTTTTTTATGTCTAATCCCTTGGGATAGGCAACATGTCAGAGGATCCCGTATACTCTCCATCATTGTCAATGTGTATGCACTTTAGCTTCTTTCTTGTTTTTCTCTCTACGAGTGCATGTAAATCCGTAAACATATCAAGGACAAGATCCTTCATGTTTAAGGTATATGACTATAACATTTTGAAAAATCATCAATAAAAGTAACAAAATAAAGTACACCACCAAGAGAGCTAACCTTTAGAGACGATGAGTTACTTTTGAACATAACTCTTGACTACTTTTCGACCAAGCAATAAGTGCATCGTTCTATCTTTCTTTCTTCTTGCTTGAAAGAAGATTGGACCTGGTCAAGGTATATATGCCCTTATCATCCATGTGGTTGAGCTATGCCAAAAAACGATTGAATAATCATCTTGTGCGGCAATCACAACAATCTTGAAAAGATGTCTATATAACATAAAGATTATTGTTGCACTTCTATTTATCTACATTAGAATCACCATTGATAAGATTCACTTACCACCAAATATGTTGATATAGGTTTGCCATCAAGCCTCGTCTAAAAACAACGAGATAAATATGTAAACATGCTAATGCTCAAAATCAAACTCTTCGTTGTTCACAGATTCGAGCTTTTGAGTGGCAAAAACAAAAGTTTCATAGCTTTACAAGTGGATCTTATTTTTCATAAGTTGCAATCAATTTCGTTCACTTGTATTGAATTCCATCTTAGCAACCAACATGACTTTGATAACACGTGTTGGGAAATAATTTCCAGTATAAATAGAATCGTGGAAAAAACACAAAATTGATAAGCAGATCTAGCAAGGAATGTCAAATCCAAGACAACTACAATTATGAAGAATTCTAATCATAGAATATTAAATGCATATGCATAAAGATCCAATCACAGAAAATTAACCACAGATGCACAAAGAAATTCGAATGTGGAAAATGCCCATTGTGAGGGACCTCACAAAACATCACGAGAATGATTGCAATAATGCAATCTAAAATAAAGAAATATAATCAGATCAGTCTTCCATGTGAGACTTGCACAATGTCAATCATTTATATGGTGTTGCAAATCACCAAATGATTGATATATCACCAAGTTGATAATCTACTTTTAAACTGGAAGCGAAAATAACGTAGAATTTCAAGCTCCAAAGGCCACTTCCTCACAAGTTTAATGTAACATTCATATTTTTTTTCTTACGAGAGCTTGTAATGGTGTGCACCCCCTTCTCTTTATTTATCATCCAAGAAGATTCCTTGTACATCCACCAATATCTTCTTAATTAATAATTCAAAAGAGAACAAGTTCATCAATCAATCTTAGATTTGATTATTGTAATCAAAATTTCGAATGTTTCTAATCAGATTTCCATTAGAATAATGATAGACAAATTTGGGAAAGATCCCAAATTGAAGACCATACCGAATAGAAGCAAGACAAACTCAATAAGAAAGTTATACAAACTAATCATATTATTTGAATGGGAATACCAATAATTATTTAGTATAATAAAACCATTTCACACATCCTAGTCATCATCATTATCCAATAATTAAAGCTATGAATCACACGACAATTTGCGATATGCAAAGGAACAACCTACATGACAACGAGAAGAGCTTCTAAATTTCTCACGTGATGATTGACGGTATCTTGATAATGATAGCCCCCATCATGGATTGCCATGCAAAGCGAACCAAGATAATAAAAAGGTGGAGGAGAGATGCACAGATCGACCATCCAAATGACATGTGGCAAGGAATGCAAAGAAGAAGAAAATGTATGAACATGGAAATAAATATTGAGCAAAGAATAGGGACAAAGATCATACACATTTTCCATTCCATCAGATTATCTCTTTTTTAAAATTTTGAATCTTTACCCCTTAACAATTAGAAATTTATGACAATTAGAAATGTATGTGTGTCTCGAATTGATTTGTTTTCAAACAAATTCAGGTTTATTCACATTCAGTTAATTTGAGAATCAAATCCACAAATCAAATTAATATTTGATTTATTTATTTATTTTTCTGTTTTTTTGAAGAAACGAAGTTACAATCCAATCAGAACTTCAAGGGATATCTATGCAATTAAAAAAAATGTCTGAAGAACTGCCAACGAGATAGGATATTCATTTAAAACATCTAAAAAATGTCATCAATGCTCTTGCCTGATGCGCAGATATTCCTTACGCAGCCATGCTGACAAGGCTTCGGAAGAAAACAAAATTAATTAAATTCTGAGCTTTGACGAATGAAAAGTCAAAATCAGACTGGAGTATCGGCATATGGCCGAAAGAGATCAGAGTGGACTGGAATCGATATTAAAATAGCAACTTCGATTCCAAACCCAACTACTTCATTTAATTGTGCCCGTCATCGTTCTTGCCTGGAAAGAATTGTAGCTGTCACGTTGCATCGATATGGATAACAAGGCCTATTAAATAAAAAATCTGACTGCCCATCCTTACAGGTATATCCCATTCAAAGTCAAATACAGTCAATGTACTCCTTGGTCCTCATGTAGGTTCCCATCAACTAAATTAACCGAGTCAATTCAGATCTTCACCCACTCTGATAGGTTGCCCTCCAATGCGGAATCAACTAATTGATAACTTTCCAGTCTTCTTCGATCCCATAATCTGCGTATCCAATGAGTCCATTCAAGACTTCGATCTGTTGTGTATATATTCGTAAAACGAGTGTAAATATATTCATATTCGATTCAATATCGTATTCGTTTTATATATATTTTGACATTCGTATTCGTAGTCGTTTTAAATTGAACGTGGATATGAATATCACTTTGACATTCACTAATATGTGCATCCGTATTCGTATATTCGTTTTCGAATAAAATATAATAAAAGATTTATTTATAAATGTACGTAACAACATTTTATGATTCGTATTCGTATCTTCGTTTTCGAATAAAGTATAATAAAAGATTTATTTATAAATGTATGTAACAACATTTTATGATTGCATTCACTATTGTTGATATAATTGTTATGAAATTACAATATCTGGTATATCTATTTTATGTTTAAACTATTCTGAACATGTACATTTTAGTTAACCTATAAAATATTACTATTGTTATTCGTATCCAATTCGTATTCGTTTTACATTCGTATTCGTTTTTAAGGATATGTTAATACATTTTTCACATTCATTAATATTCATATTTGCATTCGTATTCCTTTTTTTAAAATGGATAGGGATATGATTATACCTATATTCGTATCCGCATCCGGCTGTTTTCATCTCTAATTGCAAGCTTGTGAATTTAGCTGAAAAAAACATGCATGGCACCCATTTCCCGCCCGAGAATTAGCACTGAATAAATATTATATCAGATCAGATCCTCACGGTCTGTTCTTTTGATTGTCCCCCCTCTAAATAACTACCGCTTATCTAACATAACCAACTTATCCCTCTTTATCTTCTCCCTCCTACCTAAGAGAGAATAACTACCACTTATTCCTCATTATCATCTCTCTCCTACCTAAGAGAGAATAACTACCACTTATTCCTCATTATCATCTCTCTCTATACGGAAGATAGAATAACTACCACTTATCCCTTCTTATTACTCCTTATCCTTTCCCTCCAACCGAACATAAACAACAAAATCGTCTGAGCATTTTGACCTCTGGGCACACCTCCAGAAGGCAGTGCTGCAATTGCTCCAATTTATCACAGTGCTGACTCAAATCTTCTCGTACTTACAGGGACTAATATCAAGAGCCCCCAATCTGACATTAACTTCAAGAAAAGATAACACCAAGAACGCTCCATCAAGACATCCTTGAAAATTCATACTTAACTTCTACCCAAAAGAGGAGAAAAAAGCATCAAGATGTAAGAACCACACATTAATCCTCTGGCTAGACACCAAGCACTAAAGACAGTAGCATACAGGCGATTGGTGATCAATGCTCCAGAAGCATAGAAACTTCAGCAGAAGCTCAAGCTGAAATTGGTCAAGGCGAAACAAAATCATTTACTTTACAACAACTATGATCATAGATATACAACCTCCCTCCAAAAAGAAGCAAACAAATCACAACAACGGCTAAAAAGAGTAGCATCTCAGAAGCTATCTCTCAAGCAATTAGCACCTATAACTGGCATCAACCTCGATGAAACCAGCTAAAGAAAACCACACATCCTGATATTCTCTAAGATCTCCATCTCATCACCTAACAGCCTTCCCCCAACACATCAAGCCTCTCTGTCCTGCTCCTTGCGATCCGCCGGAACACTTCCCTCACCCGCATCTCCAGCGGCTCCAGCCCGCAATTCATTGCCTCACAGGCGGCCGACAGCTCCGCAACCCGTGCCCTCACATCAACTTCCTTCTCGTCGCCAAGGGGAAACTGTGCCCCCTCCGTCAAATCAACCAAACCCCTCGCTGCCCGCTCAATTGCATGCAGCTCCATCAGCAGTCCGCACGAGCTCTTCCTCTCCCTCTTCCTCGCCTCCTCGGCGATCCTGTCGTGCACCGCCATCATGGGCACTGCCCACATGAATCCCCTCGGGATCGGTGGGAAGTGCGTCTGCAGCCCACGGTCCTGGCACGGTATCGCCGCCACAAGTGCCCACATCACAAGCAGCACAACGCAATTCATCGCGAATACGACAGCCGCAAGCCCGCCCGTGGCAATCACGTCGCTGCTCCTAGGCGCGCTCAAATTGCTAGCAATCGCCTGCAGCTGCCGAGCGGCGGACCACGAGCGCGAGACGCTCCACGAGAGCGACCTGAAGTTCCCGGTGGAGCGGTGCGAAGGGGCTACAGGCTTCCCGAAGGAACGGTTGCGGTGGGCGACGACGGAATTCGCCTCCTTCTCGTCAAGCATCGCGATCGTGAGATCGGTGAGCGCCCTTTTGGCCCGCCTGAGCTGCCCCTCCCCGAGAGCGGCGCGCGATCCGCCGAGGGCGGCGACGGCGATTTCTGCGTGGCGCGAAATCCGCCGCACGTTCTCGATCCCGTCGCGGATGGCGTTGCAGACATCGAGGGCCTTGACAGAGCGGTCGGAGAACTCGGTTACCAGGCGATCCATGGGAGGGCGGCGGGTCGCCTCGCGGTGGGTGGCGAGGAGCGAGTGGAACTCGGCGTGGATGGCGAGGAACGAGTCGAGGAGAGTACCGATCCACGAGGTCGAGAGGAGGTCGCCAAGCTCGGAGGCGAGTGGGCGGAGGAAATCGGCGACTCTGCAGTGGAAGAGGTCGAGGTCGTGGTCGGCGGGAGGGTTCATGGCGGAGGGGAGGTCGCGGCGGAGGGCGAGAATCGAGCGGCCAAGTGAGGAGGAGCCGTGGAGATCGGTGGCGGGCATTGTCACATCCGCCGTGGTGGGGGAAAACCCTAGAAATTCGAGGAAGAGGACGCGGTGGTGGGGGAGTGTGGAGTGGAGTGGAAGGTTTGCAAGGTTTGGGGGGTGAAGGGCAAAAGCCGAGTGTTGGAGGGGATGTTTGGAGCGAGAAAGATGGAGGGAAGATGACTGGAAAGGGGCAGACAGAGAAGAGAGTTATAAGGCGAGCCGACGTGCTCGACGCGGGGGCGGACGCGAACGGAACGCGCCACGCGGGCGGGGGACACGGCTCGGCGGCGGCTCACGAGCCGTTTAAGGAATCTGGGATTATTTACCTTAGTTGGGGATTATTCCCGTACAATCTTTTTCTTGTCGATGCAGGAAATGAACAGGAAATTACATGGATGATTATTTTGTGGTTACCCTTTTTTACACGAGGATACGTGAAATGGTCAGTTCGATTTTTGCACGTGAACTTTTTTTTTGTAAAATCGAATTTCTTCGCCAAGGATTCTCTATTGGCTCAGCTCACCCTTCTTTAAACTCCGCGCTGTCACACTCGCGACGCGGTTCCGAAGACCGGGAGAAGGTCTGAGGGTGTTTTCGGGACTTTGGGAAGAAAAAAGATTCGACCGGTTTTGATTCGGCGGCGTGGGAATCAACGACGCTTGAGAACGGGTCCGGTCGGGTCACGAAGCAATGGACTTCGTCTTATCCGAACCGGGCTGATATCGGCCGTTGGTTTTAATTGGACGGTCAGATGTTGCACGAACCGCATCACGCCTGCGGAGGGGAATGTCCGATATGTAGTAGCTGATAAGAACGCAACGACGTATTCCTGTTTGCGTCACGTGACATCTATTTTTCAAATTAAAAAAGTAACTAATTTAATTAATATCTGTGTGGTACAGTCGGTGTAATCGCACACGAGCAATTAAGTTTACCGAATGCCCATTTTTTATTCGACGGACTAATTATTTTCTTTAAATAACAAAAAGTTAGCTGAGATGGTGTAAATTGATAATGCTCCTATCTTTATTAAATAATAGTTTACTTCCATTAATTAAACAATTGGACTGACCCTCTGAAAGAAGATAATTCCTCGACCCACCCCAATCTAATTGGACATTAAAATTATTTAATTAATGAGGGAACTTCAGCCCACCAAATTATTTAATCGGATGTAATCATTGTGTATAATTTATTCTGCCAATAATATCTGGACTCTTGCACATAACTAAGAGAAAATATAATAGAAAATGATGTCAAGTTTGGATAAATATAAAAAAGAATCCGATAAATGAAATAACATTTTTAACCCTAAAATTGAGCATTATCACACTTGTCCAATGAATCTTTTTTTAGAAAATGACAAAAGTAACCCTACGGATATGATGTACACCATTTGAATTTTGCTGAACGGTATTTGATTATTATTGTTAGTATGGTAACATATACAACATTATGATACTAAATAGAGTAAGAAAATAACGATTATATATAGCCAATCAAACTATGTTTAACGTAAGGTCAGATTTGCAGTTTACAAAAAAATTAGATCTTTCAAACAAATATCTTCTCAGTTAGGATCCTTTCTCATATTTACCCCGAATTTTCAATTATATCTGCCCAATTATAATTGAAATTCACGAGGAATGTTATATCAGTTGTTATATCATTAGAAATGACTTATAGAACGATATTTATTCGTTGCAATTTTTCAAAGTTTTAGATATATGTGTATTGTGTGGTCCATCACCAATGATATACTAACGATTATGACCTCCATTGCTATTTTCAAGTTTAAAAAATCTTTCGCAATAATAATATTGTCCTTAAATAATTAATGAATAATTTAGTGACGGATTTGAGGCAAAAGCCACCAAAGTCGTTTTTCCCTAATGTGTATGATCTTGGATGCACGATAATGTTGCCTTTTTCTAGGATAACAAAATGTTATCCGAAGATAAATGATAATATCATGATTAAGTCATTCATTATTTCTCTATCTACGATATTTGTCTCTCAAGTATCTTCCAGACTAATCAAACAAGAACAAACCATAAAACACCATGTAGTGTTTATCTTACTTCACTTATTATCCATCATCCAAGCAATCCCTCAAGCATGTTACCATAAAATCATTAATAGGATTATGATTTATTTTTCATTTCTGAGAAAATTAGAATCTTCATTTTGATAGCAGTCAGAATACTTTTGGTAGCCTCTCCTAGTGCAATGATATTTACTATCTTGTTTGATATTGCTTATCTGCCTATATTATATGTGTTATAATTGCATGTACTATTCTCTGTGAATTATCTGTGTAATTATAATCATGTTCTTTATCTCAAAATATCACCTGCTATTAATTGGAGAATTTATATTCTTGATATCTGAGAAGATAATTCTTTACATGGATATTATTACTTTTATATCTCTTGTTTCCAGTTAAGCTCTTTCTGCAGGATCTTGGGTGTCTAATCCTTAGGGCCTGTTTGGTTGCAGGGTTGGGCAGGGTTGGCCCAACCCCGATTACTATTCACAAGGGTACCTCCTCCTCACAGATTACTATTCACCCAGCCCAACCCATCCCAACCCAATCCTGCCCAACCCTGCAATCAAACACAGTGAAGCTCTTAAATGTACGGCCTTCAAGGAAGCGTGAAGAAAGTTGAAAGATCGCATGTTCTTCTTCTTGTGCTTGACACGGGAGCTCCTCTAAGTGTTCCAGTTGGTGGGGCTACTCTCGGACGAATTTTCAACGTTCTTGGGGAACCCGTTGATAATTTAGGTCCTGTAGATACCCGCTGATCTGGAGTGTTGATCTTGGTGTTTGATCCAAGATTGTGAAGTAAAAGCTTTGTAAATGGTTGAGATATCCGTGTAAATATCTCAGGCTTTAGTTATGCAGTTGATTAACTCAGCTAGTCAGGAAATCTACAGCTAGGAAGACTCAGGTTATGATTTTTACCCAGGTGGATTTCCACATAAACATACCATGCAAGTGTGCTGATTGGTTTCCTTGGTCATTGTTGATGTGCTTGTTGTTTATTCCACGAAGATTTTTAAAATTAACTCGAACCACTATTCATCCCCTCCCCTCGGGTCACGATCACATAAGTCACATCCCCTTATTGTTTGTTTTAACATGTCCATGAATCCAAGGGTTGAGCATCCTAGATCTTTCCCCCAGACAATCCGACTTCACTACATGTAATGTTTATCGGATATCAACTACAAACTTTTCCATTCTTGATTAGATATATGACCTGGCTTCTGTTAAATTTTCTTGGGTGAGTTCTCGCTTAGATCTTTTTAATTCAAGAATAATAGATTCATTATATGATGCAATAATATCTAGAAAAGAAAGCTTATTGCTATGGACTATGGAATCTATATAATCAAAACGGTGTTTAAAAATGACTAAAATTTTCATTTTCAAATTATATTTTAGTCAAAAATGACTAAAATATAGGTGTTCTGGAAAAACCTATATTATGTAATGTAAAAATAAAAACTAAATTTCATCTAAAAGATGGAAAAACAGATATATTCATTAACTCTAGATAATGGTCACATCATAATAAAAGCTTGAAAAGTCCAATCACCACAACCTATGCATTCTTTCTCTTCCCTACGTGGATGTATCTTTAAACATCAGTTGACGTATGGTAGTTCATGCAGCCACATATTTAACACTTATGTGTGTAGAGATGCCATAGTTTAACCACTAATTGTTTCTTGGGGACTAAAGTTAAAATAATTTGAGAACACACTAAAGCATGAAATTTACATTTCTTCATGCGCGGTGCATGATATTTAGCACACTCTTTCTTGAGATGCCCATATTTTTATAGAAGAAAAAGAAGCTAATTTCATCCTTATGCCTATTTACTAACCTATCACACAACACTAGTCCTTTCATTTTCTTTTCTTGCCCTTATTCTTAGATATCACAACCAAATGAGCATCCTCCAGCTTTTTCTGCTTCAATCTATCTTCCTCCTACGTAGGGTGGAACAATGCGTCGGACTGGCCCGGACCCGACTCGCTAAAGTCCAGGCTCGGGCCGGGCCCGGGTCCTAATTTTCCTTAAATTTCTCATTCAGGTCAGGCCTAGTCCGAACCTGCGGCGACCCGGGTGGACTCGACCCGTCCCGCTTTACCCAATTACATGTCTCTTGATCGAAATTGTTCATCTCTGATGCTACACGTTCCACCAAATTATTAAACCTATGATCTTAAGATTTTTTAGCCAATTAGACTTTGTGTAAGTGATCCTTTGTGCATATGGTATTTGTATGATTGTGTGCATCTTTGTGTGCTTGTTCTCCTGAATTTCGTTTCTTTGCACTAATGCATGAAATTATGCATTTCCTTGTTTTACGTTTAGGCCTACAATACGGAAATGTGGTTCAAAGTTATACGTTGGATTTGGATTATAGAGTTTGATTCCATTGGTTTAACCAGTTTTAGAATCTAAGTGCATGAAATTTGCTGGAGCAAAATTGCTTTTATATCCAAATATTTGATTTTGCTTCACAGGTACATGTAAACTTTGAATTGAACAAATAATTGTTGAATTGTAACATGGGCTAGTTCATCTGTATGAGTTGAAATTTAAAGGAACATGAGAACTACGTGGATATAAACTTGTTTTTATAAACACACATATAAGGTAAGATTAGGTTCATTTGAATTTCTATTAAACACACGTGAAAGTAAGAATCTCAAATTTTAATATCCAATTTACACTCCAAATGTTACAAACTTGTCACCTTTGAAATCCACGCTACAATCTTTTGAAAGAGATACCTCATCTATGAATGTGTAATGGATAGCAACTTGGAAGTGGGTCAAAT
This sequence comes from Ottelia alismoides, assembly GCA_037367405.1. Classification (NCBI taxonomy): domain Eukaryota; kingdom Viridiplantae; phylum Streptophyta; class Magnoliopsida; order Alismatales; family Hydrocharitaceae; genus Ottelia; species Ottelia alismoides. The sequence goes on along the minus strand of JAZKJV010009386.1, from coordinate 372,499 downwards.
CCGGCCCGAACCCGAACACCCTCCCATGGGTCTTGGGTCAGGCTCGGGTCATCGGTTTACTAAAAACCCTGGGCCTCGACCCGGCCCACGACCCGAGAAAAATTAACGGGTTCGGGCCGAGCTTTTTCGGGTTGGATCGGGTCGAGCCCAATGCTCCACCCTACTCCTAAGTGCACTCGCCTGCATAAATATACAAATCCATGTAAAAAAGATATAATATGTACTTCTAGTGATAAAAAAATCATAATAAATGAGCATCTAGCACATATTTAGCAAGATTGTTTAAGAAATGATATTTGCTAAATTATACCCCCTCTCCCATCCAAATTTGCAAAAATAATATATATAATACAAAAATAGAGAAACAAAATATTTAAATTTATGAAAAGAAAACAAAGATATTTTGAGCCTTATAATCCTTACCAATTATGATACCACTTGTAAAAAAACAAAAGCTCAATCTGAATTTACAGATTAGAAACTCCTGAAGCCATAGTAAAGAAATCAAGCTCAAGTGGAGATGCAAGTTGCACATTCAAGCTTTCCTCACAATAATATGTCTCTCAATGCTCTTTACTCGTTGATAAAAAAAATAAGAAAAAGAAAAGTACATCTCTTGTTTGGGACCTTAGGCTATTCTTATTCAACATAAAAATTTAAATGACTACCTATTCAACTTTCTCTTTTCGCCATCATCTAAGCGGGGACTAATATGATTCCATTAAAGAAAATAATGCAAGCAATGATGGTGTTACTAACTCAACTGAAGTGAACTAAAGTGATTTTCCAAATCCACATATCTCAATATCAATCTCCAAAACTTACATGTCTAAATGTTGAAGAAAAATAAAAACTCAGATCAGTTTCCAATCCCTTCTGACATTGTAGACGAGTCACAAAAACTTTCTACTTACATATAGAAAGGAACATGCTTTTAGAAAATCAAAATTGGACAAATCTAGAGCGATAGACCCCCTACTTCTCGTCATTGTGGAAAAGGATGTGCAACTAATCACTATTGAAGCACATAAGCGATACGACAATGGTCTATCATCTCTCGTGACCGCCTAAAAAACTCACTTATATGAAGAACGAGTGTGTTTCTCTATATTCCATCAGCTTTCATCCTTCTCCTCCAATATCGTTTCTTCCCTTGTGATGTGGTATAATAAGTCTACCCATCCGCTTTTTTTACAGACTTACATAGAATCCAACTCTATCATGTTAGAATTTTAATTTTCTTCTTGAGTTGAATTCCTTCATGAGATTCACATCACCTTGAATTTGTATTGGATCACAATCCTCATAATTGGCAAACTACTCTTGCAAGAACTTACCACTGCACCCATGTCTAAATGTCATGCTATATCTTCTCTCAGGCATGTCCACACAACTCTGAGTTGTATTGCTCGTCTAGGAAGAAATTTAGAGATTCATAACTTATCAACCCTTCTCTCAAGCTTTTACGCATTATTCAACATCCACTCCCTCACATCACCACACATGTTCTTGATCTAAATGGTTCATCATATATGTCAAATTTATGATTTTTTAGCCTCCTTGCACAATCATCTGTGAACTGCTATTAGCAGGTTCCTTCATCGACTCTCGTTGATTTTTCCAAGTGGCCCCATCACTATTTCTTCATGGCTTCTACAAAATGCATACTCCCTATGCCATGTCCACTCATTGATGTCAAAAATCTCTTTGACACCAATTGTTATGGTACAATCAACGATCATGGAAGCACGTGAAAAAGTAAACAAATGATATAATGATGGTCGATCACCTTTTGTAACCACAAGAAAAATCACAAAATAGAATAATAAGTACAACTCTTTTGTTTCCTTTCTCTTCCTTCCTTCTCTCTTTCTATCTTTTTAATGTCTTCTCTTGTACTATAATGTTGAATGACTCCTCTCATCCACTCTTCGTATAGGTCCAAATATAATCTTATATTGACTTTAACAATCACTCTTAATCATTTGAAATCATAATAAGATTTCGTATAGGTCCAAATATAATCTTATATTGACTTTAGCAATCACTCTTAATCATTTGAAATCATAAAAAGATCTATTTAAATCTAATAAAAAGGATCCTAGATTCATTAGATTTTACATATGTGAAAGATTGTGTCAACTGCATCAAAGGAAAATAAATAAAAAACAAAGCGATTAAGTGTCAATAGGGATTCTTGAGCCTTAGAATTGATGCATGCTGATATATGCAATCCATATCATATGGCATCATGAGATAGTCAACAATATTTGGTAACATTCATATATGACTACTCAAGATACCGATACTTATATCTTACACATGAAAAGTCACAAGCTCTTGATATATATAAATCCTTTAGAGATGAAGTTGAGCTCCAACTCAATAAAGCGTAACGTGCATCTGATTTTATAGTGGTGGTGAATATTTGAAAGACATGGTGGCTCAGGTGAACATGTATAAGAACTTTGCTTTACTCCTAAAAGATGTGACATTGTCCCCCATTATACAATGTCAGGTTCGCCTAGCATGAATGGTATGCTTTAGTGAAAGCAAGAGTTTCGGTGTGCTAAACGTATGTTTTTATGCGCCATTGTGTGCACACACAAAAATCGATATATTTAAATAAAATTTATCCAACTACAAACCAACATATATTAAAAGGGTCATATGTGGCTGCCCCCTAGGGGCAGCCAACATGGCTGCCCCCGCCTTATTTGGGCAATTTTTTTTATTTTTTTTGAAAAATAATACCATGTACATTCATCCCTATATCCCTCCTATATACCATTCGAATTTCGTCAGAAATAGAGACTCCTACGGCCTCCATCCGGACAGTAATTTTTTAACGGTAACAGGATTTTTTTAAATCGATATCATCGAGATGGAGGCCGTAGGAGTCTCTGTTTCTGACGAAATTCGAATGGCATATAGGAGGGATATATGGATGAATATACATGGTTTTATTTTTCAAAAAAAAATAAAAAAGAGGCCGAAAAATGGGGTGGGGGCAGCCCCATTTTTTCCATATTAAAATATGTATAAAACAAGTAGAGGATCGATCCACATAGATACAGATATTTTTACACGAATTTTTATTATATTTCCAAAAGAATTTTTAACTTTATTTACTCAAATCGAAACTAATTTATTTTTGTTCTTGGTACCTTAAAAATTATTGAAACTTGTGTCATTAGCTTCTAGACATCATAAGAATCGCATGGGAATTTTAGGATTTATCTGTTCTTTTTGGAAGTGGCAGAGGCATTTGCATAATTTTCTAAAAACTTAGGGGCTTAAATGCAAATAAATAGAAAGCTAAGTGTATGGTTGTAATTAAATAAAACTATCTAGAAGTGAAAAGTTACCAATTAAAAAATAACTCAATAGGTAAAATACAAAACAAGAAATTAACTATAAGACATTGCAAAGAGATCTTTCGAGGATTGAAATGAAGATACTAGAACTAGAATTTAAAAAGTATAAATTTGAATGAATATAAAAATCAAAATGGAAAATTGCAGATTGTATGTTGAAGTTTGATGAATTTCGGACCTCCTTCATCGACTGGAATGCTTAGGTCAATGCACGATTGCGTCGAGCAATGAGATAGCTCGCTCCACGAGAGATCTGTAGTGTGCAGGAGGTCATGAATGGCTCAGAGCTCCACTCAGCCGTGCGTTTGTTCCTAGGTCCATGTACCTGGTTGGAGCTGTTTTACCACTCTATATAATTTTATTTATCGCATTTCATTTCTAGCCTTTACTTTTGACATTTAGTTTTCGATTTTATTGTAATTTTAAGGTTAAAGTTTGTAGGAGCACTAGGTTCTGGTTACTATTTCGATCTGTACCCCATGTTTCGAATCGCTTCATGATAACATGGATTATGAGGGTCTAAAAATTATCCTCACTGAGAAGCGATGACAAAAGTGTCGCAGAGGCGACCGCTCACGAAATCTCGTGTCAATCAACAATTAACCTACAATATAAATTAAGCAATAAAAAATAATATATTGAGTTAAAAATTATTATAACTCTTCAAATATGTGTATAGGTATAAGTATGTGTAGAGTGTCGAACACAGGGAGCAAACTAGATACATTGGGCAATGGCACACAAAATTTGTGTTCTTCTTGTCTAAGTGTTTTTGTGTGCATTTTTTATTTTATATTTTTTTATAAATTTTATTTTTTTATTTTTTTTAATTTTTTATATATATATTTTTTGATTTTAATTCCTTTTTCTTTTTAATTAGCTAATATAGAAATATATAGAACTATATATACGCTATAAGGTAATATAATTATAAAGACAACTAAAAATAATCAAAATATAAGTAAAAATATTTCTGGGTTTTAAACATATTTTACTGTTTTATATTTTTTAAATATTTTTTTATAATTTTTTATATTTTAAAATAAAAATATACCCAAAACAAGGATAAATAAATAGGCTAAATTAATTGGGAGATTAAAAATAGAAAAAAACTATATGTTCGAGATCAGATTTAATATATATAATAAATAATATAAAGAAAATTATAAAATAGAAATGAATATTTTTGGAGTTTTTAGCGATTTTTTATTTTTTAAAGGATTTGGGGGCCTTTTATTTTTAAGATTTTTCTTTCTCTATTTTTTGGGGATTTTTTGAATTTAAAAAATAATACTAAAATTAATAAAAAAATATTTTTGGGGAATCTTTGAAATATTTTAAACTAACTGGGGCATTTATGCAATTAAAATAAAGTATGAGGTTCTTTCTGCAAAATACTCAAAATATATTATAGTATTTAAAGTTTGTAGACTAAATGCAAAATAAAAAAAGCCATCTGGACTTTAATGCAAAAAAGCCGCCTCACATGGGATCGCACATGAGGTGTTGTGGACTAGACACAAATGTAATTAACATAACTACCAACGAGTTCCAATGCTATTTTACAAAAAGTTCACTAATTACTTAATTTATAGTATTAAAAATAAAAAGACAAAAATGCAGGGGTATTCTTTACAATCCCACGAAGGAATTATCCAACAGCGCAGCTTCCATCACTTGCCACGTGTGAGGTGGAGGATGTGCGTTGCCTCTTCGATGATGGACAGTTGTGGTTTGATCCTCAGATGGATATAATGGTCCATGTGATTGCAATTGAATGACTCAGATCATAACTAGGAGACACCTAAGATCCCTATGGTGGTGAGGGTGCCTCGATGAACTAGGAAGAACACGAATTGGAGCCGCTTTAATTTGGTGATTCTCTATACACAGTGGGTCTCCTGTGCCGCCAAGATGCTCAATAGATGCCTTGAAGGAGTCCACAGCCTCAAACGTCAATAGGTCTAAGAGCCACAGGAGGTGTCCTGAAGCTCACGACCTGAAGACCTTGGGGTAAAGTTGATTTGAGCCCAGATGGGCACCTTTCGGTACAGTACATGCACAAATGAAACATATGGTCGAGATCAAAGTGCCTCGACCAGTTAGTGGGGAGAATGGCAGTGTAGCAGAAGGGGGTGGAGGTGTTTCGACGAGTGGTGATTGTGGAACACCCATATCCTGATTCAGTGAGGATCAGGTGAGTTGGAGGTGCATGGGCAGTTGAGAAACTGCATGGTAATGGTCGAAACGTGCGGGTTACAGTGAGACAGACGGTGGCCAGAGCTAGAGAGCTCTGGCGAGGGCTAAACTAAAATCCTAACTAAAACACGTAACCGAATCACAAAATAAAAGGCATGAATGAAACTAGAGCTGATACTAAACTATAGAGTAAAATAAAATAAACCTCAAATGGCAGGGAGCCATGAGACGGTACCTCGACAACCAGGAAGGTCAGAGGTGGTTGAAACCATCGCTACTCATCTTCTTCCTCGTTACGAGCCATGGTGGAGGCTCCTGTCACAAGCCTCGATGCGTCGAAGATGGTCCAAGGGTATAAACTATGTAGAAGGGAAACAAAGATTAAAAATGAAGGAAGGGGTCTTATGTACAAGCGATGCGACGAGGGGTTCTTGACCTAGGGCTTTTACGTGAAATGAAGTATGGTACGAGGAAGGAAAGTGGTTCGTGAGACCAGTCAGTGAGTTTTCAAGTGAGTTCTTTGAGGAGTCGAGAAGCCTCACACAATGTATCACGGGATAGAAAATTCGAGAAGGAAGGCGGGCACCACTCCCTAACAGAGCTAGAACTCGTGTGAGAGAGTTGACCTAGAGTCAACAACCGGAGCTTTACTATTGGTCCAAATGGACCAGTAGAAAACAAAATCGGCTAAAAAATATAAATAAATAAAATAATAAAATAATAAATAAATAAAATAAAAGTTATAAAACAAAATGTTTACTATTTTTTGTAGTATTTTAATATGATTTTTATTTATTTTTATGGGATTATTTATTATAAGTTAATTTCTAGGGGTATATTTATAGGTATATTGACCTATGTTTTGAGTATTCTATTTTTATTTTGTATTTTTGATTTTATTATCTTACTTTCATATTTTATATATTTATAGCTTATTTTTATATACATAATATATTTTTATTATAATTTTGATATAATATGTACACTTAAATAAATAAGGGTATTAAGTATATATGTATAAGTATAGATATTTCTTATATGTATTTATATAAAGTATTTTATTTTTGTATTCCTTTGAGATTTTATTCTATTCTAATTATGTACATATATTATAAATAATATTAACAAAATTGTAAAAATATAAAATTTAAAAAGAATAAAGAATAAATAAAATTATTATTTTATTCAAGTATATTACAATAGGGGTCCAAAACCTAACTTTTGCATCTTAACTTCAATTAAATAAAACCACCTTCATTAAATATGTTTAAAAAATTACATACAATTAAAGATGATTTTGATACATTTTGAGTTCATATGGAGAAGATATGGGACTGGGAATTTTGGATTTTGGCTTTTTATTTAGAGTATAAAATGTACATTGTATACTATTTTTATGTGAAACCAATTTTGTATTTTTATCGACAACTTTCATGTACGAAGTTTTTTTTATTTGATGTATAAATAATAGAAAATAAAATAGGTCCCAAAAAAGACTTATTAATGAATAAAAGAATGGGATTTTTATTGGATTTTTTGGCCTCCCCTACTTTATTCCTTGTTGATCAGGTCATCAAGATGCCTAGGTCTCGGGTTTAGGGTCATAAAATACCTTTGGCATTTTATTCTTTTTCTTTTTTTATTCTATAATTTTAGCATTAAAAATAATATTTTATATACAATAAATAGAATAAATAATGACAATTAATTTGTATAAAATAATGTTATTTACGTGTATTTAGCTAGGGGTGTTAAGTCAAAAATGATAAAATAAAGGTGATGAAATGGAGAATTCATCACCCTTATACTTACCATTGCTAGTCCCTAGCAAACACTTATGCAATAAGTGCAAAAAATAAAAAAAGAAAAGAAAAGAAAGAACTTGGATTGATTTTAATTTTCAAACTTGTCTTCACAAAATCAAAGTTTGGAACTTAAGTCGGACCTTTGCATTTTAGGTACGATTGGAACCTTATTGGGAATCGGATTTGAAACACAACAACATTTGAGAATCACTAAATCGTGCTCAAGTCTCCTCGATAACTAGGCCAGAACAAATCAACTCATACGCAAACCCTTATGACTATGAATCTATCTTGGATAGTGTGTGTGATATGTAGATCTCCTGGACTGAAGTGGTAAAAACTAATATTCTTCAACATGGTGACCCTAATTCCCCAACCTAACAACTCTTTCCTTGAGAAGCGAGGTATTCCCTTCTAAGTTCAAGTGACAACTAGATCAAGAAGAGGAGGTGGAGAGAAGAATGGATGGTAGCCAGTGTAGCTACCTATCCTAGGATGCTTGACTAGTGTAGCCAAGTCATCCGGCTACAGGCTCACAAATATGACTTTGAAGCTCAAGATTGCTTATTGACTATACAAATATATACACTCCAATAGGCATTTTATTTTCAATCAAGCCTATTTACTTTTTTGGAGTTTTTGGTTTTTTATTTTTAATATTGTTACAGTAGTATTTGCATAAGGAATTTTTCTTCTTGAGTCGGTAGACTATCCCTCTTTTGAAGCTTTATTGCAACCCATGAATTCTGTCTTTAGACCTCATTTCCATTGGATAGGATTGGGGTACAATGGCCACAAATGTGTAACTACCGATGTTTCCATTGGCTTGTCCCCATGCTGGCAAATCTAGCCCTCAACCACTTTAATTGTGGTGAGAAAAGTGAAAAGTGCAGGTGTTCAAGCTAGTTCATTATCAACAAGAGTCGTGCATGTGCTCTGAAATATTCTACTTAGGTAGTCAAGATGACAATGAACCAAGTATTGTGGTCTCAAAGAATTAAGTCAACACGAATAAGGTACCTTAATTTTAGTTCCTATAAGGTTCCTATGATTAAGTATATTTTGAGGTCCAACTAAGCTCCAATCTTTGGATTTTACTTAGACATGTTTAATTATCAAACTCAATTTGAAAAATGTAAATGCTATACACAATGCAGAAAATATTTTTGTGATGTAATTTTCTGATTTTGAACTTTTTATGGATTTTCGAAAAAGGTTTTGCAAATTTTTATGCAATTTAAAAAAGATTTTGCAATTGTTTTTGGAATTTTTGATTTTGCAAATTTTTAGGGATTTTTCAAAAGAAAAAGTTTTGAAAAACAAATAGGAACATATATTTACACAGGGATGCATCTTGCTATATACAAAAGTTGATTTTTAAGAATTTACAGGTTTATACAACTTTTATAAAAGATCTTTTTATGTACCCAATTCTAAAAAAACTGAACGAAATTTTGTAACTATTTTGAAAACTTTATTTTGCAAACTAATTTGACAAATAATTTTAAAAATATTTTACAAAATTTGAAAATCATTTTGCAAATATTTTTCAAACAATATAGATAGATTTTTCAAACTATTTTTGCAACCATTTTTCCAAAATCAATTGCAAATAGATTTTCAAAAGATTTTGTTTCAAATAAAGAAAATAATTTTTTACAAACAAAAATATTTTTACATAGGTTGAAAATATTTAACAAAATATTTTCTAAATAGTTTTCAAAAGATTTGTCAAAAAAGTTTTCAAACTATTTTTTCAAACATTTTACAAAAAATAATTTTAACCTGATTTATTAATCAATAAATATAAAAAATTGGGTATTTGTGTGTAATATTTTTTATTAATTATCCATATTATTAAAAATATGAAAATATGAGTTTTTTTAAAGTATATATGTAGTATATACGACCCACCTACACTTGGCTTGAGCTATGTCCTCATAGATCAGAGAGAAAAAGAGAAGACATAACTCATGCTGAGTATAGAAAGCCTATACTGCAACGACTGAATAAAGAATGAAAGAAGGAAGAAATGAATGAATGAGAAGTTGACCATTCCCCCATACTTATATTGAAAATCCAAATTATAGTAGGTTTGTGTTTTACATACAGGGAGGTTGATGGTGGGAATAAACATATCACACTCAGACTATCTCCTCCTATAAACAGAACACTCAACTCATCCACCTCCCCTAAACTTAGGACAGAGAATTGTCCTTGATGAATCTTCATTTCGTTACCTTTATTCTATCATTTTGACCTTAAAACCCCTATTAAATGCATGTAAATATCTATAATTTGCATAAATTAACACTCATGCATTATTGTATAAATACTATATAAAATACAGTTTTTAATGCCAAAATTATAGTATAAAGAAAAGAAAAGAAAAAGAATAAAATATCAAAGATATTTTATTACCTAATCCCTGAGACCTAGGCATCTTGATGACTAGCTCGACAAGGAATAAAGTAGAGGGAGATAAGGGACATATTATCAATAAAAATCCTTTTTATTTATTCATTTATTATTCATATTTGAGCACTTTAATTATTTATTGAAAACCAAAAAGAGCACTTTTAATTTCTGTTTACAGTTTAAATTACATAAAAATATAAAAAACTTTTGAAATTCCAAAAAATGTAATTCATATTTATTTAGTTATTTTGCAACTCCAGAAATTGAAAAACCTAAAAAATATAAAAGAAAAGTCTTAAAAAATAAAAAGCCCAAAAACCTTATAAAAATATAAATCATTAAAAACTCCAAAAATATTATTTTATATCTCTAAATTTTCTGTGTATTATTATTATATTAAAATTGAGTTGGAAGGTTCTGGATATCATTTGATATTTTTAATTTCTATTTCAATTTCATGTATTTCTTTTATCCCTATTTTAGTGTAGTTTTTACTTTAAAAATATATAAAAATTAGCAAAATTATCTAAAAATCACAAATACTTTAAAAATATTTAAAACTCAAAAATTATTTTATTTATTTGATTTTGAGTATTATTATTATTATTTATATCTATATTAGCTCACATTGTATATATACTCTATACATATATCTATAATATATTAAAGAAAAGGGAATATAAAAATATAAAAACAAAATATAAAAATAAGAAATTAAAAATCAAAATACAAAAAATAAAACAAAAATAAAACATAAAAATATAAAAATTAAAAACCAAAAAAAAAAGAAACATAGAGAAAGATTTCACAATCATCACTTGTGCTTCATAGCCCAATCTCTCTAGTTTGATCCTTATGTTCGACACTTTACCTACGTACACTATACACATCTATTGCAGAGTTATAATAATTTTAACTCATATTTATTTTCATTGCTTGATCATTGATTCTGGATTAATTATTTTTTGAAGTAGGGTTTTATGAGCGGTCACCGCATCGACTGGATCTCTCACCTTGTGAGATTTCTAGACCCTCGCAAGATCCTATTCAACAAATGGTGTCGTTGTCGGAGAGCAACTGCACATAGATTGATTTTATCTGATTGTGACTTCTTTGTATATATTTTTTCTCTATTGATTCTTTTATTTATTTGATGTTATTGTGACTTCTTTAATCACCCTCTCTTTGTTGACTTTGATGCGAGGTACCGCGGATCGAGGGAGGCACTTTACTCGAAGCACCTACGGACCCAGGTGAAGCTTTTGTCTTGCCTAGCACCAAAGGAGGCTTGGAGACATTTTTGAAGACAAGGATTTTTTAGCATTTATTTTATTGTATTTATTTGTATAATCCAAGTTAGAGAGAGACTACTTTTATTATGACACTCTCCATGAATTTACACACCTTACGAGGTCTATTGCCCGAGGGATTATTCCCTTGGGGGTCTCGTCATTTTTTCATGATTTTATCGCCTTTCTTTTATTTTGTTTCCCGATTATATTTTCTTTGTTTTGTGTAATTGAGCCCTAGTTTTAGGATTGCTTGACGATAGACTAAGGCCAAACACATAATAACCATTGCATGTGCCTATAGTTTACGTTTAGACTTAGTCAAATTTTGAATTTCTTTTCACTTAGTCCTAGAACCGTGCACCGTGAGAGTCCTCCATACAGTGCTTGCAGGACCCACTATGGTGGACATCGAGGTGACTCCAAGACAGCCCCCTAGGTTCTATTCTAGGTAATTAGCATACAGTTCTTCACAATAATAGCAATTTCTGTACCTAGGTAAATTTCATCGGGTGCATTTGCATATAGTTAGGTTTTAATTCTTCTTACCATCCTTACATTTAGAGAGCTGGGGACAAGATGAGCATTTACGCTTTGGCATCCATCATTGATTTGCCACTTGCATTACTTTTCTGACTCTCTCCCTCTGCTTTTGATTACCTAGGTGCTAAGTAGAATTGACTCCTCATTAAGCTTGTGCATTTCTTATTAAAAAACTAAAAAAAGTGATAACAAATAAAATTGGGACTTCTAAAATCACTTAACCCTAAAATAGACTAAAAGAAAAATCATTGTCTTGGGGTGAGTAAACCCCTCATTGTCTTCATTTTAAATTGCTCAAAATACATACTAAGGTTAGTGCCCAAATCCCACAATCCAACCTATGTGTTTGTACTATTTTGACCTGAACTCTGAAACAAATAAGATAAAAAACAACTTTCACGATCTTCACCGAGTTGAGTAGGTGAATTGAGGGTTTTGTCTTATGCGCGTTTGTTTGTGATTGCTTGTATGTATAATCAATCTCCCTGTGCATTTGCATCTTTCTTCTCATATCTCTTCATTTGACCATCGTATTCTCCCGATCATTTTCTTTTGTTTCGAGATGGCTGACTAGAGCGATTTTTATCTGGACTTCGCAGATCCCTCGTACCCTCCAACTAGTCCACCTCCTTTTTCAGGAGGATTTGCTCCTAACTTTTTTATATATCCACCTCGAACACAGTTTCAGGACTCGGACTTTTATCCACCACCACCTTCATAATTTCCACCATCATATCCACCCAAGACTGACCAGTTGGAGTCAGCTCTCATGGAGTCCACCCTTAAGCACTTGACCTAGATGATGGAATGTATTAGGCAGAGGATTGATGACCTCATTAGTATAAATAAGAGTGACCATGATATTCCACAATTTAATGATATGACTTCACTCGAGGACTCTTATGAGAGCTTGAAATCACCCAAAATAAAAAAATGAGAAAAATCCAAAAATCCAAAAAGATTTTAGGAGACACATTGTCGATTCAGACTGTGAGGAGAGGGCATGCATGCCAGACCTTGACCACACATACATTCACATCTTGTCCCATCCTTGACCTCGAGGATGACACTATACAAACTTCTCTTAGTCGTCCTTTTGTATATGTTGATTCTGATCTCCTCCTTTATATGGAGGAGATCCAAACATTCAAAAAAATGCTGACTGAACCTGAAGTGGTAGCCACCATTCATGAGATCATTCAAGCCCCACTTCACCAGGCCATGACCCATTTATATGCTCCTTAACCCAAGAAGACAAAGCAGTGGACCATATCTGAGTGTCATATTTTGACCATGGCCACTGCTCACGCCGTCACACACCGTCCATATTCTAGGAAAAGGAACACTGCTACCCCATTCATCAGTTGTACTATCTCTGACCATACTTGTGATCACACTCTTCTTAATGGTGGTGATTCAATTAGCATCATAACCTTCTCATTGGTACAATTTCTTCACTTAGGGCCTCTAAAGAAGACCAGGATGATTGTTCAGTTTGTTGATGGATCAATAAAAAGGCCGAAGGGTATTTAGAAAACATCGTCATTTCAATTCAAGGCATGAGCTACACCGTTGATTTTGTCATATTTACCATGGAGACCTCCACATGGGAGCACTCTCCAATCATCCCGGGACGACCATTTCTCGCCTCTGCAAGGGTCGTTATTGATTATGGATCAGAAGTGATTCACTTCCGTCCAGTTAATGGGAGCAATGTCGAGGCAGGTCTCAGGAAATCGGCGGATTAAGTCCCTGATTAAGAAGTCACCCACTCACGCGGTTATGGCTAAAGTATATATGAGAAGTCACGGTTGATTGATAGCAATGCGGATTCTTAGCAACGCGGTTGATTGGGTCTCAACGGTGAAACTAAGTATATATGATTGAGAAGTCACCCACTCACCCAAGCACTTCAATATGCTTCGGCTATGTGCTACTAACGCTGCAGGTCGTTAACTTGATCAATGACCGGAGAGCCACCGGAGCCCATTTTGTCAACATCGCAGCAACGATTAGAGCTCTGGGGAATAGCGTCATATCAAATTAATCAGAGTGCAAATTATCTCAAGTAGGTATTTTCATGTGGCATACAGGAGACTTAAAATTTCACAAAAATGATATACGTGGATTTAATTAAAAATCAAATACTAAAATCACTCCACAATTTCTTTCAGGCACAAGACATCTCCACTTTGGAAGAAATTTGGAAAGATTCTCAATCACATATCAAGGCATCATTTCTAATTTTTGTGAAATTTTTAGAGCAACCGTGTGTGAGATATAAATTTAAGAGCTCAATTTGGGTAAAATATGCAATATTTCAGTTGAACAATTTTAGTTAATTCACAATATCTCACAAAAATACAAATAAATATTCAGAATGTAGACAAGTAGTTGCTCAATACAAAGACATTTTTTCATTGAATAAAAGGATGCAATATTGAAGTCCAAACTTAATTACGAACACAGGAGTATCCTTGCAAATTCAGAAAACCATATTTACAACAAAATATATACAGGGACTATTTTGTAATTACTGAAACTATATAAAATATGTACACAATTTTTACAATAATAAAAAAAACTTTACCTTCTTCTTGCTTCGACGGGTATGCACAAAGAGGATGAAGAACCCAATGTGGGGGGGGGGGGGGGTAGTTGCGGTGGCTCGCGGCGGAGACGGGTGGCGTCGCCGCACGGCAGGAGGAGGTCGGCGGAGGTGCGCGCGGTCGAGAGGCGTTGGCCGGCAGGCGCGGTGGCGCGCTTGAGTTGGAGGCCGGCGTCGGTGGAAGCTGCTGGAGGGACCGTGCAGCCACGGAGATGATACGGCGGAGGGGGCGCAGGAGGCTAAAGCCGCGCTGAGGCCGGCTGGCTGCGCTGCCCCCGCGGTGGTCGGCGGTGGAATAACGAGGGGGGGAGGCGACGGCCGTGGGCTACTGTTCCCCTCCTCCGTTTTTTTATTTTTTTTTTTTTTTGATTTTTTTCTGTTGTCCTAAAGGTTTTTTTTAATTTTTCATTTTTAAATTTTTTTATTTTGATTTCTTAAACATGGAAACAAAAGTGGATATTTACAAGAATGAGGAAAAAATTAGCAAAGGGAAATGATAGAAAAGATAAAGATGGTGGTGATGGTGATAATTAAAAAAATTGCAAAAATGACAATATGATAAAATGAGATGAAAAATTATCTACGATGGACGCGGGTGCCTATGGAGTGCTCACGAGAGCTCGTTCTTCGCTCAAATCGCCGGCGTGCTTTGTTTGGTGGACTAATCAAGTGATAACCAAACTTAAAATCGGGACTGCTAATCAGAGTTGACCAAAAAACTGATTAAGACTAACACTTGTTTTGGGAGGGTATACCGTATATACAGAATACTTACTTTAGGTATAATCTGAAAAATTTGAAAAATTTAAAACTTTTTGGCTAAAGTAAAATCTTTTGAACCAAGAGGACTCTAGTGTTTTTACGGCTTTTCTATACTATGTTACACTATTTTGATAAACATATTTTGAAAATTATTTTAAAAATGAGATTTTCTTGTTTTGAAAAATCTTTTGAAAAAGAAAAAAAATGTTTTGATAATTTTTATTTGTGTGACATGGTTCTGAAAATTCTCTCTTTCAAGGAAAGTTGAGTCTAACCTGTGTTTTAACTTTAAACTAAAATCCATAAAAATGAGCAAAATTCAAAAAAAAAAGTTCGTTTTAAATGAAGGAGTTGGATTAATCCTCTAATTTTACACTTCCACCCAGGACGCGGTTGAGTTGCCTCGACATTGCTATCAATCAACCGTGACTTCTTAATCCGCAAACTAAGTGGCGAACTTTTTATAGTTTCACCGTCGATTATTCAGAATGGGCACGTGGCCCAATCAACCGTGACTTCTTATCTGAACAGATTTACGGAGTTGCTGAAGTATGTTGATGCATGGGTGGAGCAAGACTTATGCAAGAGTAAATCAGTGCAGATGAGATCAAACTTTTTTGGTATGATAGCTCGCAATGATAGGGCAGGAGCACGTGCAGGACAACGCTTCCACCCTCATCGCTCTGGGATGTCAACTCAGTTTACTCACAGAGGAGCTCCCACCTTAGGGCAAGCACTTTCTAAGCCAGCAGGGACATCTCACCCGACATTGAGTATTGTTACAGATGCTCGTGTGAAGAATCGAGTCTACTATCAATGCAACCAGAAAGGTCACATTCGGTCCCATTGTCCCTTGGAATCTTCACAGTCGAGATTTGTAGTACGAGGAGGACGTCCCCAGTAATGGGCATGACTTTACATCTTGGGGAGGTAGGGGACAACCTTACCAGACTCGGAGCATGGCAGACTCAAGTAGATCGCAGAGAAAGGACAGTTGGATGTTATTAGTGATGGACAAGCTTACGCCTCAGGATCGGTAGTGCGAGGTATGATTTCTATAGGCAACTTTACAACTCATGCTCTCTTTGACTATGGTGCATCACATTCTTTTGTATCGTTGAGCTTTTCAAGTATCTTAGGCTGAGAGCCTACCACAGTTACAGACCCTTATATTATCAAGGGACCTGGAGGTCGGTTGTTTGTGGTCCACCGGATGTTTCCTGATTGTTCGATGTATATCGGAGGTTATATGCTAGAAGCATACCTATTACTCTTACAGATGGAAGACTTTGATGTTATTCTTGGTATGGATTGGCTTGAGAATCACCACGCATGCCTTGATTGCTTCCGTAAACAAATAATTTTCAAGATTTCTGATTTACAGGAATTCGTATTTGATGGGAGTACCTCATCTGGAGGAGTAGCATGCATATCAACATTACAAGCACATCGCTTGCTTGATCAGGGGTTTGAGGGATACATTGCCCATGTCATTGGGGACAAATGCAGCATAAGGAGATTTCTGATGTAGAAATTGTTAAAAACTTTCTAGACATTTTTCTGGATGAATTTTCTGGACTTCCTCGACAAAGGGAAGTAGAGTTTGAAAAAACTCTTATCCAGGGAACTCAACCAATTTCTATTGAACCAAACAGGATGGCAACAGCCGAACTAAAGGAACTTAAGGTGCAGCTGCAGGAATTATTGGAGAAGGGCTTCATACACCCTAGTACATTACCATGGGGGAACCGATCCTATTTGTTAAAAAAAGGATGGATCTATGCGCATGTGTATAGATTATCAACAACTAAATAAGGAAACTATCAAGAATCATTACCCACTACCTCCGATTGAGGACCTTTTTAACCAACTACAAGGGTCATCTTTTTTTCTCCATGATTGATCTTTGGTCCGGTTATCATTAGTTGCGGATTAAAGATGTTGATATACCTAAGTCTGTATTTCGAACCAGATACAAACATTATGAGTTTGTGGTAATGCCCTTTGACCTGACGAATGCCCCAACTTCTTTCATGGATATGATGAATCGGGTGTTCAGTCCATTTCTTGATAACTTCATAGTGGTCTTCATTGACAATGTCCTTATTTACTCGCGGGATGAGGAGCAACACCGATCACACCTACAAACAATGCTAGAGACATTGAGGGAGCACAAGCTATATGCAAAGTATAGTAAGTGTGAATTCTGGCTTCGAGAAGTGGCATTCTTAGGCCACGTCATCTTAGGTGCAGGAGTTGTTGTGGATCCTGCAAAGATTGAAGCAGTTCTTAACTAGGTACAACCAATGAACATGCCAGAGGTCCGTAGTTTTCTTGTCTTAGCCAGATATTATAGAAGATTCATTTAGGGTTTTTCTCAGATTGCCCTTCCCCTCACTCAGCTGACCAAGAAGGATATAATGTACACTTGGACGGACAAGTGTGAGAAAAGCTTCCAGACACTGAAGGACAAACTTACTACAGATCCCATCTTTGTGATTCCATCAGGAATGGACGGACTCACAGTGTACGCTGATGCGTCGAAGGAGGGATTAGGAGCACTTTTGATGCAACATGGTAAAGGTGTCGCATATGCATCTCGTCAATTAAAACCATAAGAGAAGAATTATCCGACTCATGACATGGAACTTGCGGCAGTAGTCTTTGCTCTGAAGATGTGGAGGCATTATCTCTATGGGGTGGCCTTTGAGATTTTAACGAATCATAAAAGTCTAAAATATTTATTTGATCAGAAAGAACTAAACATGCGGCAATGAAAATGGATGGAGCTCTCGAAGGATTATGAATGCACCATTTCATGTCACCCTGACAAGGCAAATGTGGTGGCAGATGCACTTAGTCGTAGGCCATACACGAGTGAATCCCATCCCCAGCTCAATGTTGGATATGCAAGACCATGGTAAGCCATTATGCAATAAATGTTATTGCGTATATCATTCCCTGATCTGAAATGAAGAATAATTAATTTGCATAATAGATCCCTTAGTACAATTAGGACTATGTACCATGGCCATCTTAATGATCATGCAGTTGTTGATTTAATTATTGAATCATAGAGGTTGGTGCTTGGATGAATATCAAAAGATTTAGATTGAGGACTCATCAAGTACCATCAAATGATTGTTAAGAGATGATCTCCAGCCTAAGTAGGAGATGATAATCCTTTCTCACTTGGATGATATCTGACCGACCTCTTGATGCAGGTCATCTGCATGAGAATAGAGATTCGGAGGTGTCAGATTAGTTAGGTCAAAGAGTTGACTTAACAAGATCGAGATAACCAAAGTCCTATGTTGTATGTTGTCACGATATAGGCACACATCCTCTGACCGGATACATATGTGTTACTATATGTCTGAGTATGTACATTTGGCATACCAATAGGTTGATGACCTAATCAAGGTCTATACAACGACATGCTGGTGTGCATATAATGGCATACGAGTAATACGATCTCTCAAAGGGATCATACAAGTTCATTGTTGAAACGGAAGGCATGAGCTCACTCATGAGATATTGGGAAGAATCAAATTCCGTGCACGACCGTCTCGCTTTGGAAGCTTGACTGAATTTGTAGGTTTGATAT
This sequence comes from Ottelia alismoides, assembly GCA_037367405.1. Classification (NCBI taxonomy): domain Eukaryota; kingdom Viridiplantae; phylum Streptophyta; class Magnoliopsida; order Alismatales; family Hydrocharitaceae; genus Ottelia; species Ottelia alismoides. The sequence continues at coordinate 353,891 of JAZKJV010009386.1, read as the reverse complement.
ATACTTTTGGAAAGTATATGATCAACATCTGGGTGTGATATATGCTTTTGGAAAGTATATGATCGATACCAAATCGCAATAATCAAATGAGAAACTTAATGACAAATTCTTGAAGTAGACAGCGTAAAATTGATCTTATACTTTGATTTAATCTGAGTCTTCCAGTATGCATGATGTACAAGTATTAGGAATACCTGAGGGTGATCATAAACAATTGTATAACCTTGACGCTTCCATTCCGAGGGAGGGATGAAATAGGTCTGGATTTTAGTGACTCCTCTCATAGAGAAGTAATCTGAACTTAGTCCAAATGTTGGACATTGATCTGAAAGTGATTCAGATGTAATGAGAAGATTAGATTTGCGGTCTTGATTTAATCAAGCATCTATGGGAGGTCCGCAAGATTTGGATTTGAGATGTGATTTCAATATCCAAGTCACTATACGTGGAACAATACAATCGCCCTGTCCTTATCTCCAAGTATCCGCGGAGAATGCGTGTTATCCTTGAAAGAGTTCATGGATAATTTCTTTGTTGATATGTATATTCGAGCATTGAGAAAATTGATACTTAAATGTGATTTAATTATCATGAATAATATGAATTTGATTCATATTATAAGGACAGTTATCTGAGATAACTAAATGTGATTTAAATATCAAAGGTCTAAATAATGTGAATGTGATTCATGTTATTTGGGTACATGAGAAGACAGATCCAAGATGATTAAATGTGATTTAATTATCATGGATATGAATAATGTGGATAACACTATATTAATCAGATATATTATAAATGTGATTTATAATATATTGGAGAGACCATATTATGATTTATATTTGTTGATTAATTGTTACTGTGAATTGGATTTACAATTGAATGAATAATTGAAAATATAATTACATTTTGTTTTGGGTTGTGAATGAGATTCACATAATTTCAATGGCTTGCTTGAAGTTTTTAACAAGATAATTGTGAATTATTTTTGTGAACAAATATTTACAACAATTGTTGTTGTAAATCTTGGAGATATCATGAAATAATGAGATCTCATGAGATGATTGGTAGCCATCCCCTTTTTTAAGAGATGAGGTTTATCTCCTCATTATCTCCAAGACCAGTCAAAGTGATTTAAACTGGGATTAATTATGTTGATTTATCAATGTAAATAAATTAAAATTAAATCAATTATTATTGTCTTTTACAACAACATCTTAGCCATTGAAATAAACACAAATCAATCTCAACCATTGATTGTGTGTTGTCCATGGATTGAGATCCATGGACTCTCAAAACCTTATATAAGAAGAGACACCCCTTGCTCTTCGGGACACATGTTTACAATGTAACCTAATGCTCTCTTCCTCTCTCTATCTCTACATGCCAAGGCTCTCTCCCTCTCTCTTATGACCGTCCACCATAGAGCCATTAAGAGAGTCGCCATCGCCGCAGCGTCATCGTTATGCTGTTGAAGTACTTGCTCGTGGATCTCTGTTTCCTTCAGTGCGCCTCGCTTGTGAAGAAGACGTTGGATCTCGTGTGACGAGATTAGGAGATTCGTAGCTTGGATCATCAACATGGATTGCGAGAAGGACGCGTCTCATCAACATGCTCACAAGCGTCTCCTCCGTCAAATCGGACTTGAGACAGGAGGTCTCTTACTTTAGAGACTCGATCGCAACAACGCTTCAAGAGGTAAACCTTATACCTATTGTGTTTTAGATGAAACTATCCGATAAAGGTTCTTGAATCATGTGGTTTCATCTCATTTATTTTTTTTTAAATTCCGCTGCATCGAGCAACTAGTACGACTAGTTGCTCCCGATCGCATTAGATGTGATCCACATGCTTCAGTGATGTGCTTGAGGATCTTCTATGATCCTTCAAGTGGTATCATAGTCAGGTTGGAGGTTTTGGATTCGATCCATAAACCTAGAAAGATTTGGGCTCGTGTGGGTTCGTGAAAATTTTTATCGCATTTCAATTTTCGCAGCCATGTTTTGTGATAAATTTCGGACCTGTTTAAAATATTTATATACGAAATATCTTGTATGGTGTTCCCCATTAATCAAGAAAATCGTGGGAATTGGGTTTGCATGATTTGGAATCCGATAACTCAAGATATGATCATTTTAATGAACATATATCTACTGTTTCGGGATGGCGAATCATAACGTAACAAAAGTGTCGGTTAAAGTTTTTACACGCCTAAAAATGCATCATTATCACTTTTATTTTGTTTTAAGTCAAGTTAGCAAACTTTAAAAACTTACTTTGCTTAATTTGGATTTAAAATGAATGAGATATGCTAATTTAGTAAGTGAGGGTCACTGCTGAAAATTGCAATCCTAATCATGAACCTTGTGATAGTCATTTAAGAAACTTGTAAAATTAATGATTAATTTCCTGAAATAATTGTGTATAATATTTGGGAAATATTTGAATGATAATTTTCCCTTAAATGACATTGCGTCAACCAATATATGATTAGATTTGATCTAGATCACCAATTGGTTACTTCATACACATGCAACAACCACGTTACTTGAATAGGTTTGGGAATTTGTCTAGCAAATTTCCTTATAATTAAATGGTTTTGATTATTGTTATATGGTATAATTTTGGTTGAAAAATCGATGAACATCTCAAATACACAATGATAGATTTGACAGTACCCTTTCCTGAGGTGGATAAGGTGTCTAGTCAGGAAGCGTTAGGGTAACAGGTTGCACCGTGTGCGGTATGTCCCATTTCCACCGGTACTGGTCATGACAGCAGGTAGGGACTCGATAATGTTGTAGAAATCATGGTGTATTTTCTAATTATTAAAATATGAATAATATGTACTTTGAGTTAATACTGTATATTCAAGTAACATCAAGTTTATTGATTGAATTGGCTTGATAATTGATTTAATGTGATTAAATTAAATATATCCAATTAAGAGAACTCTATTATGAATAGATGTTTATTTCCCTTGAAAGGATTAATTATTTGAATATGATTCATAATAATTAATTAGAATTTGAACAAGATATAGAGGATCCCATAAGTGACATCCATGGTCTCTCGTTAAGGCAAAGAGTTCTGTCGCCAGATATTGTATGTAGGAGATGCCTGTCTATAGTGACAGCTCGTGCATACAATCCATTTGGATCATGCCCTTCGCTTCTTGAAAGAATGAGAACGTTTGCATAGTGACCCCAATATCGGGTCCTCATATTATTGGGGTGATATTGGATTACGCATAGCGAGTTGTATTCTTGTTGACGTTTGATTCAATTAATGACGGGTCAACATCACCTTAGGGGTGGTGGGTGATGAATCCACGATTCATCATCTCAATATATTGATCTTAGCAAAATCCCCGAGTAAGATCCCAGAAAAATATCCATAAAATCAATAAATTAACAAAATGACTCTTGTAAATAAAACTCACTAATTATTGTATATTAATTGTACAAAATAAATTAACAATAAAAAGCCGCAAAATCAAAGGAGTTTTTTACATGTAAATAGCCCAAAACTTTATGTATTTTTAATAATTTCATTTCAACTCCTTTTTGGCTAATTCTTTCTCCAACATGTTCATATCAATGTATATAAAAATACAAAAATACAAAACAAATTATATCTCAAATAAATGCTCCTAGATCCCAATGGGAAAAAGCCGTAAAGACCAACTTCCAAGATAAATTCCCGCTCCGTATGAACTCCAAATTCACCAAACTCACTTTTAAAGTTCAAGTTAGAAAATTATCTATCCAACGGAAGTGATTTCATTAAAATCGGAGCTCATTTGCAAAAGTTGGGTTTTGGGACCTAGATGTACATTGTATATTATGTATATGTTCATTCTTTCTTCATTTTTTTTATTTTTTCTTTCTTAATTATTAAAATACAAAAAAATAATGGTGGTGTTGTATTTTGATTGTAGTATTTTATTGTATTTTCTTATTGTACATAGTTATTATTAAAAAGATAAAAAATTATAAAATAGAAAAGCAAACAAAAAAATTGTACATGTTGTATATCTTCTTTTGTAAATTCTCCACTATTTCTCTTCTCTTTTTATTTTATTGTATTTAAAGTAACCTACTTTATTTATTTATTTACTATTTTCTCATTCTCCACAATAACTTCTATTCTACCACCAACCTCCATTCCACTCCATATTCTTCATCCAACCTCCCATTCAACTCCACCAATAATATAACCTCCCATTCAACTCCACCAATAATCTAACTTCTCATTCAACACCACCACCATTCTAACTTCCCTTTCTCTTCTCTTTATATTCATTTGTACATCCTCATTTTTTTCCATCCACCATTCTTATAGATTAAGGAGAGAGCTTGGAGTGTTTTGTTGGTGACAGCTGCGACGCATCGTCCTCAAGCGACGACCTCCTTCAGGTGAGATCCGCGGAGCTCCGCTTCGCGTCACGAGTTCCCCATCGAGCTCGCTTAGCTTCTCCGATTTTATTTCAACAATCGGATCGAGGCGACGACAGGAGTTCAGCGTAGCTGCTTCGTCAATCCGGCGAAGATTCAGGTAAGTGTTTCTCTTCATTCTTCTTGTTATTTTGTTTCCTTTTTTTATATATATCACATCATTTCATCACACCACCTTCATCATATTACCACCATCCTCATCATACCCCCATCATCACCACACCATTTTTTTCCCTTTTATTTGTTTCTTATTTATAAAAAAAATTTAAAAAAATATAAAAATCTGAAACAAAAAATAATAGTACAGCAGTTTTTTAAAAATAAATAAATAAATAAATAAACGGAGTTGGAGCAGCAGCTCCAGGGCCACCGCCGCATCCCCCATTCTCTAGCGCAGAGGCGGTGCCCCCCGCCATCATCCCATCACCGCCCGCACCTACGCGTGGCTTCGCCCACGCCGGCTTCCTCTCTCGCGCGCGGCGCCGCCGCCCACGCCTGCGCGCGGCTCCGCCGTCGCCGCCACCTGCGGCCTCTTCATCGCAACCGTCGCACCGGCGGTCCTCCACCAGCGGTTCCGCCCTCCGCCGACGCACGCCGCCGACCACCTCCCTCCTCCGACGCACGCCCGCCACGCGCCTCGCCTCGCGACGTCGTCGCGCCGCCGAACCCCTTTTGGATTCTCCCCACCTGGGAACGAAGGAAGAAGAAGGAGGTTTGTCATTTTTTTAATTATAAAATTGTATAAATGTTTTGTATAGTTTCTAATATTACATAACAGTCCTTGTATATATTTGCATTGTAATTCTAGTTTTTCTGGTTTTACACAGATACCCCTGTATTTGCATCTTAATTTGGACATTCAAATTGCGTCATTTTATTCAATAAAAAATACCTTTATGTTGAGTAACTTATTCTCTATTATCTGAATATTTATTTGTATTTTGATGGTATTTAGGTAATTAATTAAAATTTCTCAATTGAAAATCTTTATATTTTACCCAAATTAAGCTCTTAAATTGATATCTCACACACGGTTGCTCTAAAAATTATACAAAAATTTGGAATGATGTCTTGAAATGTGACTGATTTACTGTCCAAATTTCATCCAAAGTGGAGTTGTCTTGTGCCTGAAGTAAATTGTAGAGTGATTTTAGTACATGATTTTTAATTAAATCCATAGACATCTTTTTCGCAAAATTTCAAGTCTCCTGGATTCCATATGAAAACACATATTTGAGATAATTTTCTCTCTGATTAATTTGATATTGTGGATTAATTAGGAGTTATTTACTCATTGTCAGTCTGATTTCACTAAAAAATCTATAAAAAAATTCATACTTTGTCCAACATTTTCCAAAAATAGTACTGTAGCTTCCTTACATCATGCTTTCATTCCAGTAAAATTTTCATAATTTCTACTTACTGTTTGTTCAAAAAATTGCGAAAAAAACCCATAAAAAGTGTGCATTTTTAGCTGTTGCATTTTAACCCATAAAATTCTAAAAAAATGTGTTTTGTGTTCATCACTGGATTAGGATTCTAGGAAAAATATAATTTGCTAAGTTGGATTAATTTGACAATAAAATTAATTTGGCTAAGTTGTGTGATTTCTTAGTACTTAATTCACCCGCATTTTGCATTTGCATTTTTTTGCATTAAAAAAATATAAAAAAACCACATTGGAAATCTAAATCTAAATTTTCAAATTATCCTAAAGTTGTTCCTTTGCCTCCCTGTGTTCGACCCCAGACTTGCCCAGGATATAAATTAAGCCGAGACACTCTTCACAGAGATTTTCTCTCAGTTCTGGCTAAATCGCTAAGTACACGTGCTACAACGTGACCAAATTAATCATCGTATTTAGCGGCTCATCAATGGCGCCGTTGCCGGAGAGGCAAACGGCTTAGGGATTAATTTAAAAATTTAGATTTAGTCTTTCACTAACTCGGGTAGTCTGATCCCCGAGCCACTTGTATTTAGTCCATTTTCTTTCAAATTATTTCTCTCCATATTCTTGTATATATTTTGTTTTTATATCTTTAATATAAATCTTATTTTCCTTGCAAGGGCCCGGTGGACTTGGAGTGCATCGGAGGTCGACGGACGTGACGCATGCCGACTGCTGAAGAGTTAGGAGAATCTATATATTTTAGAGAGTTTTTTGTAATTATTGTAATAATTTAAGTAATTCGCACTTTCCAGCGGCTCTTGTTTGAGAGCTCGTGCTTGTAACTGGACCGGACATTGGACCCGCTCGTGGTCGTGTGGTTGCTTGACGTAGAATAGGACTTGCACTTGCGGCTCTTAGAGCTTATTTTATTAGAATATCTTTATTGCTTGTGCTTGTAAATTTTTAGGACCACACATAACATTTAACGAAACGCACTTAGACCGCATAGCTATTAGTCAAATTTAACTTGTTCATCACTCGCTAATAGAACTGCTTGTCTAGGAACGGTTTTCTCGTTTGCATTCATATAGTATAAAATTTCAATTCTGCCTTGCATCCTGCATGTAGAGCGCGAGGATCACTGTAAGTCTTCTGAACTGGGCATGCATCATTGATTTCATTATTTGCATCGACTTTTCTCGACTCCCTCCCCTTGGTTTTTGAAACTTAGGTTAAAAGGAAATCGGGACTGATCGTTAGGCGTGCTTTATTTGGTGGACTAATCAAGTGATAACCAAACTTAAAATCGGGACTGCTAATCAGAGTTGATCAAAAAATTGACTAAAACTAACAATTGTTTTGGGAGAGTAAAACCCTCATTGTATGCTTGGTTAATTGTGATTGTTGAGAGGTGAGGACGTATCCCTAGGATAGTGCCCAAAACTTACTTTTGAGCCTTGTGTAATTGGATTTATATCTTGATTTATCACCTAATTAAAACTGAAAAGATTAACGGTCGGACTTTTACGACCATCACTGTGTTGAGTAGGTGAACTCATGGTTTGCTCTTGTGTTTGTTTGTTTTATGTGTTATTCAGTGCACTTGCACGCTTTCTTCCTCGATCCACTTCATTCTCCCATTTTCCCTCCAAGATGTCAGAATATTGGTCATCATATCCATGTCATTCTTCTTCGACCATATTTCAATCATCTCCACCCTCTCATTCCTCTTCATACCCACACCCCAACCACGAAGTCAGAACTCCGACTGACTTCTGCACTTCTTCGTCCTTCTCACCTACCCCACATTCTTACAACCATGACCCTCAACCACCCTGTATTGACTCACCATATTCTCGTCCGCTTGCTGGAATTAAGAAACAAACCAAAGAGCAAGCCACTGCTGAGATGAATGATTGGCAGAATTAGTTGACCCCACATACCTCATTCTCACCTCGAGTTAGGACTGGGAAATCATTGACCTTTACACATCCCAACTTGACCTTTGGGTGCAACACGGTCGATCAAACTATAGCACCCATTCAGAGAGCCGACATATACAGGGGATTGGACTCATGAGACTGATCTACAGACCCCCTGTCTACTGACTCCACCTTATGAGGCTCCGACCAACATCTGCCATACAGATGGGTCATACTCAACCCAGCAGTACACGCCTGAGTCAAGATGTGTTGAGTATAAGATCCCAAGTTCTCAGCGGTATCCTCCAACTGAGCAGACTTCTCTCATGATGTGTCATGAGAACTTATTGGAAAATGACATTGGTAGACTAATTAAGAGTCCAGGTAGGAATGTGGATCATGGATTTCGCGGATTGAATCTTGAAAACCTGGAAGACATCGGATTGACCACACATCATGTACAACTGGAGTCCCTTCTACCTTCCTCTTCTACTAACCACTTTCCCTCCAAACCAGAGTATGTACATTCTCCTAGTCCTCCTTCATCTACCAAAAGACCAAAAAAATTGAAAACTCAGAAAATACCATAAAAATTGAAAAAGGAAAAGATCTAAAAAAATTGGATCCTGCGATTAGGGAAGCACTGGATAGAAAGTTGATTTTTGAGCTTCCCTTAATAATGGCCATTGAGCACTTTCTCGACCTTAAAAGATTTGTGAGAAGTAAATTAATGCCTAAAAGGTCGGGCAATAAGAGAACAAGGACTGAGATACATATAGTGTCTATGGCCACATCTTTGATGATAGGGAGAAAAACCAAGAGCCGTAGAGTAAAGTGGTTTCCTAGGTTTGATTGTGAAATCAAAGATACCACATTCACCCATGCAAGAATCGATGATGACTTACCGATTAATATCCTCCCGACCTCCGTGTTTGCCAAGCTCAAACTCGGATCTGCCAAGAAGTCAAGAGAGATCATTCAGTTGGCAGATCGGTCTGTTAAACGGTCGAGAGGAACCATTTCAGTCATCGTTACTTTCCAAGGTGCTCTATTACAGATGGACTTCACGATCATTGATATTGAGCATCGAGGAGAGTTCACCCAGTCTCCGATCATTCTTGGGAAGCCGTTCTTAGTCTTGGCTAAGGCAACTATAGATTGCGAGACTCGGGAGATCGATTTCTCTGCATTGGGAGCACTCCGACCTCACCCGATCTTTGAGGATACACGATATTCCAAGGTAATCCGAAAAGTTGTAGACAGTCGTGACCTTCGAGAGACAGTTGAGTCTCGTCTCTCTACTACACCTGTGATACCGACTGTCCAGGCGACCATTGGTTCAGAGACTCCCTACACCTCCACACCACCCACTGCTTGCATTACCACCACCGTGACACCTTCTCGAGAGGACTCACGATCAGAAGTTGTCCCTGAGTCGGACATGATCATTACTGATTTCCTTGATTATTCAGATGATCCGACTTATGAGCCAATCAATGCCAAGCCAACTGAGAACACTATGCCTTACCAGAGATGTGTGTTGACCCTGCAAGAGTACTACAATGCATATGGTGACTCATCTGATGATGAACCTCTAGTCAGCACCTCACTACATCCACGACCTACACCGAAAGAGACAACTGGGACCAAATTGACCAATCTTGATAAATCGGTTGCTCCATCCTCTAGTCGGTCATCTGGTAAGAAGAAGAAGAGTATTGATTCCTCGAGGTGTTCCCCCGAACCCCTCAAGGCTTGTCACTCTCTTCTTCCTCTTGATGCTTTAGGTTCTAGAAAACCGGCTAAGAAAGTTGCCTTCGACTTACCAGAGAAGGAACTTCCTGAGGAATCCTCATCAGGTCCGGATGAGGTGATCTATATGAGTGAGCTTAGTTCAGCTGTTCTGAAGCCATATTTGAGCAAGCAGCCGTGTGTCGACCCTCGTTGGACGTTCCCCACACCTCACTATTATTCCTCTACGAACGATTCTGCCAGCGACACATACGTATACTACCCACCCCCTCGCTCCCCGCAAGAAGGTCCGTCACAACCTTCTTGATCCCTGTACAGATTCACTCCTCTTGTACATTTCCCTTCTTTATATATTCTCCAGATCACATTGGTTCTCACACTTACTCTTGTCCTATACTTAGGCTTACCAAGAGCCTAAGTATAGGGGGAGCCAATGCCATCCATGTGTATATACTCATACATTTTTCCTCTTGACCTCGTCCGCTCCATTTTTGCTCTTTTTCTACACTTAGGCTGTCCAGAGCCTAAGTATAGGGGGGCGGATCGACTTCTTTACAATTTATTATTTTAGCTATCATACGCTTAGCACGAGCTATGTCTTTTTCTCGCTTCTTGTGCCATGAGGACATAGCACATGCTAAGTATAGGGGGTGTGTATATATTACATATATACTTTACCCATAGCTCGTACTTTCACGTATTTTTGTATATATTATACAATAATTATGGGGTGGGTAAAATTTTTTTTAAATAGATCTTTAAAAAATCCCTTATTTGCTTTTTTAAAAAAACTTTTTCAAAAAAAAGTCCTTTCTTATTTACTTGTCTTTTTTTAAAAAAACTAAAAAAACTTTTCAAAAAATGTGTGTTTTATTAAAATAACCTTTTCAAAAAAAAATTGTTCTCTTTCCTTATTTGTTATAAAAAAATTTCAAAAAAATATGTCCTTTCTTATTTATCTATATTTTTCAAAAAAAGAGAAAAAAATCTTTTAAAAAACTTTTTAAAAAAAACAAACTTTTAAAAGAAGAAAAAAAACAAAAACAATCCTTTTTCTTACAAAAAAACAAAAAAAAAGAAGCAAAACTTTTTCTAAAAAACTTCTTTGCCTTTGTTTATCAAAAAAAAATCTTTTTTGAAAAAAAACTTTTTTCTGAAACTTTAAAAAAATATATCACAAAAAAACTAACTAATAAGTTGGTTTAACCCCTGACACATTCACTTTCACACAAGACTAGTGATGTTCAAGAACACTTGGTTTATGAGCTCTTGAGATTTTGAGTTAACCAGCCTTAGTCATTAGGGTCTTGGACTTAATTATTCACATTTCCCTAGTTTGAAAGATTTGTGTCCTATATTGCATGCTTAGTCTCTACCTTAAGAATATGATCAGCACCTCACATACACAACTGCAGTTATGATGAGATGAGTTGAAATTTCACTTGAGGAACTGGGATGGGGGATTTGAGTTTGGACTTGATTTGATTATGCTCGAGGATGGGATAAAATCGATGAAGGCTTCATGAAACCTGAGTGTCAGCATTTTTAGCCAGTATGAGAACATGGTTCTTGTACTATCTCTTGACATTTACCTATGTACCAGGGTGTGATAAAATAAAAAAATGTTGATCAGTGTACGCCAACTCTTGGTAAAAGCAGTGGAGCTAGCCAAAAATACTACAAAGCAATGAAATGTCAAAGAAAAGCTCTCATTCCATACAAAGTCAATTATCAAAAGAGCTTCCACCAAAGGCGAGCACTCCCAACCATTTCAAAGTGTCCACTTGGACCACCGCTATTAGGACCAGGAGTCGGGCTTGCACCAAAAAAGGGCTCTGCATCGTAAATGCTACAAGTCTGGGTGTAGAAGGTACGATAGGTACTCAAAAAAGGCACACCCCGGTGTACTCACAGGAAAACAAGTGCAGACGGCTCCAACTTCTCTTGACGGACGCACTGATCAACACCAAAAATATGCGTTGAGTAATAAGGCACTTGAGAGGATCCTTGTTCCAATGAGAGGGAGAGAAGAAATGACACAATCCTATACCCTCGATCAACTGGCCTTCCATCTACACTTTTAAGTCTGACAACTAAAGAGACGGTGGATTGGATGCAAGAAATGGTTTATTCCCTAGTGTTGAGGATCGGGTCCTTAGGAGAGTCTCTTGGACCGGAACCTTGGGTGACATTGTGACTCTACTCTTGTAACTGCGGTCAACACTTAAAGTCATATCCCTACTATATATGTATACAAAGAGAGTCTGATGATTAGGGAAATTGGATACCTTTTGACTAGAGCTTGGTTCAGCTTAGAATTTTAGGATTTCTAAAATCGAGAGTTCTTGAACAGATCGAAGTCTTGTTTTCACATGTACAGTCAGGGGTTAACCCAACTTATTTATTATTTATTTTCTCAAGGAATAGCAAAGTTTAAGTATAGGGGGGTGATGAATCCACGATTCATCATCTCAATATATTGGTCTTAGCAAAATCCCCGAGTAAAATCCCAGAAAAATGTCCATAAAATCAATAAATTAACAAAATGACTCTTGTAAATAAAACTCACTAATTATTGTATATTAGATTGTACAAAATATATTAACAATAAAAAGCCGCAAAATCAAAGGAGTTTTTCACATGTAAATAGCCCAAAACTTCATGTATTTTTAATAATTTCATTTCAACTCCTTTTTGGCTAATTCTTTCTCCAACATGTTCATATCAATATATATAAAAATACAAAAATACAAAACAAATTATATCTCAAATAAATGCTCCTAGATCCCAATGGGAAAAAGCCGTAAAGACCAACTTCCAAGCTAAATTCCCGCTCCATATGAACTCCAAATTCACCAAACTTACTTTTAAAGTTCAAGTTAGAAAATTATCTATCCAACGGAAGTAGTTTCATTAAAATCGGAGCTCATTTGCAAAAGTTGGGTTTTGGGACCTAGATGTACATTGTATATTATGTATATGTTCATTCTTTCTTCATTTTTTATTTTTCCTTTCTTAAATATTAAAATACAAAAAATAATGGTGGTGTTGTATTTTGATTGTAGTATTTTATCGTATTTTCTTATTGTACATAGCTGTTATTAAAAAGATAAAAAAATTATAAAATAAAAAAGCAAACAAAAAATTGTACATGCTGTATATCTTCTTTTGTAAATTCTTCACTATTTCTCTTCTCTTTTTATTTTATTATATTTAAAGTAACCTACTTTATTTATTTATTATTTTCTCATTCTCTACAATAACTTCCATTCTACCACCAACCTCCATTCCACTCCATATTCTTCATCCAACCTCCCATTCAACTCCACCAATAATATAACCTCCCATTCAACTCCACCAATAATCTAACTTCTCATTCAACACCACCACCATTCTAACTTCCCTTTCTCTTCTCTTTATATTCATTTGTACATCCTCATTTTTTCTCATCCACCATTCATATAGAATAAGGAGAGAGCTTGGAGTGTTTTGTTGGTGACAGCTACGAAGCATCGTCCTCAAGCGACGACCTCCTTCAGGTGAGATCCGCGGAGCTCCGCTTCGCGTCACGAGTTCCCCATCGAGCTCGTTTAGCTTCTCCGATTTTATTTCGCCAATCGGATCGAGGCGACGACAGGAGTTCATCGTAGCTGCTCCGCCAATCCGGCGAAGATACAGGTAAGTGTTTCTCTTCATTCTTCTTGTTATTTTGTTTCCTTTTTTATATATATCACATCATTTCGTCACACCACCTTCATCACATTACCACCATCCTCATCATACTCCCATCATCACCACACCATTTTTTCCTTTTATTTGTATCTTATTTATAAAAAAATTAAAAAAATATAAAAATCTGAAACAAAAAATAATAGTACAACAGTTTTTTTAAAAAAATCAAAAAAAATAAATAAACGGAAGTGGAGCAGCAGCTCCAAGGCCGCCGCCCCACCCCCCATTCTCTAGAACAGAGGCAGCGCCGCCCGCCATCATCCCATCGCCGCCCGCACCTGCGCGTGGCTCCAACCACGCCGGCTTCCTCTCCCGCGCGCGGCGCCGCCGCCCACGCCTGCGCACGGCTCCGCCGTCGCCGCCACCTGCGACCTCTTCATCGCAACCGCCGCACCGGCGGTCCTCCGCCAGCGGTTCTGCCCTCCGCCCTCCGCCGACGCACGCCGCCGACCACCTCCCTCCTCCGACGCACGCCCGCCCCGCGCCTCGCCCCGCGACGTCGTCGCGCCGCCGAACCCATTTTGGGTTCTCCCCACCTGGGAACGAAGGAAAAAGGAGGTTTGTCATTTTTTTAATTGTAAAAATTGTATAAATGTTTTTTATAGTTTCTAATATTACATAACAGTCCCTGTATATATTTGCATTGTAATTCTAGTTTTTCTGGTTTTGCACAGATACCCCTGTGTTTGCATCTTAATTTGGACATTCAAATTGTGTCATTTTATTCAATAAAAAATACCTTTATGTTGAGCAACTTATTCTATATTATTTGAATATTTATTTGTATTTTGATGATATTTGGGTAATTAATGAAAATTTCTCAATTGAAAATCTTGATATTTTACCCAAATTAAGCTCTTAAATTGATATCTCACACACGGTTGCTCTAACAATTATACAAAAATTTGGAAGGATGTCCTGAAACGTGATTGATTTACTGTCCAAATTTCATCCAAAGTGGAGTTGTCTTGTGCCTGAAATAAATTATAGAGTGATTTTAGTACATGATTTTTAATTAAATCCACAGACATCTTTTTCGCAAAATTTCAAGTCTCCTAGATTCCATATGAAAACACATATAGGAGGTAATTTTCTCTCTGATTAATTTGATATTGTGGATTAATTAGGAATTATTTACTTACCGTCACTCTGATTTCACTAAAAAATCTATAAAAATTCATACTTTATCCAAAAATTCCAAAAATAGTACTGTAGCTTCCTTACTTCATGCTTTCATTCCAATAAAATTTTCATAATTTCTACTTACTGTTTGTTTGAAAAATTGCGAAAAAATCCATAAAAAGTGTGCATTTTTAGCTGTTGCATTTTAACCCATAAAATTCTAAAAAAATGTGTTTTGTGTTCATCACTGGATTAGGATTGTAGGAAAAATATAATTTGGCTAAATTGGATTAATTTGATATTAAAATTAATTTGGCTAAGTTGTGTGATTTCTTAGTACTTAATTCACCCGCATTTTGCATTTGCATTTTTTTTGCATTAAAAAATATAAAAAAACCACATTGGAAATCTAAATCTAAATTTTCAAATTATCCTAAAGTTGTTCCTTTGCCTCCCTGTGTTCGACCCCGGACTTGCCCATGATATAAATTAAGCCGAGACACTCTTCACGGAGATTTTCTCTCGGCTCTGGCTAAATCGCTAAGTACACGTGCTACAACGTGACCAAATTAATCATCGTATTTAGCGACTCATCAGTGGGTACATGTGTTAAAGACTGAATTGAGAGATGAAAGTTAGACTTGCAAGGTAGAATGTGTTCCCACTTCTTTTTATCTGAGTTACATGCTCTCATATTATTGAGATGTGACAAAGATAAGAAAGGAGATCCCAGATCTTGCTTGAGATATAATGGTAAGTATATCTCTTACATTGAAAGTGATTAAGGGAATGAACTTTTAATGTAGACAAGGCAAGACAAATTTGATATCAAAATTCCTAAATCAAAGTAAAATGTATGTGTGTATGCAAACTTCTTATTTCAGATAATCCTTTATTAAACCCACTCAATACTATACTCAATAATAACCAGTAAAATATCACGTATTGGATCCATGATCAAAATATTGTACTTGCAGTTGGACACATATTGTATGTGGTTGCAATGTGCAAGGTTCCTCATAATAATGAGGAATGACAATTAAGTAGACAATAAGACAACAACCTAGGGTTTGTATATCTCTATAGTCTTGATCTCTTATCAAATGTACTTTGGAAGTGACATGTCGATGATGATCGTAATTGTCAAATAATCCTTTTAAAAAACTAAGAAGGTGTTTTGGCACACCTATATGCTCTCGACATTTAATCATGAATGACATGGATCACTGCATCATGCAGAATGGTAGCTCTATAAGAGATGATGTATTCAAATATTTGAGTACCTACCTGAACCTAAGTTTTTAAGAATTAAGATGTAAGCAGATATGATGAGTGTCATCATTCTAATGTCTATACCCAAGTCATTCATGAAACTTCGTAATGTTCATATTGTATGAACTAAATGAAGCATGTATAAATGTCGAAATACTCTTATATTGAAATCTTTTGAACTCAACATAAGAGATCCTTTGTATTAAGCAATGGTTGTTTAGAGATGAAAGGAGTGCATTGGAAGCATGGGCCGGACCTAGGTTAGAAGGAAAGTCAAAGAGTTGGTTGTACTTCTATGGTTTCCACACACATATGACATCCAAATAGTTGGATTAATGCCAATACTGCAATGAGTCGATGTATTGATAGTATGACTATCAAGTCTATCTAGTATCCTTAGAGAAGGACTCAGATAGTGTATCGAAATAATCTACATATAATCATTGATATTGACTTGCTTATTGGATAAGATTAAAGTCTAATAATTGTATCTCATTCTTCTAATAACACTTGCAATTGGTTCATATGTTTTAGAAGACTAGAAAATTTGATCTTAAGGTTCAATAGTCATCCACATGGGTATTGATGCAAATGTTGCAACAATCTCTGTCGGATTAATAGAATTCATATTTTCAGTGGGAGAGACCTTAGTCTTAGATAATGTCTCTACTACCTAGATATTAGAAAACACTCATAGTTTATTTCTAAATATTGGAAATAGACAAGAATTCTGGAATAGACTATCATAAAGAGTTATGATGGATATATTTCAGATAGTATTTTGATATCTGGAGGACTCTACTAAATTAGAAATTAGTGAATAGTTCATTAACATTTCTAATACTGAAAATTAAACCTTAAAAGATCAATACGAGGATGGAAATCATTTGACAATGATTTGACATCAAGTCTTGGATATTAGTCTGCTGATGAGATCAATTGACTAGTAAGAGATGAAACTTTAGAATGTCTGAAATTTCAAGTCTTACATTCTTATGAATATTTTATTCAAAGTAAAAATTTTCCATTGCACCCTGCTCTGGGAATGGTGTAAGATATCAAGGTATTCACGATCTCATACATATTGATGTATGTGGATTATCTGTGTCATGATAAACATTGATGATATGTGATACCATTCGATGATTTTTTGCGACGTGAGATTTCTTCCCTTCAACTTAGAAACCTTTGAAATGTTCAAAGATTTTACAATTTTGGTTTAGAACAAAAGTTTGAAGGAAGTTTAAATGAATTTGATCTAATCTTGGTAGCAAGTACCTATTATATGAATTCAAAGAATACCTTATGGGGATATGAATACTATTCCTATCTCGCTCCTCCTAATATACCTTAACTCAAAACAGTTATAGAGAGATGCAATTGGATCATGTTTGACATGATTTGATCAATGATGATTAATCTTCGCATAATTACCTCTTAGTTTCCAAGGTATATATATGTAGTAGAGACTGCAATATATATTCTTATAAGGTTCCATGCTGGTAAACTGGAATCTAGCAACAGAGAGTGCTACTTCATTAGGAAAATAAAGGATGGTATTGGATTCCTACTTTATGACCTTGATATTCTTAAAAGATCTTATCTTTAAGGATATGATTCTTAGAGGATGACTCTCTTGAGAATTAAGATGAAAATGAACTAAGGGAACTCATTTAAGCTTGAGAAGATAAAGAGGCTATTGAAGTCAGAAATTAAAAGGACAATTAAAGATAAAACACTAATACCTCTTCAAATAAGTTTGAGGATGAATTCCATGTGTCTGAAAAACCTGACAATGATCGAACTTCATGTGATGAAGTTTATGAAGATCATGTCATGGAAATATGGATTTTAGCAATAAAGTCCATAGTAGACTTCATATACAATTGTTGTATATGGTCCCTCGATGATCCACCTATATAGGTAAGACCCGTTAAGGTGTAAATGGATTTTCAAGAAAAAGAAGGAACATGATGAGAAGGTAGAGACCTTCAAAGCATGGTTCGTATCCACAAGATACACACCGAAGAGAAGACATTGCTTGCAATGAAGCTTTCTCTTCAGTAACCTTGCTTAAACCCATCAGATTATTGGTAACTATAGCTACACAACTTGACTTTGACATCTTCAAGATGGAAGTCAAGATTTCATTCCTCTACGAATATCTATCTAAGGATATTCACATGAAGTAGCCCCAGGGCTTCATAGTTGAGGAAAACAAGCTGTGCAAGCTAAAGAAACTCTATCTATAGTTGGAACATAAGATTTGATTAAATTATAAATGATGTGATTTCAGATAGAATCTTGACGTACCATGTGAAGCTTAGTGGGAGTGTCATTGTGTTCATCGTGCTAAATGTAGATAATATCCTGATCATTTGAGGATAATAATAAGTATTTTATAGACTGGTTATTCCATACCTTGAGATATGAACTCAAGGATACCTCTTGGATCTTAGTTCTGAAGATGTTCAGAAGCAAAGAGAAGAGGGTATTGGACCGTCACATTATTGGTGCACCTTGGACATATTTCATTTCTGAAAAATTCCAAGAATGTCTTCCTTCCCTTAAGATATGGTACTGACCTGTCTAAAGGGATAACACCTCAAAGAGTTGATGAAGTGAATGCTAAAACTACCTGCCCTTGTGCATCGGTTATGAGAAGCCGGATGTATGCTACATGTGTACAAAAGGCAGATGTTTGCCATGCAGTGGGAGTAGTAAATGTTACTAATCCTACTAAGGAGATAAAATACTTGATTGCAGTAATAACGATATCTTCAAAGATGAAAAGATTTTTTGAGATAGTGATCTCAAAGTCTTATCTTCAAGAACTTAAGACTTTATAGATAGTGATCAAAAAATTCTTAACTGTGGATACCTTAGGAGACAGATATCTCAGGAATAAGGGTATTCTAATAAGGATTATGGACATATTGGTTATAATAATTATCGAAATGTAGTGTCAAGGAATCTATAACAAAATTCAGTATTGGTTGCATAAGATGCAACATTCGCATTTGATGCGAACACTGTTACTAGGGGATATGCAAGTGTCGTAAAAGGACTTGGGGTAGTCTCTCAAGAACAGAGTGATTGATTAGCTTACCTAGCTATTTTTCTGAATAGCCTATGGTTGTCACATGAGTGCGGTATAAAATGATTAGCCCATTAATGGCTCTTTGGGCTAGTGGGAGATTGTCGGACATGCGAGCCCACGGCGAGCCATTATGAAATAAATGTTATTGCGTATATCATTCCCTGATCTGAAATGAAGAATAACTAATTTGCATAATAGGTCCCTTAGTACATTTAGGGTTATGTACCATGGCCATCTTAATGATCATACAACTATTGATTCAATTATTGAATCAAAAAGGTTGGGTAAGAGATGGAAATCCTTTCTCACTTGGCTGATATCTGATCGATCTCTTGATGTAGGTCATCTGCATGGGAATAGAGATTTAGAGGTGTTAGATTAGTTATTTCAAAGAGTTGACTTAACGATATCGAGATAACCAAAGTCCTATGTTGTATGCTGTCACGATATAGGCACGCATCCTCTGATCGGAGACAAATGTGTTACTATATGTCTGAGTATGTACATTTGGCAGACCAATAGGTTGATGACTTAATCAAGGTCTATACACATGAGTGCTAGTGTGCATATAAGGGCATATGAGTAATATGATCTCTCAAAGGGATCATACATGTTCATTGTTGAACCGGAAGACATGAGATCACTCATGAGATATTGGGAAGAATAAAATTCCGTGCACGGTCGTCTTGCTTTGGAAGCTTGACTAAATTTGTAGGTTTGATATATAATTTTGGAAAGTATATGATCAACACCTTGGTATAATATATTCTTTTGGAAAGTATATGATCGATACCAAATTGTAATAATCAAATGAGAAACTTAATGATAAATCCCTGAACTAGACAATGTAAAATTGATCTAATACTTTGGTTTTAATTTGGGTCTTCCAGTATGTAGGATGTACAGATATTAAGAATACTTGAGGGTGATGTGATCATAAACGATTGTATAACCATAACTCTTCCATTCCGAGGGATTAATGAAACAGGTCTGGATTTTAGTGACTCCTCTCATATAGAAGTAATTTGAACTTAGTCCAAATGTTGGACATTGATCTGAATGCGATTCAGATGTAAAGAGAAGATTAGATTTACGGTCTTGATTTAATCAAGCATCTATGGGAGGTCCGCAAGATCTGGATTTGAGATGTGCTCTCAATATCCAAGTCACTATACGTGGAACAATACAATCGCTATGTCCTTATCTCCAAGTATCAGCGGAGAACGTGCATTATCCTTGAAAGAGTTCATGGATAATTTCGTTGTTGATATGTATATCCGAGCATTGAGAAAATTGATAATTAAAAGTGATTTAATTATCATGAATAATATGAATTTGATTCATATTATAAGGAGAGTTATCTGAGATAACTAAATGTGATTTAAATAACAAAGGTCTAAATAATGTGAATGTGATTCAAGTTATTTGGGAACATGAAGAAAGAGATCCAAGATGATTAAATGTGATTTAATTATCATGGATATGAATAATGTGGATAGCACTATCCATACTAATTAGATATATTATAAATGTGATTTATAATATATTAGAGAGAGCAATAATGTGGAAAAGGGAGTATGCTCCATGGGAGTAGCCAATGGGGCTACTCCAACACCTATTTTTCCCCCATTTTTTTATTCTTGGGAAAATAAAAATTGGTATATTCATCACTATATCCCTCTAACATTCTATAAAAATTTTGTCAGAAATAGAGACTCCTAAGCCCTCCATCCAGACGTCATTTTTTAACGGTCGCAGGATTTTTTAAATCGACCATGTTTGGATGGAGGCCGTAGGAGTCTCTGTTTCCGATGAAATTTTAACAGAATGTTGGAGGTATATAATGATGAATATACAAATTTTTATTTTCCAAAAAAATTGAGGGAAAATGGGGTGGGAGCAGTCCGTTGGCTACTCCCAGGGAGCAACCCCATTTATCCCTATATATTTGTTGATTAATTGTTAATATGTATTGGATTCACATTGAATGATTAATTGAAAATATAATTACATTTTGTTTTGGATTGTGAATGAGATTCACATAATTTCAATGGCTTGATTGAAGTTTTCACAAGATAATTGTGAGTTATTTTTGTGAAAAAAAATATTTACAACTATTGTTGTTGTAAATCTTGCAGATCTCATGAGATAATGAGCTCTCATGAGATGATTGGTAGCCATCCCCCTTTTTTAAGAGATGAGGTTTATCTCTTTGTTTTCTCCAAGATCAGTCAAAGTGATTTAAATTGAGATTAATTATGTTGATTTATCAATATAAATTAATTTAAATTAAATCAATTGTTGTTGTCTTTTACAACAACACCTTAGCCATTGAAAGAAACACAAATCAATCTCAATCATTGATTGTGTGTTGTCCATGGATTGATATCCATGGACTCCCAAAATCTTATATAAGAAGAGGCACCCCTTGCTCTTCGGGACACATGTTTACAACGTAACCTAATGCTCTCTTCCTCTCTCTCTCTCTCTACATGCCAAGGCTCTCTCCCTCTCTCTCTTATGGCCGTCCACCATAGAGCCATTAAGAGAGTCGTCATCGTCGCAGCATCATCGTTATGTTGCCGAAGTACTTCCTCGTAGATCTCTGTTTCCTTCAGTGTACCTCGTTCGTGAAGAAGACGTCGGATCTCATGTGATGAGATCAGAAGATTCGTCACTTGTATCATCAACATGGATTACGAGAAGGACGCGTCTCATCAACGTGCTCGCAAGCATCTCCTCCTTCAAATTGGACTTGAGACAGGAGGTCTCTTAATTTAGAGACTCGATCGCAACCACTCTTCAAGAGGTAAACTTATACCTATTGTGGTTTAGATGAAACGATCTGAGAAAGGTTCTTGGATCATGTGATTTCATCTCATTTAATTTTTTTTAAATTATGCTGCATCGAGCAACTAGTACGACTAGTTGCTCCCAATCACATTAGATGCGATCCACATGCTTCCATGATGTGCTTAAGGATCTTCTCATATCCTTCAAGTGGTATCAGAGCCAGGTTGGAGGTTTTGGATTTGATCCATAAACCTAGGAAGATTTGGGCTCGTGAGGGTTTGTGAAAATTTTTATTGCATTTCAATTTTCGCAGTCTTGTTTTGCGATTAATTTCGGATCTGTTTAAAATGTTTATACACGAAACTACCTTTTATAATGTTCCCCATTAATCAAAAAAACTGTGGGAATTGAGTTTGCATGATTTGGAATCCGATAACTTAAGATATGATCATTTTAAGTTTGTTGATTGAATTGGATTTATAATTGATTTAATGTGATTAAATTAAATATATTCAATTAAGAGCACTCTATTATGAATAGATGTTTATTTCCCTTGGAAGGATTAATTATTTGAATATGATTCAAAATAATTAATTAGAATTTGAACAAGATATGGAGGATCACATAAGTGACATCCATGGTCTCCCGTCAAGGCGAAGAGTTCTGTCGCCAGATATTGTATGTAGGAGATGTCTGTCTAAAGTGACAGCTCGTGCATACAATCCATTTGGATCGGGCTCTTCGCTTCTCAAAGGAATATGGACGTATTCAAAGTGACCCCAATATCGGGTCCTCATATTATTGGGGTGATATTGAATTACGCATAGCGAGGTGTATTCTTGTTGACGGTTGGTTCAATTAATGACGAGTCAACATCACCTTAGGGGTGGTGGGTACAGGTGTTAAAGACCGAATTGAGAGATGCAAGTTGGATTTGCAAGGAAGAATGTGTTCCCGCTTCTTTTTATCTGAGTTACATGTTCTCATATTATTGAGATGTGACAAAGATAAGAAAGGAGACCCCACATCTTGCTTGAGATATAATGGTAAGTATATCTCTTACATTGAAAGTGATTAAGGGAATGAACTTTCAATGTAGACAAGGCAAGACAACTTTGATATCAAAATTCCTAAATCAAAGTAAAATGTATGTATATATATGTATATTTATTTATTTATTTATGCAAACTTCTTATTTCTGATAATCCTTTATTAAACCCACTCAATACTATACTCAATAATAACTAGTAAAATATCACGGATTGGATCCATGATCAAAATATTGTATTTGCATTTGGATACATATTGTATGTGGTTGTAGTGTGCAAGTTTCCTCATAATAATGAGGAATGGTAACTAAATAGACAATAAGACACCAACCTAGGGTTTGTATGTCTCTATAGTCTTGATCTCTTATCAAATGTACTTTGGAAGTGACATGTCGATGATGATCGTAATTGTCAAATAATCCTTTTAAAAATCTAAGAAGGTGTTTTGGCACACATATGTTCTCTCAACATTTAATCATGAATGACATGGTTCACTGCATCATGCAGAATGGTAGCTCTACAAGAGATGATGTATTCAAATATTTGAGTAACTACCTGAACCTAAGTTTTTAAGAGTTAAGATGTAAGCAGATATGATGAGTGTCATCATTCTAATGTCTATACCCAAGTCATTCATGAAACTTCATAATGTTCATATTGTATGAACTAAATGAAGCATGTATAAATGTTGAAATACTCTTATATTGAAATCTTTTGAACTCAACATTAGAGATCCTTTGTCTTAAGCAATGGTTGTTTAGAGATGAAAGGAGCGCATTGGAAGCATAGGCCGGACCTAGGTTAGAAAGAAAGTCAAAGAGTTGGTTGTACTTCTATGGTTTCCATACACATATGACATCCAAATAGTTGGATGAATGCCAATACTGCAATGAGCCGATGTATTGATAGTAGGACTATCAAGTCTATCTAGAATCCTTAGAGAAGGACTCAGATAGTGTATCGAAATAATCTTCATATAATCATTGATATTGACTTGCTTATTGGATAAGATCAAAGTCTAATAGTTATATCTCATTCTTCTAATAACACTTGCAATTGGTTCATATGTTTTAGAAGACTAGAAATTTGATCTTAAGATTTAATAGTCATCCACATGGGTATTGATGCAAATGTTGCAACAATCTCTATTGGATTAATAGACTTCATATTTTCAGTGGGAGAGACCTTAGTCTTAGAGAATGTCTCTACTACCTAGATATTAGAAAACACTCATAGTTTATTTCTAAATATTGGGAATAGACATGAATTCTGGAATAGACCTATCATAAAGAGTTATGATGGATATATTTCAGATAGTATTTTGATATCTGTAGGACTCTATTAAATTAAAAATTAATAAATGGTTCATTAACATTTCTAATACTGAAAATTAAACCTTAAAAGATCAATAGGAGGATGGAAATCATTTGACAATGATTTGGCATCAAGTCTTGGACATTAGTCTGTTGATGAGATCAATTGACTAGCAAGAGATGATACTTTAGAATGTCTGAAATTTCAAGTCTTACATACTTATGAATATTGAATTCAAAGTAAAATTTATCCAATGCATCCTTCTCTGTGAATAGTGTAAGATGTCAAGGTATTCACGATCTCATACATATTGATGTATGTGGATTATCTGTGTCATAATAAACATTGATGATATGTGATATCATGTGATGATTTTTTGTGATGTGAGATTCCTTACCTTTAACTTAGAAACCTTTGAAACGTTCAAAGATTTCACGATTTTGTTTTATAACCAATGTTTGAAGGAAGATGAAATGAATTTGATCTAACCATGGTAGCAAGTACCTATTATGTGAATTCAAAGAATACCTTATGGGTATATGAATACCATTCCTATCTCGCTCCTCCTAATATACCTTAACTCGAAAGAGTTACAGAGAGATGCAATTGGATCATGTTTGACATGATTTGATCAATGATGATTAATCTTAGCATAATGACCTCTTAGTTTCCCAGGTATATATATGTAGTAGAGACTGCAATATATATTCTTATAAGGTTCCATGCTGGTAAGTTGTAATCTAGCAACAGAGAGTGCTACTTCATTAGGAAAATAAAGGATGGTATTGGATTCCTACTTTATGGCCTTTAGATTCTTAAAAATCTCTTCTCTAAGGATATGATTCTTAGAGGATGACTCTCTTGAGAATTAAGATGAAAATGAAGTGAAGGAACTCATTTAATCATGAGAAGATAAAGAGGCTACTGAAGTTGGAAATTAAAAGGACAATTAAAGATAAAACACTAATACCTCTTCAAATAAGTTTGAGGATGAATTCCATGTGTCTGAAAAATATGACAATGATCGGACTTCATGTGATGAAGTTTATGAAGCTCATGTCATGGAAATATGGATTTTAGCAATAAAGTCCATAGTAGACTTCATATACAAGTGTTGTATATGGTCCCTCAATGATCCACCTATATGGGTAAGACCCGTTAAGGTGTAAATGGATTTAAAGAAAAAGAGGGAACCTGATGAGAAGGTAGAGACCTTCAAAGCACGGTTCGTATCAAGAAGATACACAAAGAAGAGAAGACATTGCTTGCAATGAAACTTTCTCTTCAGTAACCTTGCTTAAACCCATTAGATTATTGGTAACTATAGCTACACAACTTGACTTTGACATCTTCAAGATGGAAGTCAAGATTTCATTCCTCTACGAATATCTCTCTAAGGATATTCACATGAAGTAGCCCCGGGGATTCATAGTTGAGGAAAACAAGCTGTGCAAGCTAAAGAAACTCTATCTATAGTTGGAACATAAGATTTGATGAAATTATAAATGTTGTGATTTCAGATAGAATCTTGATGTACCATGTGAAGCTTAGTGGGAGTGTCATTGTGTTCATCGTGCTAAATGTAGATAATATCCTGATCATTTGAGGATACTAATAAGTGTTTTATAGACTGGCTATTCCATACCTTGAGACATGATCTCAAGGATACCTCTTGGATCTTAGTTCTGAAGATGTTCAGAAGCAAAGAGAAGAGGGTATTGGGACCGTCACATTAATGGTGCACCTTGGACATATTCCATTTTCTGGAAAATTCCAAGAAAGGCTTCCTTCCCTTAAGATATGGTACTGACATGTCTAAAGGGATAACACCTCAAAGAGTTGATGAATTGAATGCTAAAACTACTTGCCCATGTGCATCAGTTATGAGAAGCCGGATAATGCTACATGTGTACAAAAGCAGATGTCTGCCATGCAGTGGGAGTAGTAAATGTTACTAATCCACTAAGGAGATAAAACACTTGATTGCAGTAATAACAATATCTTCAAAGATGAAAAGATTTTTTGAGATAGTGATCTCAAAGTCTTATCTTCAAGAACTTAAGACTTTATAGATAGTGATCAAAATGTTCTTAACTGTGGATACCTTAGGAGATAGAGATCTCTGGAATAAGGGTATTCTAATAAGGATTATGGACATACTGGTTATAATAATTATCGAGCTATTGTGTCAAGGAATCTATAACAAAATTCAGTATTGGTTGCATAAGATGCAACATTGGCATTGGATGCGAATACTATTACTAGGGGATATGCAAGTGTCGTAAAAGGACTTGGGGTAGTCTCTCAGGAACAGAGTGATTAATCAGCTTACCTAGCTATTTTTCTGAATAGCCTATGGTTGTCAAATGAGTGCGGGATAAAATGATTAGCCCATTAATGGTTCCTGGGCTAGTGGGAGATTGTCGGACATGCGAGCCCACGGCAAGCCATTATGCAATAATTGCACATATCATTCCCTGATCTTAAATGAAGAATAACTAATTTGCATAATAGGTCCCTTAGTACATTTAGGGTTATGTACCATGGCCATCTTAATGATTATACAACTGTTGATTCAATTATTGAATCAAAAAGGTTGGTGCTTGGATGAATATCAAAAGAGTTAGATTGAGGAATCATCACTACTAAAAAATCCCATATTAGGCCACACAATAAAGCCACGTAATTTATTAAGGCTAGAACATTTGGCCACGATAAAATACTGTGGCTTATTATCAATGGTTTCGGTAATTATCGTGGCCTAAAAATTTGACCACACTAATTTTATCGTGGCCAATAAATTAAGGTGATGAAAATGTTATCGTGTCAAAAGTTAAACATCACGGTAATACTACTGTAGCTATTTTAAATGAAAAAAATTAATAATGACTTCCCCTATCCGCCTTCCAAATCTCTATTTCAAATCCCACCACCCTCATACCCTTGTACCATTTTTCTCGTTCTCCCCCAGATCCAACATCATCCCTTCCCCCTTTGCCCTAATGTCATTCTCATCCAAATCCATGACCCCTTTCCTGTTTTCTGCTCAAAGAACCCTCCTGAGAGGCCCAATATTTATGTAAAGGAAGGTGACCTCTCTCCCTATAGCGTCTCGATGAGCATAGGATGTTGTCGAAGACGATGACATGGGTCTCAAGGGCATGGGAGGTTTTTAGGGAAACAACGGTGACATGAGGGATGTTGATATGCTCCCCGCATCCTAAATCCCTTTTCTGGATGATTGACCTCCACCGCTTGATGATCAACCCTCTCTACACATACTTGAAATGTTTCAGAATATGTATTGTTGCCTGATATTTTTTCTCAGGATCATATGTTCCACGTCCAAGTGAGTACATGATGGCTGGTAATTTTTTCTTCTGGCATCATGTGTTCCTCTTCCAACCGAGTACATGATCACCAGGCAGCAGGTGCGCAAATCTTGTACATTGGAATGGATATTTCATGTAGTTTATAAATGGTAAACATATGTGTTGCTTTATTAGTTTACTTATAGATGGGTTTGAATTAGTCAGGGTACACATGTTTGCAACCTTATGTAATAAATGGATTCCATGGATTACACATGATGATTGCTAATTATTTAATCAAATTTCACCATATTAATCCCAAGTTATGTGGGGAGCGCTAATTTCTATGTGTCTTATTGCTAATTCTTTGAATATGTGAAGACTCCCATTGTAAGATTAAAATATGTCAAACCCGTTTTAATTTTGAAGCACCATACATAGGATTAAGCATCCTAAGAATGTGTGATCTATTGAGAGAAAAAATGGTGCTTTCTATACTTATTAATTTCTTTGTGAATGATGCAACTTTTCAACTTCATGGTTTAAGAATGACATTATTTTTGGATCTACTTTTTTCTCTTGCATACATTGATATTTTGTCCTCGTTGCAGGTGCATATTACTGATTCCAGAATATATTAGGTTTCAATTCCTACAAGTAATGTTTTAAGAATGGTATTGAGCCTGGAAAGGTTGACAAGTTTGGTCTCTATGTTCATTTTATGCCTTAGTCCTACGTCATCAAACTTTCTATCTTTTAGTCAGTTTGTTAATTTGTTTTATACTTCTGAATTGTCCTGAGCATTTGATCTTTTTATGCAGGAATTTTTAAGTTGGTAGGTCAAAGAGCATTGCAACATCACGCACACACACATATTGTATGTAAGTATGGCTATAGATCACGTTGGGTGCAAATCCCAGTGAGTTTGTTGTCATATTCCCAGGGGCATATCATTAGGCTTTAGTCTCGATAGATATTTCTGTAGATTCTACCATCTATTTAGTTAGAGATTGTAAATCTATCGTTTAATATCATGCCGTCTTCATTTATACTTTAAGTTTAAGTTGCCGATCATGTGAACAATAATATTTGTTTATTCTGATCCCAGATATATGTGTGTACAAGTTTTATGTTGCAACAACCTTTGATGCAGGTTTCCTGATCATTTTCTTGGCAGTAAGTTTTAATTGTTGTGAGGCAATAAATCTTGCAAATATTGGACGAGCATAGCAAAAGATGTCATTGTTTGTAGGGCTTGAGCGATATAGCACCCATGTTGTCTCCTTCCAGTTGCTTTATGACTATACACTATCTTTGCATTCCAGGTTCTTTCTTATTCCAATAAATTCACTGAGTGCATAAATCTATACTTTGCATTTAACTTTCTCAGCTATTATGGAGAGAATTCTGTGTTTCAAATGTTTACATTATTGTATTTGAATAGCATGATGATTGCTCTATAAAGACTCTCGAACTATGATATCACATTGTGATTGAAAGCATGCAATATCTTGCTACACAAACAAATGAATCCGAATATTATGACCTCGTCACTACAAGTCTCTTTATTCTTCTACACATGCATAGACATTCATCACAAACAGGAAGCACTACCTACCATTTAATGTTATTGGGGATGCAATAAAGTTCATAGTGGATACATAAAGTTTTGATGTGAGACTCTGTTCAGTACCCATAATGGTCGGTTAGCTAATACTTACGAAGAGATTGAAGGTAAGGTTAATCAATGACTTGGTAACATTGTTCAAATTTAGCTTGCATATTTTAAGTAGTATTTTAAGGTTAATCAATTTAGAGGAAAAGACCCATAATTAGAACATGAGTTGGTATATAGGTACATTTTTTTAATTTAAGTAGTCTTTATGCATTAGCTTGCATATTTTTTTACAGATTAAATTATTTTTCAAATTCAATTAATTATATATATTAATTATTTTTTTATCCATTGCTTTAGGAGCACATGATGGCATTTCAACATCCTAATGATGGGTCTCTAGTTATTCTCCCCAACATATCTACAAGCTATCGGGCCTGGACGTCAAGATGCGTGAGAGGAATAGGTGGGGTGGGTTAATCCATCCAAACACTATGGAGGTAAAACCCAACCGGATCGTAGCTTACATGATCAAATAATGAAAGTAGAGGTCCTGCTAGCACAGATAACAAAAATTAGTAGATACCATTGCAAGAGCACAAGAGGCATCAAGATCCAGGGGTAGTCGTTCATCACAAAGAGAGTGTTCCTCGCCTGGAATAAGTAGAGGCATGAGTGAAAGAAGAGATGATGCTGATGATTAAGAAGATGATACATATGATGATTTCATCTAGATGAGTAGTTGTTCCTTTTGAATTAGTCTTTTTTGTTATATCTAATTAGGTTCCAATGTTTAAATACTTTTTTATTGTTTAGTAGCTAATTGAACCATACTTTATATTTTGTTTAAAAACACTCAATTAACATGAGGGATATGTACTTTTATTAACATGTGTGCTATGTTTAGCATAAGTTTGTATGTTAACTTTTATGTGGATTTATCATGTGTATGTATGTTTAGCATGTGATTGTGATAGTACATGGAGTGGAAATTGAATACCATATGTATGCCATATGCGATTTTGCTAAAAGATGAATTGACACCTTCATAGCAGATTTTTTTTATGTCTATTATTTTTGTCATGGTACATTTCCCATGGCAAAATCTCTTTAGCCATAGCTATTTTACCGTAGTTAAATCATATGCTCTTTGGCATGCTAGTTTTATCTATAGTCTTGTTACCATGGCTTAAATCTTTTTGGCACACTATTTCACCGTGGCCTAAATGTTTTTTCCTCAGTATATTTACTGTGGCCAACACTCTAATGCCACGACAAGTTCACCGTGGCCAAAGAGTATAGTCTTTGGCCACGGTAAACTATATGGCACGGTGGTATAAGCCACAGTAATATTAATGTCGCCAATTTATCTATGCCTCGGTAATATGACATTAAGCCACGGTACATCACCGTGGCATGTTCTTTGTCTTTTAGTAGTGCATCAAGTACCGTCAAATGATTGTTAAGAGATGATATCCAGCCTTGGTAGGAGATGGAAATCCTTTCTCACTTGGCTGATATCTGATTGATCTCTTGATGCAGGTCCTCTGCATGGGAATAGAGTTTCAGAGGTGTCAGATTAATTATTTCAAAGAGTTGACTTAACGATATCGAGATAACTAAAGTCCTATGTCGTATGCTGTCACGATATAGGCACGCATCCTCTAATCGGAGACAAATGTGTTACTATATGTCTGAGTATGTACATTTGGCAGACTAATAGGTTGATGACTTAATCAAGGTCTATACACAGGCGCGCTAGTGTGTATATAAGGGCATATGAGTAATATGATCTCTCAAAGGGATCATACAGGTTCATTGTTGAACCGGAAGGCATGAGATCACTCATGAGATATTGGGAAGAATAAAATTCTGTGAACAGTCGTCTCGCTTTGGAAGCTTGACTAAATTTGTAGGTTTGATATATACTTTTGGAAAGTATATGATCAACACCTGGGTATGATATATTCTTTTGGAAAGTATATGATCGACATCAAATTGTAATAATCAAATGAGAAACTTAATGATAAATACCTGAACTAGACGATGTAAAATTGATCTTATACATTGGGTTTAATTTGGGCCTTCCAGTATGTAGGATGTACAGATATTAGGAATATCTGAGGGTGATGTGATCATAAACGATTGTATAACCATGACGCTTCCATTCCGAGGGAGTAATGATACAGGTCTGGATTTTAATGACTCCTCTCATAGAGAAGTAATTTGAACTTAGTCCAAATGTTGGACATTGATCTGAATGTGATTCAGATGTAATGAGAAGATTATATTTACGGTCTTGATTTAATCAAGCATCTATGGGAGGTCCGTAAGATCTGGATTTGAGATGTGCTCTCAATATCCAAGTCATTATACGTGGAACAATACAATCGCCTTGTCCTTATCTCCAAGTATCAGCGGAGAACGTGCATTATCCTTGAAAGAGTTCATGGATAATTTCGTTGTTGATATGTGTATCCGAGCATTGAGAAAATTGATAATTAAAAGTGATTTAATTATCATGAGTAATATGAATTTGATTCATATTATAAGGAGAGTTATGTGAGATAACTAAATGTGATTTAATTATCAAAGGTCTAAATAATGTGAATGTGATTCATGTTATTTGGGCACATGAGAAAAGAGATCCAAGATGATTAAATGTGATTTAATCATCATGGATATGAATAATGTGGATAGCACTATCGAGACTAATCAGATATATTATAAATGAGATTTATAATATATTAGAGAGAGCAATAATGTGGAAAAGGGAGTATGCTCCCTGGGAGTAGCCAACGGGGCTACTCCCACGCCTATTCCCCCCCCCCCCCATTTTTTTATTTTTTTTGGAAAGTAAAAATTGGTATATTCATCACTATATCCCTCTAACATTCTGTTAAAATTTCGTCAGAAACAGAGACTCCTAAGCCCTCCATCCAGACGTCATTTTTTTTAACGGTCGCAGAATTTTTTAAATCGACTATGTTTGGATGGAGGCCGTAGGAGTCTCTGTTTCTGACGAAATTTTAATTGAATGTTGGAGGGATTAACGATGAATATACAAATTCGTATTTTCCAAAAAAAATAAAAATTGGGGGAAAATGGGGTGGGAGCAGCCCGTTGGCTGCTCCCAGGGAGCACCCCATTTATCCCTTTATATTTGTTGATTAATTGTTAATGTGAATTGGATTCACATTGAATGATTAATTGAAAATATAATTACATTTTGTTTTAGATTGTGAATGAGATTCACATAATTTCAATGGCTTGATTGAAGTTTTTCACATTATAATTGTGAATTATTTTTGTGAAAAAAAAATATTTACAACTATTGTTGTTGTAAATCTTGAAGATATCATGAGATAATGAGATCTCATGAGATAATGAGATCTCATTAGCCATCCCCCTTTTTAGGAGATGAGGTTTATCTCCTCGTTATCTCCAAGATTAGTCAAAGTGATTTAAATTGGGATTACTTATGTTGATTTATCAATATAAATTAATTCAAATTAAATCAATTGTTGTTATGTTTTTATAACAACATCTTAGCCTTGAAAGAAACACAAATCAATCTCAACCATTGATTGTGTGTTGTCCATGGATTGAGATCCATGGACTCCCAAAACCTTATATAAGAAGAGGCACCCCTTGCTCTTCGGAACACACGTTTACAACATATGCTCTCTTCCTCTCTCTCTCTCTCTCTATCTACATGCCAAGGCTCTCCCTCTCTCTCTCTCTCTCTTATGGCTGTCCACCATGGAGCCATTAAGAGAGTCACCATCGCTGCAGCATCATCGTTATGCCACCGGAGTACTTGCTCGTGGATCTCCGTCTCCTTCGGTGTTCCTTGCTCGTGAAGAAGAAGACGTCATATCTCGTGTGATGAGATCAAGAGATTCGTTGCTTGGATCATTAACATGAATTGCAAGAAGGACGCGTCTCATCAACGCGCTCGCAAGCGTATCCTCCGTCGGATCGAACTTGAGATAGGAGGTCTCTTAGTTTAGAGACTCGATCGCAACCATGCTTCAAGAGGTAAACCTTATACTTATTGTGATTTAGATGAAATGATCCGAGAAAGGTTCTTGGATCATGTGGTTTCATCTCATTTAAAAAAATTTAAATTCCGCTGCATCGAGCAACTAGTGCGACTAGCCGCTCCCGATCGCATTACATGTGATCCATACGCTTATGTGATGCGCTTGAGGATCTTCCCATATCCATCACTCAAGACCATGAGATCCTCTCGCATCTTTTAGTGATTGGCACCCCTTCAAGAGTAGCTGAGAGACGGTTATAATTCCCACCCCTTCTCATCCTGAGCTGGTAGAGAGGATCATTTGAGGATAGCTTACAGATGAGAGTCTATAGAGACTCAAGGACAAATCCCTTGCGGGTATCTTAGTTGGCTTTTCATATGAAGATGGTGTACTATGAAATGGCAACCATTTGTATGTTTCAAAAGATATGGGACTAAGAAATGAGATCATGTGTGAGGCACATAGCTCCCGGTTATTGATACATCCTAGTGGCACCAAGATGTATAAGGATTTAAAGAAAAAAATTTAGTGCAAGCAGATGAGAAGAGATGTGGCTGATTTCTTGGCAAGGTGTGTGACATGCCAATAAATTAAGGCTGAGCATAAGAAGCCACCTGGACTTCTGCAGTCCTTTCCCATTCCCCGAGTGGAAATGGGAAGGCATAGCTATGGACTTTGTTACAGAACTTCCTAGAGCTTCTAGCGGTCATGACGCCATATGGGTAGTAGTTTATAGGCTTACGAAGTCAGCACTTCATACATGTGAGCATGGCTTGCACCCATGTACAACTCGCAGTGGTTTTTATCAAGGACATTGTCAAGCTTCATGGTCTACCAAAAGAGATTATATCTGATCATGATCTGAGATTTACTTCAAATTATTGGCGGGAGTTTATGAACTCTTTAGAAGTGTGGTTGTGCCTCAGTTCAGCTTACCATCCTCAGACTGACGGACAATCTGAGAGGACGATACGGACTTTAGATGAACTTCTTCGAGCATGTGTATTAGAGTGTAAAGGGTCATGGAAGGACCCTTTACCATTAGCTAAATTTTCATATAACAATAGCTATCATACCAGCATAGGCATGGCCCCCTTCGAGGCATTATATGGGAGGCGATGTGCTACACCTTCGAGCTGGCAGGAGGTCGGGTAAAACCAATTGCATAATGTGGAATACTTGGAGGAAACTGCTAAGGCCATTAAGACGGACCGGGAAAAGCTGCTTACCGCACAGAATAGACAAAAGAGCTACAGTAATAAACGACGCACCAATCATATCTTCGAAGTTGGAGATTTCATCTTCCTGAGAGTATCTCCAACCAAGGGAGTACAACGGTTTGGAGTAAAGGGGAAGTTAGCCCCATGGTTTGTTGGCCTTTTGAGATCCTTGACAGAATTGATATTGTTGCATATAGAATGGCACTTCCCCATCACATGTCAGAAGTACATAACATATTTCACATTTCCAACCTAAGGAAATATATGCATGACCCATCGTCCGTGATTAGCTACGATGATCTTCATGTGCACGCATACCTAATCTACCTTGAGGAATCGATCCACATCATCGACCGCTCGATGAAGAGGTTGAGGCATAAGGGGATACCATTGGTAAAGGTCCTTTGGCAGCAGCATAACTCTGAGGAGGCCACTTGGGAGCCCGAGGCAGATATGCAACAGGACTACCCACATCTTTTTGAAGGTAACCTCTAAATTGTACTTATGTATTTAACAGTCAATCCAGTTGGATCAACCTTTTAAGGTTGTGATGTTACTGATGAATCTCGGATTCATTACTCTAAATCTCGTTTATTAAGCTCAAATCCCTCAAAATCAACAGCATTTCTGCATCTATTCTGCATAATTAGCATTCATGCATGTTTTCATAAGAATTGCATTTTAGCACTAATTTCTGCACAAAATAAGAAGCCAAAAATCCAAACCAAAAATGACCTGTAAATAGCCTAACTTCTCAGATTTTTAACTCATTCATGTTAACTCTGAATGACACAAAATCACCTCCATTGTGTACATATCACTAACAAGAATAAATGAAAAATACAAAAAAAAAACTAACCCAAATAAGTGGACCAAAAGTCCAAACCCTAGTTTCAAGATTTCCGAACTAAAAACCTCATATCTTCCTCATCTAGTGTCTATTTTAATCCTACTCATTTTGAACTAACGTACATACAATTACCTTCAAAACAACACCAAGTTCAAGTGATTCGGAGCTCATATGTGAAAGTTGGGTTTTGGGCTTCTTTTGTAATTTTGTATTTTAACGATTTTTGACCTGATATTTTACGTACATATTTATCAATTAACAAAAATCCAAAAAAAATAGATTAATGTGTAATTATTTATTTCTGATTTTATCATATTTTTCCGGATTTTTATGTGGTTTATAAATGACATAAAAATTATAAAAACCCAAAAATCCAGGTATTCTAGGTACATGGGATACCCCAAAAATTCACTTTATGCATTTAATCGGGGGTTTTGATGTCTTCATTATTGTAGATCTCTTCGAGACGATCAATTTTCGTGAAGAAACTTTTTCGATCCGAGTTTGGATTTTACAAAGGATTAATTTTCGAATTTTGTAGTGCTGACACGTGGCCGCTCTTGGAGCCGCCACGTGTCAGTCATCTTCGACTCTATTATTAATTCGTTTTTTATAAAAAAATAAAAGCGCCCGCACGTGCGAGGCACGTGCCTCCCAGGTATGTGCTCCACACGTGCCCGGTCCTTTACCATCTCCTGCAGCCACGTGGTGTGACAGGAGCCGTCCGATCGTGCTCGATCAGACAACGCTTGTGCATCGTCTTCCTCTCCCCTTCCATGGCGGGCGACACCGCCTCCCTTCGAAACCTCCGTCGTGTATTTCTCCCCCTACGCCGCCTCGATCAAATCCCCCACAAATATCGATCGGCCACCCTTCTCGCGATCTCCGACCACTCGTCCCCGATCTCCAAAATCTCGTGCCGCCAATTAGATCCTCTGCGATTCCCTTCCATCTCCGGCTATCCTGCTCTTCATCCCTTTTTAAAAACCACCTCCGTAGCCCGACTTCCCCATTCGTCGTTCAACCAGAGGTTACCTCATCGGAAGTGACAGACCGGTGCACCCTCCATCGGCGAGAGCCGAGGTTTCCAACCTCGTCGCAGCCCTTGCCCTCCGCAGTTGCTCTGCTCTGGTCGTACGTCGTCGTCGAGTCCCATCTCCTTAGGTATCTCCCCGCTCCTCCGCTTCACCTCATCTCCATCTCCGATCTCTCCCTCTCTCGATCATCATCCTCGTCGACATCAACATCGACAACCACTATCTTCTTCCTCCGTCGTACGCTCAACGCATCACCTGCACCTTCGTCTTCATCGACCATTCTCCAACGGCCATCAATAATTCTAGCTCCATCATCGACAATGCTATCTACATCCACTACCGACAACTACGCCTCCTCCTGACAACCTCCTGTCGCCGCAGAAGCACGACCACCCTCCGCAGCCACAACAGAGGAGCGCCTCAGCTCCACCGTCCCCTAGGCCGTGTGTCGGCCAGAGGATGGCCGACGCCACTCAGTCGCTACTCCCGCAGTCCACTTGCCACTCCTCCTCCGCCGGAGCGACCCCCTAACCGCCACCCACTCTCCGCCTCAGCCACCTTGGCCGGGGGGCCTCTTGGTCGAACCTGCTCCAACACATCTTACGAGTCGTGCGGCCGGGTGCCAGACCCGAGGTCCCCCGCACGTGCTTCGCACGTGTGTGGAGAAACGTCAACAGGAGTACCCCCGAGGTTACATGCCTTGTATGTGCCCACTGGGCATATTGTAGACGCCCCCTCCGACCTCCTCCAAATTTAACAATTGTCCCGCCGACCCAGGGGTCACGTGCGACGCACGTGACCCATTAAAAATTTTGCAAGTAACCCTCGAAGTTCATGGTAATTAAACGTAGGTCCCTCTCTGCTTATTTTCATATTTATGTATTGCATTTGTCCCATGTGTTCTCCCTCTGTTTTGAACCTCTTCTATACATTATTTTATTATCAAAAAACAGAATGATGTTTCTAACTTAATTCTCTATGTTTTGACATATTGTGGAGATTTTTGTGATTGATGGTTAATTAATAATTAATCATTTTGTGAAAAAATTGCATATTTTGCCCAGTTTGTGCTCTGAAATTTGTATTCGATTAATCATTTCTCTAAATATTCACGAAAATCATATATTGTAGCATTAACTGTGCTTTACATTATGCCCAAAAGAATTGCATTTGATGCATAGATTGGCCTGTAAAAATCATTTTGCATATTGCAGTGTTTGATTTTTAATAGGTACTGAAACTAGTATTTTCATGGTTTAAGATTTTTCTGAGATCAATCACCTAATGATAGATCTTAGATAATTTTGTTCCTTGAAAATAATTAGGTTTAATATTTATTATAATTAAACATTGAAATTCATTTTGTTTGCATTTGAAAATTCATAAAAAAATCATATTGTATCCTAAAATTTTTAAAAAATTACAATGCATTCATTGCATCATATTTTGCATTGTGGCCAAGTTTCATATTTTTTGGACATTATTTGATCAAATTTTATATTTTAGTCCCTAAATATACCAAAATTGCATTTTGCATCCCTTATTGCATTAAAAATAACAAAAGAAGACCGCCTTGAAAACCGCATACGAATTTTGCTATACATAATTCTAGGTTGTTCCTTTGCCTCCTTGAGTTCGACCTTAGGACTTGTCCAAGTAAAATAAACATAAAACCGCATTGATTAAAATTGACGAATATTTTGTGTGGTTATTTTCTTGACCGATTCCGATTACCGCCTACGAAGAACGACAAATCATATTTTTACGTACGACGATAAATACATCTTCTTAACAAGCGAATTTCGAACTCGTCAGTTACATCCCTTGCAACTTAAGTATCGAGGACGAGACTGTTTTTAAAGTTGTTATGACGTAATGCAGAGGAAAGTTTTTTCGAAATTCCAAAATATATATAATATCAAAAGAAGCGTATCATCGCAAGCTTTCCACTGAGACCAAGATTGCACAAATCAGAGTTTGTATGAGAAAGTTATGCCCTTTTTAATGAACCATGGTCGAGGACATTTATGGAAGGTAGACCCGTGGGTTTGAAACTTTTTACACACGTTAGAGATATTAGGCATAACTTCACATCAACATTTCTAGCCGTATTACCTATTATTCACCATTAAATGGCTCTCTATTATTCTCTTCCCATTATTCTCTCCTCCCAAGTTGATTTCTTCATTCTTCTTCTCTAGAGAGGAAAGAGGAAGAGGTTCTCCCCTTTGGAGAGCCACGAAGCACTGAAACTTCGTTACGAGGAGAGGAGGAAGATCATCGCCACAAGGAAAAAGCATTACATCACTCAAATCGTTGACCGCGTACACAGATCGAAGGCTCGCGTTAGATAACGGATCTTGATATTCTCCTATTTATTTCATGTACCTTGCGATGATGGAGTTTGTAAATTTCAGGATTTGATGCTTCAATTTCGATCCTTCCCCGGGATCGTCTCTTGTTGTTGGTACATATTGGCTTTTCACTAAAGTAGTCCCTTTTGCTTTTGTGCGATATATATAGTATTATTTCAGCTTTTGAAAGCTATTTTTGATTTCACGGAAATCGTGTGGTATTATAGCAGGTTGTGATCTTCTAAAGAACAACAACATTATAGCAATATACCTATGGTGAGGTCACTGGATATCGAGGTTGTCGCTTGGTTTTTATGATATGGAAATATCGGGTCCTTCTTTTTAATCTTTTCTTTTATATATACGGCCTTCACTATGTTATAATAGATACTCTCAATTAATTTATTTCAAGAGATTACATGCTAGTTTCTTTGACATGTCAAGTTTCCACTTAAATAACATCAGGGCAAATTAGTATACCATGCGTTACAGACTTGGAACTATATGATAAATGTTTTAATTGACGTTGGTGCAAGATGTTTATTCTTAGGATTTTAAAGATAAGAATATATCTTTTATTGGAGATGTGAAGGAATTACTTATAAATTAGTCTTGGCGAGAATCTCTTATGTGGAGTATATCGTGTATGCAATAAATTATGATACACTACTAATTGCGATGTGTATATGTACCGAGTCTTAATGTCCTGGTAAACATGGTAGAATTGGTCTGTTGTAGAAATTATGATACGCCACTAACTGCGATGCATATCTGTACCGAGTCTCCATGTCCGAGAAATTAGGGTAGAATTGGTTTTCTATTATGACTAATATGTGATCCACTAATTGTAATGTATATAAGTGAAAGACATGGCATTAGTAATTTAGTTGTATGTGATCCGTGTTTTAGATTTGGCAGGGTAGTATTAAGTGCGTAATATGAGCAGAATGAGAATTCATACCAAGACTTCTCATAAATGATCTCGTAATTATCATAGCATTGTGTAAAAGAAATCAAGATTGAGAGTGCTCGAGCATGCTTAAAATCATTATGGTACTGGGAGACTTGTTGTCCTGTGGTGAAGCCAGTAGAAGTATGTTGGAATATAGCATTACATGCAACTGTGTTGTAAATTTATTGAAATTAACAACCAAATACGAGAATTCCAATGTGTTATGGTGTGAATTTAGGATACTTGCGAGTATACCTATGATTAAAGGATTTGTAGAATGGATTGTGACAGGAGGGTCTTAACCATCAACAAATGATAAATACTACAAGGTGGATGCACACCTTTGTAGTCCAGTTGAGCCAACAGTGAGCCATCCCCACTCAAGGGGCATCACAGAGTGGGGAGGTGGTAGATACTTTGGAGACTGTTAGGTGGGTGCATGCGTGCATCACGCTATACAAATCCGTTTTGTGACTATCAGTTTTGGAGCGAGCAAGACTCCCTCGGCATACTTGGTTCTGGTCCCACTGGCTATATGCCTCGTGTCTCAAGTGTCAGAATATTACCAACCAGACTAGATGAAGGGTCTTGCTTTCGCACAGGTCTTAATCTGTACTCTAAATGAAGAGATGCAGGTTTCATTCTTAGTCTAGACTTTCGCCATTGATGGGTGAGTTCGGAATTAATTAATTAATTAGTAAGGCTATGATTAGAATAACAAAAAGAAATTGATTAATTACGTAAAGTATCAAAAATTTACTCGCTACTTGTAACTTAATTAGAGGCTTTCTATTTGAGTTCCTTAGAAGATTTTCATTATACCTCTATAGTTACTGCACTTGCATAGCCTACCTAAATTTTCTTTCATTCATAAATTATTGTTATATCCTTATTGGGTCATTTGACTCACAAGATACCTCTCTTGAAAATCCAACAGGAAATTTTGAGCAGGAGAACAAGGCCGGAGTTTTTGGTAGCACAGTTGATAATCTTTTCGGAGGTTGATATCTAGTGGAACTGATTTCTTATTTGTCTTTCTTTTCCTTTATTGGTGATGTAATAATAAGATCTTGGATTATTCCTGTCATCTTCAGTTGTGGACGGTTTTCCATTTGAATGGATATTTTCTCCTGCCACGTTTTTTATATGAATGTTTTATCATGTTGGTTGTATATAACTGTTGTCGGGTAATAATTGTAAACGGACATTGAGATGCGCTCCTGCCAAGGTGGAGCGTTACAAAAATATTTTGCAAAATGATTCGAAAAATGGTTGAAAATATCTTGAAAAATCTTTTGAAAGTTATTTGGAAAACTTTTGTAAAGTGTTTTCAAACCTTTGTAAAAACTTTTTGCAAAAAACTTTTTCATTTGTTTCAATAATGTTTTTGAAAAATCAATTTGTAAAGTATTTGGAAAATAATTGTAAAAAACATTGAAAAATCTATTTATATTGTATGACAAAATCTTCGTAAAATAATTTTCAAATTTTATAAATATTTACAAAACTTTTTGTCAAATTTATTTGAAAAATAAGTTGTCAAAATATTTATAAAACTATTTTCAAACTATTTTGGGAAGTTTGTAGATAAAATCATCAAATAAAATTTTTATGACCCTTGCAGATGAATTCTTGTATAAAATTTGTAAATACAACTAACACTAAACCTGTGAATATTCATGAATAAATACCTAGTGTAAATTCTTCAAATAATTCTTGTAAATATTAATGCCCTCTGTGTAAACATCTGCACATATTTTTTTCACTAACCTTTATTGAAAAATACCTAATATTTTTAAAATTTTCAAAAATCCATAAAAAATTGTAAATATTCTTAAAAACTGCATAAAATTTTGCAAAATTTTTCAAAAATCCATAAAAGTTTAAAATATAGAAATTAGTTCTTAAAAAGATTTTCTTTTCATCACATTATATTCGCATTTTTCGGATTGATAATGACCAGTGAACTAGTCTAAATAAAATTCGAAGACTGAAGCATGGTTGGACCTGTTGTTCACTAAGCGGTCTATGTGGCCACATATGCGGACGCATATCACTATGCTCCCCTCTTGGGGAATCGCATACCTCAAGCGCAGCAGTATGTGGCCCTTGCACGTAAGTAGGCCGCATATACGGGCCATGCAGTTGCATATTCGGGTCATGCGACCGCTTAAGGTTTAGTGAGTCGGATAATTGTTGAAGTTACATTGAATCACATAAATAATAAATTTTGACATTTCTATTTATAAACTCTTGGGTGTCCACCTTTACGGTTTGACACACTTTTTCCTTTCAAAAAAATCTATTTATAAACTCGAATTTCATTAATCATGGAACGATTATGAATATTCAAATGTATATTTTTTGAAGCTAAATTGAATCATAAACATCCATTATTCTTTGGAAATGTTGTCAAACTTTATAGAAAATATAGCGTCATTAATGTACATGTCTTTTTTAATTCTTAGTTAGTACATTATTGATGTTATTTGTGTTGATTTTTGATTTTATATCGGATACTTGCATATTTTGGCAATGTTGTCAACTAGTATGTGTGCTAATTTTTCCATTGATATTTGGTGGAGTGATTGTTTTGAGATATAGTTGAAAGTTATTTTTCTTAGATCTTCTATTTGACCACATTTATTCATAAATTTAGTTCGATTGTAGTTACTTTTGTTGATATTTATTTATTTTAAATAAAAAACTAGAAAATCGTGTAGAACCACATATACCACGCACATGCCCCCGCATATCGCTTAATCACTATTCAGTGACATATCCGGAGTCATACGCTTATTGCTTTCTTGAACCTTGGATAGACATTAATCTACTTAATCATAGGAACCTTAGAGGAACTAGAATTGAGATGCTTCGCGTATGGTAGACTTAATTCTTTGAGACCATAAGACTAGGTTCAGGTGTCATCTTGACTGTCTAACTAGAATATTTCGAAACATGTGCATAACTCTTGCCTACAATGACCTAACTTGAACGCATGCACCTTACACTTTGCTAAACTCAGTTGAAGTGGTAGAGGGTTTGTCGATATGAGACACAAGCAAATGGAAACATATGAAGTCACAATTTGTGGACATTGTACTCCAACCCGATACAGTAATGACGAGGTCCAAGGATAGAGGACTGTGGGTTGCATCAATGCTTCAAAAGAGGGATAGCCTACTGGCTCAAGAGGAATAAGTCCTTATGTAAATGTTGCAGTAAATAGTATTCAAAAATGCAAAATGAAAAACTCTAAAAATAATAGATAGGAACAAACCAACGAAAAATTCAATTCCCATCGGAGTATGTATGTATATGTATTCTATAAGCAAGTTTGTGCTTCAAAGTCAAAGATACATGTGAGCCTACAGGTGGATGACTTGGTTAAATTGGTCAAGCATCCTAAGATAGGTAGATATATTGGCTACCGTCCATTCTCTTCTCCACATCCTCTTCTTGAGCCGATTACACTTGAAATTAGATGGGAATACCCCGCTTCTAGAGGAAAGAGTTGTTGGATTGGGGAATTAGGT
Organism: Ottelia alismoides; assembly: GCA_037367405.1. Taxonomy (NCBI): domain Eukaryota; kingdom Viridiplantae; phylum Streptophyta; class Magnoliopsida; order Alismatales; family Hydrocharitaceae; genus Ottelia; species Ottelia alismoides. The sequence goes on along the minus strand of JAZKJV010009386.1, from coordinate 311,070 downwards.
TCACCATGTTGGAGAAGATTGTCTCTTTACTGCTTCAGCCGATTGGAGCTACATATCACTTATTGTACATGATAGATTCATAGTCGTAAGGGTCTGTGTATGACATAGACTTGTTCTAACATGGCTTTTGAGGAGACTTGGACGGAGTTTAGTGGTTCTTAGAGGTTGTTGAGTTTCAAGTTCACTTCCCAATAAGGTTCTGACCAGACCAAAAATCTAGAAATCTGACTGAGCTCCAAACTTTGATTTTATGAAGATAAGTTTAAAAGTTAAAGTCTATCAATCGAATATTGATTAATACGTAATCGATCGAGCATTACTTAAAAACGGTTCTTCTGTTCAGAAACGAAATGTTCCAAATATTCCTGGAAATTCTTGCTCCCATTGGACCATTTGTATCTATATGCATCCGGATCCTGATTCATGGATCTCTCGGTTCGAGAAATCAGAGAATCAAACCATTTCTTCTGACTCTTTTTCAAATTCGATAAATGTTGGTTGATCGTATATATTCTTATAGTTATATGATTCTGAGTCTCATTTCCTATTCGATCCCTTGGAATTCCATATGAGAAGGATCGTAATGCCAGAGGAATCATTACCGCAAGGCATAGAGGGGGAGGTCATAAGCGTCGATATCGTCAAATAGATTTTCGACGGAATTCAAAAGACATATCTGGTAGAATCGTAACCATAGAATACGACCCTAATCGAAATGCATACATTTTTGTCTCATACATTATGGGGATGGTGAGAAGAGATATAGTTGACATCCCATAGGGATTTCTTTTCTTTATTTTCTTTGTTTGGACTTATTAGCATAAGTGTTTGCTAGGGACTAGCAATGGCAAGTATATGGGTGTGATGAATCTCCATTTCATCACCTTTATTCTTTCATTTTGACATTAAATCCCAAGCTAAATACTCGTACATAGCATTAATTTATGCAAACTAACACTCAATAAATAGACAATAAATATTGTACAAAATATTATTTTTAATTACAAATTAAAAGAATAAAGGAAAGGAAAGAAAAAGAAAGAAGTGTCAAAGACACCGAGTGATCCTAGACCAAGAGACCCAGTCATCATGTTGACTTGGTCAACAAGGAATAAAGTAGGGGGAGATAGGGCCAATCAACTATACAGAAAACATGCTAAAACCCCTTATTTGATTTGACAATAAATAGGCTTTTGGGACCCATTCTATTTTCTCAATTTTATACCTCAAATCAATAAATCCTATACATTAATATTGAACATAAAAATACAAAGGAAATACAAAATTTATTTCATTCAAAAACAATGAACAGCGTGCCCGGGACACAAAAGAAAAAGACGCAAAAAACTTCACATACTTGTATCGTATCCATACAAATCGAAAATTGACCAAACTCACCTTTATTATTCATAAAATTAAAATATATATCTAATTAAGGTGGTTTCATTTAATTTGAAGTTAAGATGCAAAAGTTGATTTTTGGGCCCTCATTGTGCAATATGCATGTATATAATATTCAATAGATTTATTCTTTAATTTTACACTTTCTTGTATTTTCACATTTTGTAAATATTATTTAAAATACATGCAAATAATGAAAATAAAATAAACCATTAAAAATACATTAAAGAAAATTATGTATTTTAATATATAGGTAAACCATATCTATAATATACTTATATAATATATGTACTTATTATTTATGCAAATAAACAAATTCGAAAAATGTAAGAAAAATATGTAAATATGTACTTAAATAAGATATAAATATATAAAATATCTATATATATAAAAATAAATCTAAAATACAAAATAAAAATAAAATAGTCCAAATACAGATATATATACACACACATGTAAATATAAGCACCTAATAAATTAACTTGTAAAAATAAATAAAAATCATGATTAAATACTACAAAAAAATTACAGATATTTTTTTGTCTTGATTAAAAATTAAATAATTCATTTATTATTTTTTATCGATTTTATGAGATATTTTAATCATGTTTTTCTGGTTGGTCCACGTAGACCAATCAGAAGCCTCCCTTTGTTGATCGGGCAGGGTAATTGTACTACCCTCAGCCCCCGCTAGTGTTAGAACCTCTGACGAGACCATCTTCTCCCATTTTTCCCGCTCGACTCATTATCCATTTTCACTTGAGGGTTTACACAACCTCTGCCATGATCAGTCATCTCTCACGTCATCCCCTTCAAATCACCTATAGATACATCCAGTCGTGCCATATCGCCCATCCAACATCACGCGACCACCGCCTATATGTAGCCTCCTCCATCTCCCCTTTTCGAATTTTGGACCACTTTTGTCGATTAGAACCCTCATGTCATTGCATGATTGCGTCGAGCGTGGTGAAAGCTCACTCTACGAGAGATCTACAATGTGCATGAGGTCACAAATGGATCAATCCCCAGGCCGTAGCTCCGCTCAGTCGTGCCTCTGCTCCCAGATCCTCGGATTTGGTATGAGTTGTTTTACCACATTTCTAAGTAATTTTATGTATTGTAATTCATTTTCAACCTTTACTTTCAACATTTACTTGTCGTTTTTAGTGTAATTTTAAGTTCAAAGTTCGCTAGAACACTAGGCTCCGGCCACTGCTTTCCCTCGTGTACCCCCTATATCGACCCATTTCACACGCCATCTCTTTCCATATCGCCTTCTCTCTCGCCCCACACCACTAGCCACCTCTGATCCTTCATGGATTAAAGCTTTCGAGCTCATTCCTTCGCTCATTCGTCGGAGCTCTCTGCCCCCTCAACTCCCCTTGTTACATAGCTTCAAAGTCGGTTGAGGATCATCGCCTTGAGCATGCGAACTCTTCGGTGCCCGTACAAGCATGCAAAGACCCAAAGAGGGTCGATTTGATGCTTGTTGGAGACCTCCAGGTTCTCGAGCACAAGCAAGAGCTTTGGGCCCCTCACGACAGGGCTCTGGCATTTCTGAGGGTACCATCAGCTGCAGACAGGCCACCTGATCGTGTAAAGCACTCGAGAAGATCTGGAGGAGGTCGGAGCATAGAGATAACGACGAACAAAGAAACACCGAGGTCATGTTTTTGGGTGTTCTTCGTGAACACCCATGTGTCGTTAGATCATCATCCCTCTCCAGTTTCTTTCCACGCTGTCTAATCAGGTCTCGTATGAACCGCACGATGAAGTCCAAGATCAAATCCAAGCCGTGTACAGATGAAGCGATATCGGCCAATCTCAGTCGTTCGTCGCATTAGTAAAGTGAAGTGGCATCATCAGCATTGTCGGATGGCATGCAATAAAGGGGTAATTTTCTCTCGTACCCATGTACCTTTTGTATTTTCTCCTTATTCACATAAATGTTAAGTTTAGTGTAAAAAATTATGTAATAATCGCACAGATCCCCCTGAACTTATTGAATATTACATATAGGTCCAGTGCCAGTTCACCTCACATGGCGGTTGATGACAGAGATTTTGTGAGGGTCTAAAGTAGTCTACATAGGGAGAGAACTACAGTATCGTTGAAGTGACCGCTCATGAAATCTCAATCAGTCAATAATTAACACACAATATAAATTAAGTAATGAATATCAAAAATGTGGAGTTAAAATTTATTACAGCTCTACAACAAGTGTGTATAACGTAAGCATGTGTAGAGATCGAACTTATGGAGCAAATGGTAGATTGTGTAAAATTAAGTGTAAAAATTGTTCTTTCTCGTGTCCATTTATTGTTTTTGTGGGTTTTAGCTCCACCCAAGGGGCACCCCCATTTTGCTCATATATATATATATATATATATATATATATATATATTACACACACACACACACACACACACACACACACACATATACATATATATATATAGAGAGGAGTGATCTTATGAGAGCCACCTGTGAGAGTATGAGAGCATGCATTCTGGACCGCATGATCCAACTAGGAGAGAGAAAACAGAATCATATGATCCAAAATGAATGCTATCATGCTCTCACATTTTTTCTCTCATAAGATCACTCATACACACACGCACACGCACACGCGCACACACACACACAAACACACACACACACACACACACACACACACACACATATACATATATGGGATTAGGGAGCCTACACCCATGTGTAGGTAACTTTCCTACACTCATCCTTTTCCACTCAATTTTTTGATTTTTTTGGAAATAAAAGGGATTTACTTAGAATACCAAATGAAATATGTGATTCAAATTTCGTGTAAAACAGACATTCCTAACATCTCCATCGGATGGGGTCGTTTTTCAACAAATTGAGGCCATTAAAATTTGACCACCTTGATGGATAAGTTAGAAGTCTGGAAAAAGACGGTGATATATTATGATCTAAATCCTCTAAGGATTCAATTCAAAAAATCAAAAAAAATGAGGAAAATGGTGGATGTAAGAAAGTTACCTACACATGGGTGTAGGTTCCCTTTTTCCCTATATATATATAGGAGTGATCCTGAGAGAGCAAAAAACTGTGAGACTATGAGAGAATTGATTCTGGACTACTAGATTCAACCATGAGAGAGAAGACCAGGAGAGAGAAGCCAAAATCACTGCTCTCATGCTCTTGCAATTTTTTGCTCTCACAAGAGCACACACACACACATATAGGGTTAAATGGGGCTGCCCCCTGGGAGTAGCCAACTTGGCTACTCCCACCTCTATTTTCCCTCATTTTTTATTTCCTTTGGAAATAAAAATTTGTATATTCATCACTATATCCCTCTAATATTCTATAAAATTTCGTCAAAAACAGAGACTCCTAGGCCCTCCATCCAGACATCATTTTTTAACGGTCGCAGGATTTTTTAAATCGGTCCTGTTTGGAGGGAGGTCGTAGGAGTCTCTGTTTCTGACGAAATTTTAATAGAATGTTAGAGGGATATAACGATGAATTTACAAATTTTTATTTTCTAAAGAAATAAAAAAATGAGGGAAAATAGGGGTGGAAGTAGCCAAGTTGGCTACTCCCAGGGGGCAGCCCCATTTAACCCTATATATATATATATATATATATATATATATATATGAATATATATATATATATGAGAGAGAGAGAGAAAAGGGAGCCTACTTCATGAAGTAGGTAACCTTACATACTTCATTTCCATTTTTTGCCTATTTTTAATTTTTTTGAAAAAACTATCATGGATTTTCATAACTGTATCCCACTAATATGTCATTTAAATTTTCGTCAGAAACAGACTTCTATACTCTCCATCTATAACAAGTAGTTTTAACAGTCTTAGATTTTCTTTAATCGACAAGTTCTGGATGGAGGGCATGTCTGACAAAATTTGAATGACATATTAACATGATGTAGTTATGAAAATCCATAGTGTATTTAAAAAAAATAAAAAAATGAACAAAAATGAACAGGAAATAGCTCCATCCCTCTCTCATAGTAATTTAAATGAATAACATATGCACGTGTACATGGGAGAATGAACAATGCATAGTAAATAATCAATGACATGCTAGTCACATGCCAACGACATGCCCCCAGGATGAGCAATATGCCAGCAGCTCAGGAGACATGCCGCCGACAGGTCGATGGTATGCCGGCAACATCCTCGACAAATGACACTCCATGTGTATTAATACAAGACATGTAATGGGAGCGGTAAGATATAGGGGCATGCTGCCAGTATGCCGTGACACCTGAAGTTATGGTTGCAACACCCTCCGAGCCGGCCCAGCCAAGTATCCACACTGTGAACTGACGTGGTTATTTTTGACAACCAAGATCTATTGTCATCTAACAAACATGTCTGTGCATACCAGCTCGATAATATGAAACACATTGCAATTCCCATTGATACAACAACCATACATAATAGGCAACCAAACATACTTCATGTCACAGAAATGGAAAGCATTCAAAGGAAACTGGGAGTAGTCAACTAGATGTCCCGACCTCAAAGATGGTGGTCTTATTGGAGTCATGTTGTCTTAGATTAACAAATGTGAGCATACAACTGAATCAGCATTAATCTACACATACAACCCAATATGCGATGAACGCGTCCATACGATAGGATTACCAAGATGGGGCAGAAACCAATAAGTAATAGCAGATTAAATGGGCTCAACTAAGAGGTCGGAGACCAAAGGGTTGCACTTCTACATTGGAACATCGTAATTGAAGTATGAAGATGTCAGATAACTCGGGCTAAGCCGCGATAAAAAATCTCCAACCTCAGCAGCAAAACAAAGGAACAAGATCCCACAGGATGGCATTCGAAGGAGAGGAGAGTGTGCTTCTCCAGCAGCAATCCTTCCATCCTACCACCCGACAATTTCGACACACCGCCAAAGCATTACCATGGAGTGACCCATTTCCATCTCCATGGCGTTCCTCAGGTTGAGAAAGAATCAACAGTGGAGAAAATAATCACACCTTCCATGTATTTCACTGACCTTTAAACCATTTAGATTTGATTGCATAACATAGACAGCACATTGACAATCCATGTAAGCAGATTGCGAATCGATTTCCATGTGCATACAAGATACTTATGCATACATTCAAATAAACAAAATATCAATCATTTCCTTATAAAAAAATCAATAAATTAACATTTAGTCATTTTTGAACTTGTCAAGCCACCTCACCCAAGTACATTTTCATTAGTCAACGCATCCCGAGTACAGTTACTGCACAAACTAGATTCTTAAAAAGAAAAAGGGATAGAGTAACTAACCTCTAAATCTAAAGAAATACTTTAAGATTTGTTAAACTATGCAATAGAGAACACCGGTGTAAAACTTAGCCTCCCTGTGCGGTTTACTATATACAAAACAAGGGTACAATGGAGTACCTAGTTGCAAATTCTGGCAATCATGGCAGATCACCTTCAACTTGCCGCTGATGCTGCCATGAAAACGCTGTTTGCTGCATGGCGGTGTCCCAGGTTAAGGGAGTGGGTTTTAGACTTCCATCTGTTGGACTTGCTATATGAAGAGTTCTGGATAAGACCACATAATAAACCTTGCAAATAGATCGGTTTTCCAGGAACTCAATATGAGCTGCTCGACCAATGATGGTGTTCAAGCTTCTCCCCTGAGATGACATGTCAAAGTTAACATCACATCGCATGATAGTACGCCGTTCAGAAGATGGTGAACGAATCTGATCAAGGCAATTGTTCAGCATCTCCATGAAGACCTGAGCCTTCTTCGAGTTGTCCGAAGAAGAAGCCTGGCATAGTTCGATTCTTGCTGAATGATAGGGGACGTATCCATCCTGAGGGGACAACGAAGAGTATTCAGCGACTTCTCAAGAAATAGGGCATGAAGGGAACTAAAGAAGTGGAAACACATCGAAATGAAAATGGTTACTCAGCGTCAAAAAAAGGTGGTTATAAAGGGACACGTGAGGGTGTGAAGGAAAGCGTGGGGGTATAAGAAATACGAAAAGAACTACAAAGTTTAGACCAAGGAAGCCAACACAAGGACTCACGAGTGATGAGACCAAAAGATCTATTAAGTTGATGCAAACTGTACAAGGGAGTACAACTTTTGAATAAAACCTCTTCTTTCAAGCAATCAGCAATATTTTTTAGAATTTCTAAAAGACCAAAAGAACTAAATGTCAAACCATATGTGTGGCATCTTTCGTCCTGACGCAATCTTGCAAGCCAAAAGTACTACAAGTAGCTTTAAATTGCTCCTCGGCTTTTAAAATAGTGCAGAACGTGCTAATGCTATGTCCAAATTTTGGATCATGGAATCTTATAGAGACTGCACATTCATTCATTTTCCAAATGCCTTTTTAAGTGTCACTCAAGCAGAACTATTTCAAGAAATCTTAACATTCAAAGAAAAATTGCATGTTTATAGAAGTGGCAGTTCTCAAACATGATCAGACTAAAATATTATAAGCAAGATACCAGATGGTATAAATAGTGGAAAATTGTCAAAGCAGGGATGTGATACCTGTGGAGAAGATAACAGGATGATATTGCTGAAGTTTTCCAGTGTCTTTTGCTGCAAAATGAGAAAACAAGTGAGACGACATTGTCTGCAAACTAATAACAGATATATGAAAGGACACCACCACTTATAATCATTTATTAGATTATCTATATAGATGGTAATTGTATCTTTCCAAGATTCAATTTCACTACTCTTTCATGCTTGGTCCCTCACTGCTTAGTGGCGGGACTTCGGTGTGTTGGTGAGGATATACAAACCCCATTTTATCACTTGAAATATTGATAATATATCTACCCCTGATTGCTCTCCCGAGTATGGCAGTCCTATGTACCATCACGAACCACGTAAATTATGTTTGTTCTTGTTATATATTTATTTCCACAGCTTTGAAAAGAGTCAAATCAAAAGTGGCTTAATCCAGATTGTATACTCCACTTGGATTGATAATATATCTACCCCTGATGGCTCTCCCCAGTATAGCAATCCTGTGTACCATCACGAACCCACGTAAATCATGTTTGTTCTTGTTATATATTTATTTCCACAGCTTTGAAAAGAGTCGAGTCAAAAGTGGCTTAATCCAGATTGTATACTCCACTTTGAAATAGATACGCAAAGTAATTCGAAGTTCATGTAGCATTTCCACAAGAAAGCTTATATTATTAGACAAGTTTCAAAGCTTATATTACTGGACAAGTTTTACTACCTTGCACAGTTTGTAAAAGAAAGTATTCTGAAGCTCAGGGTCATCGGTGAAAGTTAGCTGATGAATGCACTGTGCTCCTTTGAGTTTCTTCAGCAGCCATAACCCGGAATTAAACAAGGAATTTGAGCTGTACCAGTATCCCAAGTGTGGTCCAGATAATGACATATATGTATGAAGATGCCGTACATAAGGTTCCATTACACTCTCTGTAAGCAGCAGTCAAGGCGTTCATAACATGATAAAATGAAAATATATTCTTTCGGAGAGTAATTTTTAAAATATGAATACTGAGAGTTCACCTGTTAAAGCAGTCCTGATGATGATGTTACCAATAGAATGGGCCAACAAAACTAAGCCGGATATCTTTGTAACCTCCAGATTTGGATGCTTTTGTCAACTTTTTTTTTAAGAAATGAACTAACTTCTTCAGCTAACCTGCTGCCCATTTCCCGGAAGTCCCCAGAGGTTTTATCTTCATTTGCCTCAGACATGAGATACTCAATTGTGGGATCAATTAGAAGCCACTGGTTTCTAACTAGTCTTAGATCCAGATGATGCCCCTGACCATTTAATCATCCAAGAGAGATGTCAATATGTTAATAATGAAAGATTAATCATCCAAACAACGTGATCCACACAAAAAAATCACTATCATAGTTTATAGCTTCAATCCTATTTTAGGTTCTTTGATGGGCGAGTTGCGGCAGAAGTTAGAAAGGCAACCACGGATCTCATCAAAAACACATACATATGTATACATGCAGTACACAGGTACTCCTGCATCCCACTGATTTCTATATTGTTAATGATAAATTGCCTTATTTTAATGCAACAAAGAGCATGGCAGAACTGCAGATTAACTAAAATGCATCACAACAGGACAACAAAAGCTTTATTTTCACTGCTTCAAAATTAGTGGCCCAAATTCCCTCTGGAAAGCCTCAACTGAGGATCATCTTAAGAAATACGTGATCGCAAATAAAGAACATAAATGACTATGCTACCTACCAAGCCCACAGCCATGTATTAAAATTCATTGGATGGGGTCGACCCAGCTTCGCCTGAAACATGGCCCTCTTAACCTGGACTTGGACCAAGGCCAAAAATTAAAACGGATCGAGCCGAGCCTGGGCCAAAATATAGGCACATACTATTTTTCAGGCCGAGCACGGGATGAGGTTGGTCCAACCCGACACAGCCCACTAGCCCAATATAATATAAAATTTTGCAAAATGATATATAGTGTATGTTGATTGATATAGATTTTATTATTATCTTAGCAAATCACGAGGGTAATTTGTTCTTCATCCATTCTAAAGTGATTGGTTAATATGAACATGCTACACTATGTTGAATGAACCTCTAGTTCATGGGGTGTTTCATATAACAACATTAAAAGTGTAATGTATAACACTTCCATAAAGCCCGTAATAAGATAGTATGCGAATACTAAGCTTCATCCTTTCTAATAATATATTAAAAGAGTAAGGGCTAATGGCTAATGGTATTGTCATTGAATGAGGAACTTGAGATATATCGAGTCTTGTTATTTGTGTAAGTAGTTTAGGTCGGTCCAACCCAAGCCTGACCCATTAGTTTTTGGGTTCGGCTTGGGCTTGGGCTAAACTTTGATAAATATTATAAGCCTCGGCACGGCCTAAAGCCCATTGTGTTAAATTGGCTTTTGGACCTAGGCCATGCATGGCCCTATGGGTCCAGCCCAATGTTCATCCCTGATTAAGATATATATAAGACTCATTTAGGACCAACTCCGAATGTAAAATAGATATACAACCAATATTAAAGATAATCAAATTAGCCAATAATATGTGATGGATGATGCCATGACAAAAAGAGGTCCTGCATCCAAGTACGAACCAAAGATAGCTTATAAATATAAAGAAATCAGCAGTAAATCATAACGTACAGTAAATAGGTAAATCCTATATAAAATTTATTATTTGAGGGAAAATGATGGTTACCAGCAGATGGTTATTATCCAGCTCTTATTCAAAAAGACAACACTGTAGAAGAAAGGAGAGAGTATATTGATGAATGAACCCAAACCATGAGAAGAGTCTGGGAAAAATAATAGAAATACAAAAACATGAAACACCCCCAAAGGGTTACATCACTCACACTCCAACTATATCTATCTAGTCCTTGAATTAGTTCTTCATGGTTTTCATTTGTTCTCTAAGAAGTTGAGGATATCATGAAGCTTGGATTGCCTGGAAAAGGTGTTACAATGATCCTCGTAGTTCTGGTAAATGACCATCCACGGTGAAGTCAAATCCACTGTAAAGAACCATGGTCCAAGGTTACCCTCTAACCCCAATCCTATTCACACTCAACAGCTTTCCTTCCTACTGCTTCTTGCTCATTTCCCTCCCTTAATCAACAAACAAAGCCAACTGTCGACGTTTTAGCAATAGATGCCATGTATGTTTGCCCTACCAGATTGATGGTTTAATTCACCAGGAGAGGGGAGGCCAACACTATATTCCCCATCCTTCAATATGCTAACACTCTTCTTCATCAAAAGGCAATGAGGCGCATGACATCAGAGCTTGGCATTTTAGGGGAGGTCTATGGTTGAAGATCAACCACAAGAAAAACCCACTTCAGTCCTTCCACTATGGATGAAGACTAACCGTGAGATGCTCAGAGGAACTCTCCAACACACTGTGAGAGCTTGCTGCTCACTTGGAGCTCCCCATTTTGGGAACCAGTGCAAGGATTGTAGATTGAAGACTTGTCCTCAAGCTGTTTAAAAGAGGACTGGATGAACGGTCACCAAAGATGCTTGCTTATCTTTCTAAGAGCAGTGTTGTTTGTTTGCATTCTCGGTGTACCATATTGAGGTACTGCTTTCACTTTTTAGTATGGCCAGAAATCACATTTGATCTGAGAGTTTCATGGAGAGGTACATACACAACTTGGAGGTGGAAAAGCATAGTTACGTGGTCTGAGGTTAGCAGGCTGATGGACAAGGGTAGCCTGGCAGTGAGAGATCAGTGGGCTTAGAAAACTACCCTTTATATTTAAGTGGGCTTACAGGTCGGCGAATTTGACGATTTCATCAGCACGGTGATGAGTGATATTTTCATTCTATGGGGTATGGACAGAGGCTGCACATGGATGGATTACATTCACGTCCTCTTTCATGAGGGGAATCACGAAGATCATTTTGCAGATTGCTTCATTCATCAACAAGACACTTTGGAACGATTTGCACTCATTTTGTCTGGATGAGTGGTCAGGTACAGATAAGTTATTGGAGATTTTCTCAAGTACAATGGATCTCACAGACAGCTTTAGTACAACTGTGGCAGAACATTGATTCAGACCCTTGAGTAAAAGTAGCATTTAGCCCCTCTTTTCAGCCCATCCCAGCTTGGCATCTGTTGTGATGACTTTTTGCACCTCCTCTCTCTAATCTGTTGGAAAAGAGAAATGCGGAAGGGAATTGATAAACAGAGCAATAAAATAAAGAAATATGAAACACGGACGCTCAAGAGTTTACGTGGAACCCTACTACCTGATGAGCGGGATGAAACCACGGGAAAACGCCTCAAAGGGCTGATTTGTTCATTGAACTTTCTCATCTGATATAGGGGGTTTTGGGGCTTCTTATATAGCCTCCCACAGATCCTTTAAGTCCAACCAATGGTAGATGTGGGACTAAACACTAGATGTGGTAAATGGATCCTGGAGTGATCCATTTACCCATCTTCAACATAAGTGACGCATAACACATACTCCAACCCCCCCCCCCCAAGCTGGAGAATGCAATGCTCAGTTTTGGACAAATAGAAAGAAATCTCAAACTCACACTACAAGACATTACGAACAATATCAACTCAACGCAAACACAACTATCGGTTGATGTCGAGGGCGTGCTTCTCATGCCATGCATGTGAGGAGAAACAAGAGGGCTAGAGTGTGAGTCAAACTAAATCTCCTCATCGGAGAGCATGTGCTCTGTACTGCGCCTATCAGAGGTCGCTGCAGCTGGAAATGAGTCTCCATCTAGAGAACTCTGGCCCGCCACATCATGTGGACAACTACTCCATCTTTAAATGGCCGAACTAAAAAGCCGTGAAAACATCATCGTCGGAGTTCACTGTCGCTAGAGAATGGAGTATGAAAAAGACTCCTCGTCGGAAAACTGGGCCTCTCTCATTTTGGCTCAGAGAGTGAGATCTCTACTCTTGAGTCCCTATGAAACCACACGAAAACCCTAGCCTACATGGCATAGGTAATGGGATCTCTATTCTAGAGTCCCTATGGAACACATGAACTCTGAGCCGACGAGACTAGAATGACGGAGACCACTGAATTGATGATCGCATACATGTGTGAATCGAACTGTAGACTCAAAATCTGACGTCGAGTCTGAATCTCTTAATTGTAGAGTCTGAAAAAAGTATTAAGTCTGAAATCTTGAGAATCTGAAAAATTTGAATTTGACATTTAACTTTACACACTACTCCCACTTTCTCCCAAACTTATAGGAAAACAATGGCATCAATAAAGTTGGGAGAAGACAAGACAATGGGGGAAAACAAGAAACCAACAAGCCGATTTCATTTTATTTTTTTCCAGCTTTACAAATTCGTTTTTTTGCCAAATAAACTGTTCATTTTTTTGTTAGGGCTTCTCTTTTTCTCAAGATTTTTTGGCTAATCCAATTTTTTAGCTGACTTGCTTTTTTAAGCGTGCGGTTTTCTATGCACCTTTTTCAAAACACTTTTTTTACAAATCACCATGGCCCATTTATTGTTGCTCCTTTTTTTAATGCATAGAGCAAACTGGGCTTCTTTCCCTCTTTTTTAATAAGTCCAGCCCATCTCTTTTTTTCAAGAGTTGACTTTCCTCTCTCCTTTCTTTATTCACATTTTTTCAATCTTTCGGCCCACTTGGGAATTTTACATTAAATTTTAAAAAAATAAAGCATCCCCTGGGCTCTTTATTTAGGGTTCCCAATTGGGAACCCTCTTCGAAGAAACCTGCTGCCCCTGGGCTCCTTCTGCCTGCACCACCATCGATGGGATGCGCGCACGAGGTTTGTCATTGTGGCTTCGATGTTCCGCCACCTGGAGAACATTTGGTAGAGGAGGTCGATGGGGTGCAGCGCAGGGAGAGGTGCGGCCATCACCACCTGCAGATCTTTGAGTACTTTTCGATACAGGGTGGCGCTGCCTGGATACACCGTTGGAGATGGAGTGTGCTGCCTGGCGTTGGCCCCTGACTCAGGAGGCGACGAGTGCTCGCCAAATGCGCCACCTTTTGCTTGCAGAGATCAAAGGGTATCACTGCTGGAAGTTGAAGATGCCACTGTCGTGGGTCTGAGGAATGCCGGTGCCTCTGCCTGGATATGTCGCCGCCAGGAAGATCGCATCTTAGAGCTTTTTTGCTGGGAGGCCTTTGTTGCTTGATGGATCACGTCTACTTGTAACGATTGTAGGACAGATGTCTCCTGATCCCAAAGGTTGTAGAATGGCCACTTGCTGGACATGATATGCATATAATTATGGTTCTAAGAAAACCCTCTAAATTCTTGCAAAATTAGAGTTTCATAAGAAGAACCCTAGAACTTAATCAAATAATAAATCCGCCAAGAGTTGATCTTCCAGAAAATCTATGACGACAGAAAATTAGGGTTTCGAAACCCCTAAAGCGGAAACTCGATCTTGAATAATAAATCTTCAAAAAATCAACTAAAGATCGACCAGTTTTCATACCATATTAGAAAATGAGGAATGCAGAAGCGAATTGATAAACATAACAAAAAATAAAGAAATATGAAACATGAACGCTTAAAAATTTACGTGAAACCCTACTCCCTAAGGAGCTGGAGGAAACTACGGGAGAATGCCTCAAATCAATGATTTGTTCACTCAACTTTCTTATCTGATACAGGGGGTTCGGGGCTTCTTATATAGCCTTCACAGACCCTCCAAGTCTCGCTACTGGTAGATGTGGGATTAAACACTGGATGTGGTAAATGGATCCTGCAGTGATACATTTACCCATCTACAACATAAGTGATGCATAACACATATACTCCAACATAATCAATGTGTTGAATCCAATCCACTAGGTTCTCGTAGAGATTTTTAGGTGTGGGTTGAGGGGGCATTCTCTATTTCCATTCTTTACATGAAATTTCTTGAGATTCTTATAGGATTGTCGACGCATTTAGAAGATTAAGGTGCTTTCGTCGTTCTTAAAGAGAGTGATGCGAGTCTCTAAGGTTTATAGGCAATGCTAGACAACTGATGCGGGCATTAGCTCCTTTTTGCTTAGTTGAGCAGGTAGATGTGAGGCATGTTTTCTTCAACTATCATTTCTCAAGGAAGGTTTGGGTTAAAGTCGATACATCTTGGTTGGATACCATCTCCGTGAGCATGTTTTTGGTGATTTTTTTGCCTAAGTCAGCCATAAGTAATGTTCGGGAAGGAGCTATGTGGTATTCAGTCGGAGGGGTCACTGCATAGATAGTATGCGGTAAGCGGGAGAGTATGCAGGGAGTATGTGGTTTGGTATTTTTTATTATTAAAAAATATAAATAATTAATTAATATTTGTTAGTATCCTCAGTAGGGAGAGTATGCGGGGAGTATAAGGTTTTACGTGGTAGAGTATGCAGTTTTAAGCAGGGAGTATGCGGTTTTATGTTATTATGTGGTGGGGTTATTTGGGTTTCGGTTACCTAAAAATTATTATTAGAAAAAGCGGTCGAGTGGGCAGATGCATAGGAGGTATACTCAGACGAGTATGCTGGTCAGTCCGCATACATGGATCTTTCACCATACTCGGAGCGACAAGGCTACTAAGTACGAGTATGCGACCGAGTATGCAATTTACTCGACCGCTTCCTGAACACTGGCTACCAAGCATAGAATTGCATTCTATTTTTTAGAGGACGCCAACTGCTGACTAACCAATATAGTTGTCACTCACTAAATAATTAAATCAAAAGATCATGAAAGTGGTTACGAACTCAGTCTCAACACACCCACTAACATCAAAACACACCTGCTCTGCATACAATATTTTTGCACTATATACCTCAGTTCTATAGGATATCTCTTCTTGATAGAACACCATAAAATTCATTTTGCCTCCATGACACCCATAATAGTCATTGGTAGGCTTCTATGTAGACATTTTATGTAACAATGCTCCCCATTAACGGTCCTCCCTGATCTAAAGCTCCGCTAAAACCCCTCAATCTTGAGACATCCACCCAATATATTTCCATTAGTCTCCCCATACTTGTCTAGGCATTGGCATAGAAAGAAAATTGTCTCACGTATTCCTCGCCATCTCCACATACCGAACAAGTCTTGTTTATATCTAGGTTTCGTCTACTTCTAAAAACCTTAGTGAGCAAACTCCTCCTTAACCAAGTGTAGCCAAAGAGGGCGGAAGATTTGAGGAGTGGATTCTCACTCCTTAAGAAAAGAGAAGAGGAAAGGGAGTTTGATGTGGTTTGACTGCACCTCCTATTCGTATGCGGAGGTGATGCATGTGTTTAAAGAGACAATGAAGCATTCAACAACCAAAGAAGTCAAGGCAAAGAAGTTTTTTATTTTTGGCTGGAGAAGATTAGATAGCGAGGCAAAGAAAAGAGTGAAGTCCATTGAAGGAACAAAGAAATGGGAGGCCTCCATTGATATGAATGAACCATGGAGGAGATGGTGGACTTCAATAAAAGGCTGAGACAGCAAGATCCAAAACAAGCATTGCTGATCAGGTTAGGGTTGGATCTCAAGGAATATTACAACGCGAAAAAGAAGAGGTGGTATGACGATATGGTGAACCACTTTTGTACAAAAGTTGTTTGCATTAATGGGTTGAAAGAGAGAAGGCTTAGAGAGCATTGAAGATTCGTTAGTCTTACTATCTACTTTTCCATCCTTAAACTTTTCTTTTGCAAGCCTTTGTAGTCATAGCTTAGATACCTGTTTATCCTTAAACTTTTCTTTTGCAAGCCTTTGTAGCCATAGCTTAGATCTTTATTCAAGGCCATGTTGGCCATTCCCATATGTAAAATGTACTTGGATCAAGGTCATGTTGGCTATAGTCTAGATATAAAAGGCCAAGTGCCCTCCCTCAATGAGCTGTCATGTATACGTTCATTCACAATCAATTAAAGCGGCTACCCAAGATGCAAATATCAAGTTTATTAGTAAAAATATCAAGGATACACTCTTACTTTCAAAGGTGCTTTAGATCCCCAAACCAGTCGGTAGTATAAAATGAATCCCCATTCAAGCTTGAAGATGTTTCCTCGAGCATCATAGGTGTCCTTGACATAAATCATCATCCATTTGCATCTAGTTGTCTAACATGTCAACGTCAAGTTTCAAGTCCCCAAGGGCTGTCAACAATGAAGTAAACCCAGGGGTTCTCGTATCCCACCCTAACCCTACACCTCCAAGCACCCCCCCCCCCTCAGGGCCTCCCGTGCCACCTCCAAGGCCTCCAGCCCCCCGCTGCACCGCCTCCCAGGCCTACTAGCCCCCCGTCGTGCCGCCTCCCAGGCCTCCAACCCCTTGCTGCACGCACCCCGGGGCGTCTAGCCCTCTCGCCCCGCCGCCACCCTGCAGCCCTTGTGCGGCTGTGGACTCCTTTCGAACGTCGCTGCCAGTCGACGCACCCAGCCCCGCACTTCTTGTGTTTCGTGTAGCCGGGTTGTGCGATACGAGGTCTTATTTGAGTCTAAAAACGTGATTTTCTTCATCTAAATCACGTTCTAAGACTCTAACCTTTACAAAGAGGCGATAAGGATGGTTGTATAAGTCTACAGATACAATCATTCCTCCCTATGATTGTGTAGACATGATATAACCAGTCTACTCAGCATATCCGTGGTTCCGATCATTGATATCATGTCCGATGTCAAGAGTGACGTGTTTTCTTCTTCAGGGGCATTCAAGGGCCCTGCTCCCATAGTAAAGATGGATGGGACCAACTACGAGTTATTGTCCATGCAGTTTCGTACTCTTATGCAATGTCATAATAAGGAGCACATTCTGACGGAAGTAGAACCAACGGACAAGATTGGGATGAATGCATCTTGGAAGCAAGACGATACATATGCCCGCATCTGGCTCTCTGGACACTTACCACGGAGATTGCCAACAATATTGTTAATCAGTCCACGGCCAAGGCTGTGTGGGATATATTAGCAGACATCTATGGGCAAGCAAAGAATGAAAGCAAGATCCTCCAACTATAGTTTGACATTTTTTCGACCAAACAGAATGGTCGACCACTCCACACGCACTTCTCACACCTGTGTGGCATGTTTGAGCAACTACACAGCTTCAAGGTTGCAGAAAGCGGTAGTCGGTATTCAGTCGGCGGGGTCACCTACTAAGGATTAGTCGGCAGTCGGGCGACTAGTCGGAATTAGTCGGCCATTAGTCGATTTTGAATTTTTTATTATTTTAAATATATAAATCAGTTTTTTATACATATATTCGTATGTATATACATATATTTGTACATTTTATATGACATCATGATGAAACAAAAGAAGTAATTGACTTTAAATATAACATTAAGCATATTAGAATATGTTTGCTTTAAAAAAACTGAAAAACAAAAAAAAATAAAAAAGGTTGTTGTAAAAGTCGGCCGATTAGTCGGCCGACTAGGCCGACTAGTCGGCCAGACTAGTCGGGTGGACCGACTAAGGGCCGACTAGGCCTAGTCGAGTCGGCTACCCCCCCGACTCGACTAGTCGGCCTAGTCGACCGATTTTTGCAAGCTTGCACAGCTTCATGCCCATTACCACCAGCATTTAGCAGCAACAATAGTATTAGAATGCTACAATGACGGGAGTCAATCTGACGTCTCTTGACTCTGAGTACGATGCAGCACGTACTCAACTTTTGACGGGTGAGACGATACCACCAATGGAGGACTACAAACGACTGAGCAGGATCACTACCACACCTACCACTACGTCGCAGACGACTTCCCAGCTATGGTAGTTTCTCGTGGACGAGGCGGTTCTTACCATGTTCATGGCCGTGGATCGCGTGGTCGAGGTGGAGGACGTCAGCATGGTCCTTGTTCCTATTGCCATCGTCCTAGTCATTAGGAGGAAAAATGCTTTCAGAAGCATGGCTATCCAGCATCTGCACAGGTTGCTGAGCAGACTGATTCTTCTCCTGTACCTACTACCGATGGAAGCTTTGATGATTTTGTTTCGAGACTTCGAGAGATGAAGACTACCCCCACGACTTCGGCTGCAGGTCCCTCTGATGCAGCAGTTACCGCCAGAGCATCATCCAGTTCATCAGGTATTTCCTATACGTTTACCAGTTGTAGCAGTTCCAATGCGACAGATTGGATTATGGATTCTAAAGCGTCTCATCATATGTGTGGAGATCGGATGCAGTTTACCTCTTACAGGTCTCTCCCTCCTGGACAATCTGTGGTCATTGCCAATGGGGTTCGGCGACCTATTGTTGGTCAAGAGGATATTGTGTTAGCTCCTTCTATGCATCTACAGAACGTCCTATATGCTCCTGATTTTCTGATGAATCTTTTGTCTATTAGCCGAATTACAAAAGATTACATTGTCATGCCATCTTTGACCCATCTTCTCTTGTATTTCAGGACATACTGACTGGCAAGGTGATTGGTCATGGTCGTGAGCAGGAGGATTGTATAAGCTTGTCATTTCATCATATTGTTGGGGTGGCCTTTCTTCCTTATGGGTTTGTTTCTTCATTATGTGGCATCTTCGCTTTGGTCACCTTCTTCTTCAAAAGATGATTCATGTGCTCCCACAGATATCTACTCGCACTGCTTTGGATTGTGAAGCCTGTCAACTTGGGAAACATCATCGCTCCTCGTTTCCGAGTCGTTCAAGTTGTCATAGTAGTCGGTCTTTCGAGTTGTTTCATTTTGATATTTGGGGTCCGAATCCTGTTCCTGATCATCAGGGGCATCATTTTTATATGGTCGTTATGGATGATTATTCTAGACTTTCTTGGGTATTCTTGTTAAGAGATAAGTCTGAAGCTAGTTCTATCATTAAAACTTTTCTTATTGAAGTCAACAATATCTTCTCTGCTAATGTCAAATTCATTTGTACAGAAAATGCCTTGGAATTTCCACTTTACATTTAGCAGAATTTCTCAGTTCTCTTGGTATAATTCATCAGACTTCTTGCAATTATACATCCCAGCAAAATGGTGTGGCAAAACATAAACATCATCACCTTCTTGATGTCACGAAGACTTTGTTGATTCAAAGTCGTACACCTCACTCTTTCTGGGGGGAATGTGATTTTAACCGTCTGTTACTTAGTGAACCGCATGCCATCCACTGTTCTTGGAGAGAAAATTCCTTTCTTGACTACGTTTCCCGAGAAGGAATTATTCACTCTCACTCCCAGAGTCATTAGATCGGTCTCCTTTGTCCACAACTTCACCCCTGGTCATGACAAGCTCTCACATAGAGTTGTCAATTGTATCTTTGTTGGTTATTCCCGTACCCAAAAAGGGTATCGGTGTTTTGATCCTATTGGGAGACAATACTATGTGAGTGATGACATCACATTTTTTGAGTCCATTATGTATTTTTCTCCTACAGGTGACAGGTTGTCTAATACTAATGCTGGAGAGGATGTTGTGGTTCCTCCTCCATCTTCTCCGTCATATACTCCTCGGCCTCCATCACCTCCACTACCTTCTCCATCTCCACCACCGTCACCACCTCCTCCTCCTGCAATCAAGTCCATGTTTTTTGCCACATGTTTATACTCGCAAGTCTTCTACTCGTACCTCTTCTCATGAGCCATCCACATCATCCATCACGCCTCAGGTATGTCATGAAAATACTATTTCTATTGATGGCATTGGAGCTTTGAATGATACCCAGGAAGAATTGATTCCATAGGACAGAGAAGCAGATGATCTAGAGATACCTATTGCCCTCAGGAAACCTCGACGTCGATGTGCTACGTATCCTCTTGTTGTGCATGTCTCCTTGGATCATCTTTCAGAGGACTACTGAAAGTTTGTAGTGGGGCTATATGCTATTACTATCCCACGTACATATCAGGAGGCACTTCAAGTGGCGTCTTGCAATGGAGGAAGAGATGGCAGCTCTTCGATCAGATGGTACTTGGAGCATTGTTTCTACCCCGCTTGGTGCATCAGTTGTGAGATGTAAAAGGATATTTACAGTAAAGCAAATGGCAGAAAGTAGCGTAGACCGTTATAAGGCACAGTTTGTGGCCCGGGGGTTTACCCAAACCTATGGGGTGGACTATCAAGACACCTTCTCTCCAGTAGAAAGACACTCGACACTCCGCATTCTTTTATCGGTTGCAGTTTTCAAGGACTGGTCTCTTTACCAGCTTGATGTAAAGAATGCATTCTTATATGACGATCTATATGAGGAAGTATATATGCAACAACCATCAGGGTTTGCTACTGAGGAGGAGTCCCAGAAGGTGTGCAGATTCCATAAGGCGATTTATGGCATGAAGCAGAGTCGGAGAGCTTGGTACCCGAAGCTATAAGAGTTGATAGACAACAAGGATTTGTGCGGCCTACTGTGGATCATTCTTTGTTTGTTAAGAGGACACAAGAGGTACAATGGCTATTCATGTTTATGTGGATGATATTGTCATTACAGGAGATGATGAACAAGGCATTCATGCTGCATGGAATTCCTAGCCCAATAGTTTGTGACTAAGGACCTTGGCAATCTTCGTTACTTCCTTGGGTTGGAGTTCGCCAGGAACAAGTGTGGTCTTGTAATGACTCAGAGGAAGTTTGTATGGATCTTCTTTCTGAGACAAGTATGACAGGATGCAAAGCAGATACTACTCCTATGGATCATGGCCTCAAATTTCAGCGAAATTCGGTCGAATTTCTGTCGAATATCGATATCCAGCCGAAATCGAAATTCGACCGAAATGACCGAAATATGGGGGTCCTAGTACAAAAAATGACCGAAATGACTGAAATTCCGGTCAAATTCTACCGAAATTCTGTTTTGATCGATACCGAAACGGTGATCGAAACCAACATTTAGGGCCTTGCTATGGATGCAAGTATGAAATTGTATGACGAGGACACTGAGGAGGTTGACAAAAGGAGATATAGAGAGCTTGTTGGGAAGCTCTTATACGCCACTATCACCAGGCCAGATATTGCATTTGCAGTAAGCAAAGTCAGTCAGTTCATGGAGCAGCCCAGGAAGGTGCACATGGATGTCGTTCATATGATCTTGAGATACTTGAAGAATTTACCTGGTTCGGGTCTTATATTCAGTAGGGGTACATCCCTTGAGGTGATAGCCCGCAGATGCAGATTACGCAGGTTTTCCAAGAGACAGAAAGTCCACTTCTGGATTTGTTGTTTTCACCGGCAGTTCACTTGTTTCATGGAGAAGCAAGAAGCAGACAGTGGTAGCTAGATCAAGTGCAGAGTCCGAATACAGGGCGATGGCCAGGGAAGTGCTGAAATGATGTGGGTTAGATCAGTGTTGATTGATCTTACTATTGAGGTTCCTCTACCTATGCAGCTTGTATGTGATAATCAAGCAGCTCTATTTATTGCTAATAATCATGCCTTTCATGAACGGACAAAGCATATAGAGGTGGATTGTCATTACACTAGAGGTATGATCCAAAAAGGTCTCATATCCACCTCTCAAGTGGCTACTGAAGATCAGACGGCCGACATCTTCACCAAAGCACTTGTTAGAGGTCACTTTCAGAGGTGTTGTTCCAAGCTGAGCATGATAGACATATATGCTCCAGCTTGAGGAGGAGTGTTGAGATAGTTGTATCTCTCAGTACTTTTATGTTTTACATCTTCTTCATGTATCTCTTGTGTAATTAACCCAGAGCTTTTCTCCTACATAAGAGAGCCCTTGAGTCTTCGTTTATGTTATGAACTTATTTTCCCTCAACACAACCAATTGTAACCAATTTCACTCCAACAATGTACAACCCACCATGAATGCCCACGAAAACCACGGCAGTATGCATACCTTTGTTGAAACCCTTTGGAAGGGTGACCAATTATGTAATCATTTTTTATCATAAATAAATTTATGGAGTGTCTAATGGTCATCCTTTTACTTTAAAAAAAAGAACTCCAAAAACACCGCTAGCACATTCTTCTCAACAACATTCAGAAATTCCAAGATTAGATTCAAGAACTATTAAGATCCCAACTTCAATCTATAAAATAAACAAGCCACAGAACTTTTGATAGACTTCAAGGACAACTAGACAACCTGTAAAAACAAACAAACATGAAAAAATACTTGAGAGGCAATAATATCTATCTAACATGGTGGGGACTCGGCAAGAACTTAGAGTTGCAACGTCAGGGAAACATGCCTGAAATCCATGAACAAATACAACAGCCTTTAAAATGCGGCCATTCTTCGCAGTGGCTGATCCAAGTGACCTTAGATTAGTTTTTTCTGGCGGACCCATGTGCATTCGTTGGTCTGAGGAGTTTAGAGATGACTTATAACTAGAAGCACGCACTGGAACATTCAGGATATGTTGCTCAACAAGAATAATGGGGACACGCAAGGGATCATCAAAGATATGCATATCTTCGATTGATCTGCTGTTTATCTGTGAAAGAAGCAATACTTAAAATCACCATATCCCATTAGGTATATTTAAGTGTTACAGAAATATATCAATGTCACCTTCATTTGCGAAATACTTTTTCGGTGGAGCTCAGCTCGTGCAGTTGAAGTTTGTGCTGGCTGCAGCAAGCACCATGGAATTGTCATTAGTAATCAGGAAAGTAAATGTACAAACAATCATAAACCAGCAATTCACCATGGAATTGTCATGAGTAACCAAGGAATTAAATGAACAAATCATCGTAAACCAATAATATGCATAAAGAAACTATACATCAGATTAAACAGGCAACCATATCAACAAAAAGGATAGTACACCAAAATACACAGGCATTAAGAAAAAATACATCTTCATTTAACTTTCGAGGAAGAGAAGCTTTTCCCATAATATTGTGATGAGCATTTTCATCAGCCCCACTTTTTAAATACCGATGTGGAATGTCAGCTTTGGAATGAACCATCCAAATAGACCATTCTGCCTTTCTATCAATAGCCCAAGCATCACGCAGGTACTCAATTATTTTTGACCTGTTCACCCTGGAAATAGTAAAGAGAATTCAGAACTTTCAAACTTATAGGATAACAGGTTCAAAATAAAAGGTTATAAATTACTATACTGATTTACAAACAGATCTTCAAGCTAAAACATGCAATCTTGTACATAATGATAGAGCACAACACAAAAACAACATTGTATCGTACCTGTGAAAATTCAGAAATGCATTCCACAAAAACGAAATTTGGCCACCTACGTGATGAAATGCATAGAACAGTTCCTCCTTGGATAAAGACTGGAAAGGCATCATATTCACTATCAAAAAAAACTTGCACTTCCATGGAGCTCAACTTGAAAATCTATGAATCAAGAACGTAGACAAAGAAATTGCAATGACAAATCAAACGAGCACCTCTAATCCTTCTGCCAGTTCTCCATTTAGTTGACTGCCTCCCTCCACTACAACAGTCTTCCCATTAATATCGATAAGTGTATTCTTACCAAATTTCAACTCAATATCTAATAGATCGTCAACAGCCTGACCAATTGCTTTCCCAAGAGTCTGAAGCTCGTCTAATAAAATATCACGTGATGCTGATAATGATTTGATTAAATCAATTGGCCTTGACCCTGCAAATTCTGCTTCACCAAGAATCTAGTTTACGAAAGAAGACTATTCAGTCACATGAGAAAGGTGGAAGGACAGAAATTAAGAAATATTAAAAAGATCACCATTTCAAGCATCAAAACTTTCAGTCAATATAGTTATATATTAGAGAGTTCAGCTTTTAATTGAGGTCGGCATAATCGTCCAATATACAAGATAAAGGAGCAACAATAGCAGCAAGATGGTGGCACAGGTGGATGTTCTTTTTTTGAGTGAAAAGGCTATGCACCCAGAATGATGCTCACCTGCCCATATATTAACACTGTACCAAACAATGTTACAGGAGGAACCAAGCCTCTAAGACAGTGTTGGCATGAAAAACGATTTTCTCAACATAAAATCTCTCCTAAAAAATAATTCCATCGCGTATCATCCAAAGAAGCTAAATCACAGAGAGATGCTTCAGTTGCTAGCCATACACTCTAAACTCGGATGCATCCATACTCACCCAAAAGTTCTCCATAGTAGAGATGTCTAACCAAGCAATTGAAACCTCCTGGTGTGCCTCCTTATCCTGATTGTACCAAAATAAATGATGTTTGATACATTCAGGGTCTCCCTCACAAAACGAGCAGTATCTCTCTATGGATTTTTGCCCTAATGTATCCCCTGCCTGAAAAGTTAAAGGGAAACTTTTACCTCAAAGGTGCTTTAGAAACCCAAATCAGCCTACAGCCCCTCTGCAAATCCCTGTGATAAAAAATGGTCATCAGACATAAAGCCATGTAGCCTTTTATACAGAGAAATCATCATCCCTAAAAAGCCAATGATCTCCCACATTCCCTGGTCCCTCCGCGGCCACAAGCTCCCGAGATAAACAAAGGAAATCCCTCAGCCTCTAATCCGAAAAGCTAAATTTAAGGCACCAGGAACCATTGGCCCAAGCATCGCCAACACACAACTCCACACAGCAGCCAAGACAAGCAACATCAAGTTGTGATCAAAAAAACGGTCCAACCATTATTCCAAAAGTTGAAATATGCCCCCCCCCCCTCCCTGAACCAACCACACATAAGGAGAAAGATCGTGAAGCGCATAGCAAACATATTTTCAGGAAGAGGTAGAAGAACGAATCACCTGCTAAGAAGCAAAAAACTGTGACGAAATCCCCGTAATGCCTCTCACCAACCTGCAAAAACCCCAACGCCAAGAAGCCCATTTTAGCAGGAGAGTCATATTGATGACCTCGAGATTCAATACTCACATGCCCCTCCTCTAGGAGGTTGCATAACAGGAGCCCAATCCCCCAAAGGAACATCTTGAGCATTACATCCCGCATTAAATCAAAAGAAACTTCTCACCACTGCCTCCTGATGGTGCCATACCCCAGCAGGAAGCAATCAGGAAGAAATAGAGAAAATAGGAACAACATAAGTACTCCCCTCAAAAGCACCAGCAAACCCTTGTAGCTCTCCAACTCGCTGACTTGCTAGATCAAAGGCAATCACTCCACCGGTCAGAGACATCAACCTATCAAGGAAAATTCAGATTGGACAACAGCATGCTCCCACAAGACTCATGGTCAGTATTCTCATCCTCAGGACGGCCAAAAGAAATGAAAGCTGACTTTGCACAATTAATATAGAGACCGGACAATTCATTAAAAAATACATCATGGGCATCCCATTAGATTCGGCACCCCCCTTCAATGAAATAAATCTTATCATCAGCAAGTTAGAACAAATAGCTAGAAATATCCCCAAGCAAATATACTGCATTAATACTCCTCTAAATTTTCTGCCTCATTATAGCTGCAAAGGCATCAACATCCAAAACAAAAAGGAGAGGAGCAAGCGAACATCCATGTTTAATTCCCCTTTGCAGCTTCAAGGATCCTCTCTCAGGATGCCCCATTTCCCAACACAGAAAAATACAGCAGTGATACATCTCTCGATTCAAAAAATTCAAGTAATCGGAGAAACCTCTCCATACCATGGAAATCCCGCAAAAAGCATTAGTCCGTGCAATCATAAGCCTGTGAGAAATCCTTCCAAATCATGCCCTTAATATATCAATACTTCTAATCCACCATCATCATCTGTTAGTCCAGAATAAAAGCCATCTGCACCTGGGAATAGTGTCATATTTAAGATCAACATGTTTGTGAGAACCTTCGCCACAATTAAATGAATGGTGTTAGGTATAGTGATCTGCTTGAAGTTCTTCAGCCTCTTAGAAGCATCCTTTGGCAGCAAAAAAATAAAGAGCCTTATTAACTCTATCAAAACCCAAGTTTCCCACAAAGAAATCCTCAACCATATCATAATATCCCCATGCACGTCCTCCCAGAATTCTTTAAAGAAGAAAACAGGGAAGCATCAGGACTCAGATACCCATCAACATTTAAAATCACGAACCACTGTCCTAACCCCATCTGCCCCAAAATTGCCATGTGAGAACTCAGCCTGCTCTGGATGACTACTGTAGGTACTAGTACCCAAGCATATCCTACCAAAACTTCTACCCTTCTGCTAAACCTACAAAACTGTGTCCACCATTACCTTCCTAACATCCATAACACCCTCAACTATCTCCTCATTATCCACCGGAGAATGGATAAAATTCCTCTTTTCATTGGCCATAGTATAAAAGAACCTAGTGTTCTCCTCACGTTCTTTGAATTATTTTTGTGCAGATCTTTGACACTTCTCAACCTCACCCTTTGTTGCATTGCTTGATCGCCAAGCTCTTCCCGAATAAAAGTTTTTCCATCTTCCACAGTGTCCAGTCAGAAAGATCCGGTCTGAGAAAGATCTCCTGGGCCTCCTGATATTTCTGCTTATGGCTCAAACGTAAACTGTTCTTACAATGAATGAAGAACTCCTTAGGTGAGATCACTGGGTGAGGGAAGCTCTGATCTTGGAGGGATCATTAGGTCTGCGCTGATGGCCCATTCACAGTTAAAAAGACCTACCTTTCATTTGCCAGCTACAACATTCTAGATAGGAGCATACCAACTGGGATTACATGATCATCTGGAAAAGCGGGCCGCGCATCAAGGTCTTTCTTTAGATTATGAGACATGATTGCTTGCTTACGAAGGAGCATAGATATAGGTTCGTATGAAGGTGCATAGATATAGGTTCCTACACAACAATGGCGCATCTTGCCCGAGGTACAACGAAGGTAGATAACTCTTGGCGATCCATCAGGAAGATAACTCTTTTCCCTCCGTATTATGTTGGGCAACATAGTGTGCCAATAACTAATCGGTTTTTCATGAACAGACTTTATACCAGGATGGTGATTCGATATAACACAAAATGGACTCGGATGCATCCCAATAACCTTGATACGCAACAAAGAAAGAAACCACTTCCTACTTGGCACAGATTCTTCGTCCACAACGCCAAAGGCAAGTGGGACAATATGTTTGTCACCGTCAACCCCATAAGCAATCAATAATTTCTACTTATACTTCCCATACAAATGTGTACCGTCTATGCTTATCAAAGGCCTACAATGCTTGAAGGCTTCAATACATGGCCCAAACGCCCAGAAACATTGCGTCTATGACAATGCGGTTTCATTGGATCAAGGTGCAACGTATGTGTGATTGCAATTTTAGTCCCTGAAATGGTGGTCTAGAAAGCATGCACCAAATGTGGCATATCCGCATAAAATTTCTTCCATTCACCATAAACAATTGCAATTGTTTTTCTTCTAGCATCCCGGACTTTTCTTTGTAACATAATACATGTATACCTTTTGAATATGGGCCTAAGAGTGGATACTGAAACAATTGGTCTATCCCTTACGAAGTCTACGACCTCGTTGGTCATGAAGTTACTAACAGACGGAATGATGCATGAGTGTGGATCGCCAAGCTTAGATATTATCTACATACCGTCAAATTGGCGATAGTGGACACGCAAAAACTACTTGCAACCTTTGGAGTCCATCATGCACAAGATGGACCAAACTGTGACATCTGGATCTACACAAACTCGAACCCGGCCCAATTAGAGTCTGTTTAATCCAATAAAGTAATCGATCGGTATTAAATGGCCTAAATTGATCAATTGATCGTAAATCAAAAATCGTTCGAGCGAAATCGATCAAAATCGATTGCATCGTATTGCATGTCACGGAAAAGCTACGACGCGAAATTGGAAACCGCAAAACAAATCGAAACCGCCATTGAATCTGATTCGATGAAACAAGACCAACGAAATCGATCGTTTGATATTTTAGTATCATAAAATTTGATCGCAAACCAAAATCATATCTCAAAAAATATGATGTCACAATCATGAGCCGATGGCACAGAACATCAGAGTAGTGTCAGACTACCCAGATGTTTTTCTTGATGAGCTACCAAGACTACCTCCAAAGAGAGAGATCGAGTTTGAGATCATAGTATTACCTGACACACAGCCGATCTCAATGGCTCCTTAGTCCTTACAGCATGGCACCAGCTGAGTTGAGAGAGATGAAGGTGCAATTGCATGAGTTACTTGACTTGGGATTTGTGAGGCCGAGCACTTCACCTTGGGGTGCTCCAGTGTTATTCGTCGGGAAGAAGGATGGATCCATGAGATTATGCATTGATTGTCAGCAGTTTAACAAAAGAACAGTGAAGATCTTTTATCCTTTGTCGTGGATAGATGATTTGTTCAACCAACCCCAGGGATCTTCGTTGTTCTCGAAGATCGATCTTCGTTCGGGTTATCATCAACTGAGGATTCAAGAGTCCGATATTCCGAAAACAGCTTTCAGGACTCGTTATGGACACTACGAGTTTGTGGTGATGCCGTTTGGACCCACCAATGCCCCTGCAGCATTCGTGGATATGATGAACAGGATCTTCAGTCCATATTTGGACAGGTTTTTAATGGTATTCATTGATGATGTACTGATATATTCACGGAATGAATGGAATCATGTGAATGATCTAAAGATTGTCCTAGATATATTGTGAGAGCACAAACTATATGCCAAGCTGAGCAAATGCGAATTCTAGTTGTCCCAGGTCTCATTTTTTGGGCATGCCATTTCTGAAGCAGGTGTCACAGTTGATCCTGCAAAGATTGATGCAGTTATGTCTTGGAAGCAATCCAAGACAGTTACTCAGATTCGGAGCTTCCTTGGATTAGCGGGCTATTACAGACGCTTCGTCAACGGATTTTCTCGAGTTGTTCACCCTCTGACACGATTGACACGTAAGGGAGTTCCAATCATTTGGTTCAAGCAAGCAGGCCTTCAGGACACTGAAGGAGAGATTGACTATTGAACCTATTCTTGCTCTTCCTCCAAGCACGCAGGATTATGCAGTTTATACCGATGCTTCAAGAGAAGGTCTAGGAGCGGTGTTGATGCAGAGAAATCATGTGATTGCTTACGCGTCACGACAGTTGAGACCGCATGAGTGGAATTACCCTACCCATGACTTGGAGTTGGCAGCAATTATCTTCGCCTTGAAGATCTGGCACTACTTTCTTTACGGGGTGATTTTGAAATTTTCATTGATCACAAGAGCTTAAAGTACATATTTAATGAGAATGAGTTAAACATGAGACAGCGCAGGTGGCTCGAGTTACTGAAGGATTACAATTGCACGATTTCTTACCATCTCAGTAAGGGAAACATGGTGGCAAATGCGTTTAACAGGAGTGCTCATACAGAGGGTACGACGAACTGGCTATATACGTGAGATATGCTCGCAATTTTAACTGATTGGCATCCTCATGAGAGTGCATCTACGTCTACTACCGTGCCTCCACGATTTAGCAGTCGTTGGGATCGCATTGTTGAAGGTCAGAAGACATATCCTTGGATTCGAGATAGATACATGCACACCGTAAAGGACGAGATTGATGATTTTGTAGTGACAGAGTCCATTTTATGGAAGGTTGGTCGGGTCATTGTGATGAGCAGTTGCGCAACAACATTCTTAACGAGGCGCACAGTTCATGGGTATCTATTCATCCTGACAGTACAAAGATGTATCATGATCTACGTCGACATTTCTGGTGGGACGGGATGAAGCAAGATGTGGCACAGCATGTTAATAGATGCATGACATGTCAGATGGTCAAGGCAAAGCACAGGAGACTAACAGCGCTATTGCAGTCTCTCCTCATTCCCGAGTGGAAGTGGGAGAGTATCTCTATGGATTTCGTCACAAGATTGCCGAAGACATCAGGTGGCCATGATTTCATTTGGGTTGTTGTTGGCAGGTTGACTAAGTCAGCCCATTTCATACATGTCAGCATGACTTACAATCCATCCAGATTGGCCAGGTTATATGTGCAGAATATTATCAGACTTCGTGGCATATCACGTGAGGTGGTGTCTAACAGAGACTTGAGGTTTACATCTCATTATTGGCACCAGTTCATGTCAGCACTACAGACAGAGCTAAAGATGAGTTCTGCTTATCAATCACAGACTGACGGACAAAGCGAGCGCACCATTCAAACACTTATTTTGGTCGAATTTCGATCATTTCGGTTATTTTTTGTACTAGGGCCTCTATATTTCAGCCATTTCGATCGAATTTCGATTTCGACCGGATATAGATATTCGACAGAAAATTGATTGAGTTTCCTTAAAATGTGAGGCCATAATCATGCCCTATACTTCGTGGATCTCTTGTAGGAGACTGCAAAAGTTGTTGATCTATTGAGGCAGAAGCTTCTGACGGCACAAAGCCACCAAAAGAGCTATGCAGACCGTAGAAGAAGAGATTTAGAGTTTCAGGTATCTAATCCTCTTCGCTTACTCCTTTTGCGGATATGACTTAATCTGAACACATTCCTGTAATTGAAGGTGGGAGATTGGGTATTTCTCTGTGTAACTCTCATGAAGGGAATACAGAGATTCGATGTTCGTGGCAAGTTAGCGCCACGATATGTTGGTCCGTTCAAGATTCTTTTTAGAGTGGAGAAGGTGGCCTACCGAGTAGCCCTTCCTCCACACCTTTCAGGCATCTATGACGTATTTCATGTATCTAACCTGAGGAAATATGTGTACGCCAATCGACACGTCCTACTTACGAGAATCATGACGTGGAGCAAGATTTGACATATGAAGAGTAAAGAAGCTTCGCAACAAGGAGATTCTATAGGTCAACGTGTTGTGGTACCAACACAACGTCGAAGAGGAGACATGTGAGACTGAAGCCGACATGCGGGCAAGATACCCGTAGCTTTTCTCAGGTAATCATTAAAACAAGATTTATAATTAGATGCATGTTAAAAATATGGCTTGTTTTCTCTTTGAGGTTTTTATGGGTTCAAAATCCTTTGAGGTTTTTATGGCCATATGAAATCCAAACAAGATACATAAGAACCTTGACTCGAGTCTCGGGGACGAGACTCCCTTTGAGATTTTTATACAGACCAATGTGGTAGATTCTTTAATGGCAAAGTTGTAATGGGAAAATATGTGGTACTCCTTCACCGAAAAGATAAGGTCATCTTTTATTTTGAAAGTACAACCCATACGCAGTTCAAGACCAATGTTATCAGTGCTACTTTCATTTTGAAAATTCTCTTCAAAATTGACAAACCCATCACTACCTAAAATATTATAGAATGGTATGGAAGAGGCAATAGGAACACCATCTGTTAGATGGTCGTGCTCAACATCATCTTCGACTTCCTCTATTTCATTTCCTATCTCATCATCAGTGACCGTAGCGGACAATCATTCAAAACACGATTCACTTCCCTCGGCACAGCCTCACTGATATAGCTACTCTCATCGTTGCTTGCCAAAGGAAGTGGGACGCCGCTAGATAGATCAGCCATAGGGGGCGAACCAAGCCCTCCCAAAGCAAGGTCACCGGGAGCACATTCAATCGAAGAAGCAACTACTACCATATCTATGGGAGCTGACTTTGCAATTGTCTTAGCGTAAAGAAAAACAACCTAAACATCATCGTCATCTGCAATAGATGTCATCATTGTACTGGTTCCAATGCAATGTGGTATATTGATGTTGTGACTGCTTCTATCCAATGAAAATTTCCTAAAATCAACTCCAACAACTATTCGAAAGACATGGACATTCGCAATCACATACCTCACGAGAACGAACAACTAGAGTGACAATTATGACTCTTCAATTCAAACATGCAATATATATGTGACATTGACCTCCTAAAAACTGCATCAACATCATCTTAGGTCAAGCATAAGACCAATGTTCCACTAAAACAATCACTGAAAATGAATAAAAACCCATAAAAACACACAACCTTTAGTTTTCAAAGGTCCAAGAAAGTTACCCTAGAAGAGGAAAATGCATGTGGAGAACGAGAGGCGGCAACCTGAGTCAGACAGCGCGAGGCATCATCGGTGGAGTGTGTCAGCGACGGAAGGCATCAACGGTGGAGGGCTTCAACGATCGAAAATTTCAGCGACGTAGACAGTCGAAAGCGGAGGTCGCGAAGTGGCTCTGGGGAACGAGAGAACAGGAGCGCGCAAACAAAAGTAAGTGAGCGCTCCTATGTGGGTTTAGGGATATAACGTTTTGTTTAATTTTTTTTGGAACTGCAAAGCATAGCGTAGACATTTTATGCGTTATTCTACAGCGCAGACAATCTATGTGATATAACTACAGCATTGACCGGAAAAAAATGTGTTGGCTTAGGCTTAGTTGAGGAATAATGTCTTTAATTACATTATGTAGGACTTGACCTCATTGTAGGACACTTCATTCAGCATGGACATATATACAATTTTATATTAATTTCATATAATTACTGTGGTGGGTCCCACTTTGGGACTACATCCTATGTTTATTCAAAAAAACTACTGAAGTATTGCCAACTCTGAAACCACATGAAGAGTCAACAATCTAAAACTAACTTCCGAACAACCCAACCTTCTCAAATCTAAAGAAAGACCTAAGTTGAAACTCCTCTAATGAGTCCTACAAGGTGGGACTGTGATTTGAAACAAGATCATGGAAGAGACCTGATTGCACCCAATTGAAACATAAACATGACTTTCGCATAGGCCAGAACATAGGTCGTATCGGCGATATGCTGCCGATATATGGGTTTCGACAAGGAAGGGATATCGAAATCGCCCAGTACATCCTTTTACAGGGAAATCGGTGATATATCGGCGATATATCGCCATATCGGCTAATATCGGTCAAAATAGACTGGATCAATATAAAAAATCATGGATATCGATCGATATCGCCGATATTTCGTCAATATCTCTATATATCAATGATGTTGCTTATGCAAGATTGATTCCACTAACAGTACCAGCGATGTGTTCGATATGACCGATATGTGCAATATAAGGATCATAGTCTTCATAAATGATTTATATGTATCATTTAAGTATATATTTGTAAGTTATTTAATGTTATAAGAACTTGAATAGAATCCATTTCCAATATATATAGGTCAAGAATA
Source organism: Ottelia alismoides (assembly GCA_037367405.1). Lineage (NCBI taxonomy): Eukaryota > Viridiplantae > Streptophyta > Magnoliopsida > Alismatales > Hydrocharitaceae > Ottelia > Ottelia alismoides. The sequence goes on along the minus strand of JAZKJV010009386.1, from coordinate 277,207 downwards.
AACATTAACAACGATATGTTCGATATGACCGATATGTACAATATATGGGCTATAAATGACTAATATGTGTGACATAAGTATGTATTTGTAGGTTATTTGTTGTTTAAATATCTTGGATGATCTTAATTTCCGAAAAAAAACGACAAAAAATGGCTTTTTTGAGCTATTTCTAACATCTCCACCGATATCGTCGATATATCGGTGATATATCCTGATATATCCATTTCCGGGCGGACCGAAACGATATCGATACGGCCTTCCTTGGGCCAAAAGATGATCCATCCATACTCCAAATCTCGAATTCTACCATGTGTAACAGCAATCCAAGGCATCACAAATTTCCGACTGCAATTCACCCATCAAAGATGCAAAATTGTACGAGTCACGTTCTTGAGTCCTGATAACGATGCAACTACAATCTAAAACTTGACAAAAGGGTGGCATTAGAACCATCACCCACAATTACAGCAATAATGGAAATGAAACATGCACCAACTTCATGTCCTTCCACATCTCTGCTCCGAAACCTCTTTTATTCGAGCCATATACACATAACAATGCAATGGGGGCACAAATATAAATTATAGAAATATGGATATAGAACAAGAACAAAATGGCTTACATGGAACACTATATTCATTTTTTCTCAAATGAGTACAGGAGGTTCGGGGCTCTTTATATTCACCAACATAAGCAAGTCTAATTACTGAACAATGTGGGACTAAACAACTCCCACACATTTCCAATCACAATTCGTTCAACAATCCCCTCAAGCTAGAGCATGAAATGCTAAGCTTGGACAATATACATAAGTAATCTTATTTCATATCTCAAATACAACTCTAAACCTCACATTTGTGCCTTCTCACGCTTGTGATTCGGGAATGTACAATTGATATTGCCGAGCGAATATTCGAGATGAAATTATTTTCAAAGTTTAGTTTTTTGGAATTTTTCCCTTGAAGTTTGTTTGATGCGTGTGAAAATATTTTCAAAATGGTGCGTTGTGGGCTCCTCTTAGGAACTCTAAGCTGCAAAGGCAAGATCAACTTCACCAAGGTCACTCGTACGATGGTAATTGAGGATCATTGTCGCAAACCACAAAGAACAACACAACATGTCTACACAACGTTATCGTTCCAATTAGGTTACATGTAATATCATTTCGATGCATCGATGACATGCGATGCAGGTGAAGAAGGCATTACCAACTTATGAACGGCCTTGGTGAGGTTGAACTTGCCATTGTCACATAGGGTATGTTTGGTTACTGGGTTGGGGTAGGGTGGGTTGGGGTAACCTCATGTGAATAGTAGCTATTTGGATGGTTATGAGGGTTGGAAATGGTTGGAATAAGGATTGTGATGTGAAGTCACATTGATTTGTGATGGAATCCCAACCCAGGAATGGAGGGGGGTAAATCGGGGTAGCCCGATAACCAAACGAACCCATACGATTCCAAAGAGGAGTCCTAAAAAATGTACTCAAAGTATTTTCGTAGACACTAATTTTGTGAGAAAAAATAAATGAAATAAATCAAACCTTGTTGGAGTATATGTGTCACTCTTGTGTAGATGGGTAATAGATCCCTCCAGGGTCCAATTACCACATCCAGTGGTTTAGTCTCACATTTACTATCTACGTGACTTGGAGGGTCAGCGGGTCTATATAAGACGCCTCAGACCCATCGTATCATATGAGAAAGTGCAATGAACACATCAGTCCTTTGAAGCATTCTCATGTGGTTTCATCCTGCTCCTCAAGGTGTAGGGTCCCACGTAACAATCCCATTGTTCTATGATGTTTACTCTTTTTCTCTGATTACGCTTTTGCGTTCTTTGTTTTCTAACATGGTATCAGAGCGGGTTCGATTCTCAAGGATTTTATGTTCAATGTTTGTTCGAGATTTGATTATCAAGAAGATTTGGTTCTTTCTTGTTCTCGAATATTTATATTTGAAGATTAATTTTTTGTATCATTCAAGTTCGAGTTCAATCTTAGGGTTTCTTGAAATCCTAATTTTCAACCATCAGAAAGGAACTAGCGTGCATCTACACATTCTGAAAATCGTTAATGTTCAAGATCCGTCAAAAGCAACTAGGGTTTCATTGAGAACCCCTAAATCTGGTTCATGGAGGCGGCAGTAGAGAAAAAATTGGCGACAGCGGTGTCGAACTCCTTCAAGCATGGTGGCGCAGCACCGAAGCTATACAACACCTTCTCTTCTCCAGGTGGCGGAAGGTGAAGCTATACAAGCAGGAGCATCAGGCTCCGATCTCTCAAGTCCAGCAAGATGCGAGAGTGTGGGCTGCAATAATGCTTCAAAAGAGGGATAGTCTACTGGCTCAAGAGGAAAAACTCCTTATGTAAATGTTGATATATATAGTATTTCAAAAGAGAGAGAGAGAGAGAAGCAAAAACTCCAAAAAAATGGGCATGCCTGATAAAAAATAAAATATCTGTCGGAGTGTACATATTTGTATAGTCAATAAGCAATCTTGAGCTTCAACGTCAAATCATGTGAGCCTACAGCTGGATAACTTGACTACACTTGTCATGCATCCTAGGATCATGGCCTTAAATTTCGGCGAATTTCGACCGAAATTCGGTCGAAATTCGGTTTCGTGGCGATACCGACATCGAAACCATGTATAATATCTGTTTCCAGGATTTCGGCCGAAATTTCGGCCGAATTTCGGTCATTTCGGTCATTTCGGTCCATTTCGGTCCATTTCGGTGGAAATTGTTCACAGATTTCTCGGATTTCGGTGGAATTTCGGTGGAATTTCGGTTCATTTCGGTCCATTTCGGTCCATTTCGACTGAAATTGTTCTAGGTCACCATATGTCATGCCTAGGCCACTTATTGATATTCATAGGTACTATTTGGTCACTAAATGAAATTTATAGGTCACTATTTCAACCACCATAGCAATATAAGCCTCTATTCCAACCACCATTGTAATAAATAAGGCCATTAAGAGTCCTATTTAAACCCAATAAATATAATGTACATGTTCTCATTCCATCTCACAACTTCACAAGTCACAATTCACAACCTAACTTAAGTCTTAGAGAGCCAAGTTTCCAAATTCCAAGTCTCGTATAACATACATTTTACGATCACAAACTCTACTATGCATTTATTTTGGCATACATGTTAAAATATTCGTGTTTGTGTGTGTCTTGTTTTATTTTTAAATAAAAGTATTATTATTCTTTTGAGAATTGATAGAAAAATTGAATGCCAAAATTTAACCGTGTACTGAAATATGAAATTTCACTTTGGACGATCATTGATATGATGACCGAAATCATTATTTTAAGGTACTGAACATCATAACATCTTATTATAAGCAAAAAAACTTGTATTTATGCCTCTTTTATTGATTAAACAACATTACAAATCAAAAATTTTGAAAAAATGAGTTTTCAAGTCGTTTTCCCAATTTCCGGCCATTTCACCGAAATTCCACCGAAATTCCACCGAAATTCCTTTTCTGGGCTTACCGAAACGAAACCGAAATCCGACATTTGAGGCCTTGCCTAGGATAGGTAGTTACACTGGCTACCGTCCATTCTTCTCTTCAGCCCCTCCTCTTGAGTCAGTTGCCCCTTGAACTTAGAAGGGAATACACTACTCCTCGAGGAAGAAATTGCTAGATTGGGGAATTATTAGCTTGTCGTGATGGAGAAGTCAATCTCCTTGTCATTTCAGTTGAGGGGAGCCATTATCATATATACTGTACAAGTGAGATTCATAGTCATAAGGGTTTGCGTATGAGTTGAAATATTCTGACATGGCTATTGAGGAGACTTGAGCAGAATTTTGGGATTCTTGAAGGTTGTTGTTTTTCAAATCTGACTCATACGAAAGAGCGTGTGTTGTTTGACAATTTCCCCCCGATTGATTGTCCCAGTATGAGATGAGGAGGTAAAAATGAGTGAGTGTTGATTGGTGTCTGGATCAAGTGAGAAACACCAATATTTCTTTGAACTTTTTAAAGCAACGTGTACAAGAGCATGCTCCATTTTTTTAGGGAAGTTGGTATTTTTAGGGCTCCACAATACGAGACCATTAGGTGTGTGGATGGTGTTATCCCTATCAAAAAGGCATACAAAGCCCAGTGAGGCAAAATGTGCTAGGGGATGATGCTTTGGCCAAAGATTATTGCTGGATTTGGAGAATGCACACTCCTCTCAGAGTGAAGATCTTCACATGGATGCTTTGGACGGGAAGACCAATGGCGACGGCTTTGCAGCAAGTTTCTTCAAGGGAACAGATGCGCGTTGCTCCCTCTTTATGGAAGAAGCGATTAATCGCCTTTTCGTTCGTGAATATGCAAAAGAGGTCTAGAGGAGGGATGGAGTTGAGTGGACAGAAGTCTCCGGTAAGGAAGAGTTCTGGAGAAGTTTACGCAACAGGTTTTATCATTTAAGAGCGAAAAGGGCAAAGTTGTTTGCTTGCCAATCGACCTGGAAGAAAAGCATTGATCTTCTTAGAAGAGCATTCTTATGTCAAAACTGCTTGTGCCTGCGCACATACCTTGTATAAAGCATGGTCGATGTACTTACAATTTTTACCTTCATAATTAAGAGAGGTCACGGGTGAGTACCTTACAATGGTGATCACCCACCACATCATCAAAAAAGTAATCATCCAATCAATTACAAAGAGAAGAAGAAAGTAAAAGCTTGCATCATAGGTGCAATCAACTCAAGAAAAAGTTTTTTTAAAAGAAAAAAGGGCATCCACCATATAGGTGGGGTGCCCAAAAACTTCACAATTTTCACCAAAAGTTATTACAGGCCTACTACAAGTGTGAGACGATACAAAATTACATGTTACAGGTTCCAACTCTCAGTCATCATCTTAGCATGTGCCACAACATTTTCAACATAGGAATGGTCTCGACAGAACATCACCCCATTATTAGCCAACCATGGGGCTCAGATGATTGTCACACACACTCATCTCTCACTCTCCGTGTCATTCCAATCCTCCCTAAGAGCCCCAGACGCCAGAGCATTGTCTGATCACACCACATGATTATTCCCAAAGCGATTCCAAACCTCCATTGAGCTCCGACAAGTGAAGAAAAGATAATCAGCATCCTCTGTGTCCTCTGAACACATGGACCACATTGAATCTACCACCTAAATGAATCGTGCAAATCTTTCCTTAATCAGCAATCTTCCCCTCCTAAAGATCCATAAGACCTCCACCTGAGCCAATACCCTCCACTTCCAGATCTGCATCCAATCCATCGCACACCCCTTGGGTCAAAGTTCATACGACCCTTCAGTGCCATGTAAGCATTCCCAGTCGAAAAAAAGCCACAGCGCCATATCCAGCAATCACGACCGTTTGTAGGTTTGTACACCTCCTCAAGCTACGCCAATAAAACCAAAAGCCCATCCAACTATTGATCTGATATTTCAGATATAAAGCATAGGAAGAACAAAACCCCGTCTCAAACCTCCACCACCGAGCAATCAGGATGTTCCGCCAATGCCTTAAGTTGCAGGAACCTCACGTCTAGCACCCCGCCCTCACTCCAATCATCCGTCCAGAAATGAAACCCAGTTCTGTCGCCAACTACATGTATCAAGAAAGGCAAGATCTCCTATGCCACGCAGCAAATGCCTCTCCAAAAGTTTGATAATGCAAAACCAAGATCCATGATACCAGGGAAAGAAATCTTGATCCATATATCTTACGAATCAGATTGTAAACCATACTACTACAGTTGCCCCAAATACGAGGGACCCATCTACTAAGCAAAGCCTTATTCATCTCATCCAAGCTATGTACCCCAAGGCCCACATCCTCTTCCGGGCATGACATTGTCTTCCACTTTACCAGAGCCAGAGATAACCCATTATTTCGCCCAGATGACCATAAGAAATGCCTCACGATGATCTCAAGACTTTTATGCACCCCCACAGGCATCAACCTAGAAGATAGGTAGAAAATAGGGATCGCGGACAGAAACGAATACAACAACACCAACCTAGCACCCTTGGACATGTAGACAGACTTCCACCCGGCTAGCTTCTGCTCCAAAACTCAACAAAAAGTTTTGTCAGGAACCATTCGTACAGAATTTCCTAAACCTAACACACGAATAACCAAGGTTGCAAAAGTCGGTAGTCGGTACTCGATCGGTTGGGTCGCTGACCAAGGATTAATCGGCAATCGGGCGATTAATCGGACATTAATCGGCAATCGGGCGATTAATCGGACATTAATCGGCAATCGGGCGATTAATCGGGCATTAATCAGCTTTGAATTTTATGATTATTTTAAATATATAACTCATTTTTATACATATATTTAAATAGATTTTATACATTTTTATAGATTTTATACATTTTTATACTACCATAATAAAATAAAAGAAGTAATTGAATTTAAATAAAATATTAAGCATATTATAATAAGTTTGCTTATGAAAAATGCAAAACACTAAAAAACATGGCATCTCCAAGCAAAAATTGGTCAATTAATGTACATAATCGAAATTAGTCGGTACTCGGTCGGCCACCCCACTGACTAGACTAGTTAGACCTGTTAGTCGGGCCAGTCGGGCGACTTTTGCAATACTGCGAATAACCATGAACTTCAAAAAAATCTAATGGTCGTGAACTACTAAGAAGTTTTAAAGCGGTTTTTTAAACTTTGATCAACTACTAGGGTGGCCCCCAAATTAGATTTTGTTACAAAAATATCATTTAATTTCCTATGCAGTTGTCATTTGATGTTTTACGTACGCCTCATCTTCCTCCAATCCCTTCATCATGGTTCCCATCCAACCACATCATAAGTCTTTAACTTGAAGATAACAAATATTGTTTATATAGAACGATAGAAATCTTAAATGGCATTACCTATGTAGATCTAGAGCCCAAAAATATCTACACAAAACATAGAAACCAAGCCGATTTCTTAAAAAATAACAAAGAAAAAGGACCTAATTTGATTTAAACTAGGTAACATTTCAGCATAATATCAAAAGCAAAAATGATAAAAGATTGACCTGCCTTTTGGAAGCTTATTGAACTTTAAAAAGTTGATATTATTTTGAATCTCGAATATCCGGTTATTCAAAATTCACATAGTTGAATGTATAGCAATGTCATTTCAAATTTATAATAGTCAGTCTGACACCATTAAAAATTAGTACTACATCAAACTAATCAATCAGAATGCTCTGCAGGTGAATATAACCCATGTTATGCACGCCAAAATAATATTGTCTTTGTCGTAGGAACTACGAAAGGAAATAAGAGATGGTAGAAAAGTTCAAGAGAAATACTAATACATTAAAAGTATGACTGCCTTTGTCTAAGATAAATACTATATAAAGACAGGCTAGACCGAAGAAACGGGTTGGATGGAAAACCTGATTATACTCATAGTCCAAAGCAGAAAAATCTTCCGACTTTAGTGAATTGCTGAAAAGTTTAAACCATGGTCTAATTGTTACCTCTTGCAAAAGGCAGGTTCAGCGAGAGATAGAATTCTCATTTGAAACTATATTGTCACAAACCTTGTTACCTTCTTAGAAGGCGAGTATGCCCCGGCTCTCAAAAAGACAATGTGTATGCTTAAGTCAACTAAAACAGCATGGAAAGCATCAAAATGAACAGGACAATATGAGTGGAGACCCAGAAGTGCTTTAGGCGGTATCCGGAACTCATGGACAGCGGCAGAAACAGAATCAAGAGAAGCCTGCATCTCAGAACTGCCAAAATAACTGTTATATACTATGATGGTGTTTTGTAATATAAATTACAAATGCCTACAAGATATCTCCATTTAGAGAGTGTGGGAAGATGATATTTACCCATTTTCTACAATAGGGGCATACATAAGCTCAAATTTCAATATTACTGCAGATGTCCCAGGGATCTGAAATAAAGATTGTTGGAAGAGAAGTTAGAGGCAAATTTATAATAAATCTGTTATCAATATCCTAGATCAATCTAGTTTCAACAATTGTAAAAGTTAAGTAGTAAAGATAACTATTCGTGCTTTAAATAGAATATTTTGGTGCGGATACTTTAAGGAAATAGTGGTACATGCCTCATCTTTTCTTAGAGGTAAATTGAATGATATCATCACTGACAAGAAGACATCCTGTCTAGCATATTTGATTCGGAAAGGCTGTGTAGAGAAGCTGTTGTCAACATCATCGATCTTCCACACTCCCATGATATCATTGGATGTCAAACCAGGAGCTGCACAGACCATGCAATCAGAACTCATATGAGAAACATGGAACTTTCAGGTAAGAGGTAAACAACTCTATTATGAAAGAGACAAGTCACTATGTGTTTCTACTTAAAAGAAAATGGACATAGAGTAATGCTAACAGCTACTCTACCTACCCTCTCAGAAAATTTGAATAAGGACAATAAGGTAGAAACATGAGTAGGCATTTTAAGCCAGTAATAAAATTGAAAAATTAAGAATTAAGAACAGCTTACACGATTTCCGTAGACCAACTTCTAAACACTAGTTTTTTATTTTGGCAGAGCATGAGGGAGCGAGGGCAAGGGGAGATCCGAGAGAAGGGGAAGGGTAGGTGGTCAGCATCAAAGATGAAAAACGCAAAAGGAGATAGGTCAGCGGAGACAACATGGTATGGGGAAACGACAAAGGAAAATGTGGTTTGTGAGAAAAGACACCGCGTCCAGGTGATAGGAGATCGCACAGCTTATGCGATAATGGTAGGGAGCCTAATATAGATAGGTGTCAATATTTCAATAGGCAATAGTGATGGTGATCGCAATGCTTTGACGAGTTCGACGCTTCAATGACTAATGGAGGTGGTGAGTCCCAATGGATTAGTGGGAGTGTGGAGGAGGATCTCGAAGTGGTCTGCTTCAAAATAGATCTCAAAAAGCAAACTTAATAATACATATTGTAGAGGATAGAAGGGTCATGCTAGTTGGAGAAGGTGGAGAGTTGATGGGATCATCAGGGGCTGAGTTGCGGACAATTATGAGGAAAGGATCGACAAGTGGATTATGGTCAGCAATGGAACGGCATAGGGGATGGGAGGCAAGGATGGAAGACAAGGTGGTTGAGGCTAGTGGTGACGGGGAAGAAAGAGATTAAAAACGGATCAAAAGTTGGCAGTGATGATTCAATTGATAAGGTGATTTGAGGTGGCGATATGTACATGGTAGTGGAGGTAGAAGGATGTAAAATGCTTTGATTATATATGACCAATTCGAATTAACATCCATTCATCACAAAGAAGATGTATGGCATGGTGGATGTGGATCATCATATCGTAAGAATGTCACATGTGTTGACTCTGATACCAATTGCCGTAGCTTAAAATGTAAAGAGAAGAATAAGGATTTCGGAAAATGAGGGATTACAAGGGAAAAGAAGAATAGGAAACATGCCGATTGTATGGGATTTTGGAAGGGATACATGAGGATGCTCGAGATGAGAGAAGTATGCCAAGCCGCATGAGGATGAGAAAAGTGGTCAAGAAAGAGATTGAGTAGAGGAGAATATAAGAGAGAGAATCAAGGTAAAAAAAGGACGGCGCTCATAAGAAATCAAATTTTTCATTCATTGATCACTTATCTTAAATGTCGATTATCTCCTTTTTCATGGAGTTTTACAAGGTGATTGCATTAAAAACACAAGATACAACTAAAATAAATGCAATAAAAAGATACAGGTCGCGTCATTTCGGCTTCCACAAATTTAGTGTCTCTACGGTATACCCCAAAGGCATTTCGTAAGAACCTGTAGGATCTGACTCTTTGCTTACATATAGGAAGGTCGGGCATAGGAGTGGCTAACAGCACATTGGGTATGGAAGGTGAGAAGTTTTCCGTCGATAGCTAGAATGATTCCTACCAAGTTGTGTGTATGCTTCATCATTCGTTGCTTGTATAATAACTTGACGATGATTGTGGTTTAACATATGTTGAATTGAATCTTCAACATGAGCGATAAAGCAAGTGTTGCGGAGGAGAGAAAGAGAACCATTTAATGGCGGATTGGAGATAATGCTTGAGAAAAATCGAGCTTATAATTAGAGATGCAAACAATCATACCCTCTAGAGCTTAAAATAGAAGACGAAAGAGCAAAACTGGCAAGCTCTTACTACACAATGGGGAGGTTGAAGGGCGTGACATTATCGAGGAAGCTCTAGCAAAGCAATTGACTCCAGGTAGTGCATCGTCATGTTCATGGAGATAAGTGGGAGGGGTACAAGACATTTGAACCCATTTAAACCCGGTACCCTTCTGAAAGGTTTCACTATTAAGGAAGGTTTAGCAGATCTGTAAAGCACGGATACTCACCATGTATTGATGGTGATCCAAAATCTTCTACAAAAGTTTACAGAGTTTCCTTGGCGAGGACATTATCATTGCATTGTCATAGAGTCCTTATTTGGCAATTCTAGTTCTTGCAAGATAAATGGTTTCTATTGGAGTATATGTCATTGCAGTTTTGGATAATTGAATCTCTCTAGGGTCCAATTACCACATCCAGTGGTTTAATCTCATATTTACAATTTGTGGGACTTGGAGACTCAGTGAGGGCTATATAAGAAGCCCCGCACCCATTGTATTAGATGAGAAAGTGAATAGAAAACACAAGCCCATTGAGGTGTCTCCAATGGTTTCATCCCGCTCCTCACAAGATAGGGTCCCACGTAAATTTTCGGTGTTCTTCATGTTTATTATATTCTCCTGATATCACGCTTCTGTCATGGAAGGCCGTATAGATATCGATATCGTTTCGATATCGTATCGATACGATATTTCGATTATATATCGATGATATATCGTCGAAATATCGCCCATATCGACGAGCTTTTGTGAAGAAAATGCTTGGAAATCGGGATATATCGCCATATCGGTACCCATATCGGTCTCATGTCGATATCGATATATCGGCGATATATCTCCGATATATCCCGATATTTCCTTCCATGGCTTCTGTATTGTCGATTTCTAACATGGTATCAGAGCGAGTGATGAACCGTAATCCACTTCTTTTAATAATGTTAAATGGTAGTATAGGAGGTGGAAAATAAGTCAGCAAAAACCACAATCTTTAAATGTTGTGGAGAATTTTTATTTGGTAAGTCTACCAAGGTCGAGCACATGGAACGGTGATTTTTAATTGCGTGGTTTTAAATTAATTTAAATATGTAACTAATTGCAATGTTAATATCCGAGTGAAATGCAATGCAAAACTAAACAGAGAGGATAAATAAGCATAGGATCTATGACTAGAATTTTTAATCCAAATAAATTAATCAGTATACTCAAAATAAGTTCACAGATCAAGAAGAATTAAACTCAAGAAATATAATCAATCAAATTATAGATACAAGCAAGAATGTAAATAGACCTATAAATAATCCTGCAATTAAGGAGATCAAAAATAATCCTTAAATAAAGACGGTGACCTCGAAATTCTCTTTAATTTAGTAAATAGAGTTTAATCACGTAAAATGTCAAGAATTAAATTAAATCCTTCTAGATGAAACCCCTATAAAGATGAATTCATCAATTAATGATCCACTGTAATCAGAAAAGAATTAATCAAATCGAAATCCTTAATTGAATCACTGCAAAATAGATCATTAATTTCCTTAATAAAATATTGCACAAATAAGTCGAAATGTAGCATGCATTGATCAGATTGAACCTCAAATAATTATCATCAATAAATATCCTTTTATCAGTCCAAAAGCATAAAAAGTGATAGAGTGTTCTATTAGCTTCAAAATGACTTATAGTACACTAAAAATAGAGTTTAAATGCAAAAGATATGATGAAATGAAGGTCAGGGGACTAATATGTAATAAATAAATTTGTTTTCTTCTCAAAACAACTCCTGGAGGACTTACATGCAATTTCTAAAACTTCCAAGGTGCTTTCTGCAATTTGCCCATGATAGCACGCCACACATGTGGCTTTGGACGGCGGGATCTTCCTTGCAGTTTTGAGATTTTGTGGGGGTGCTATTTGTCCTCGCACCACGTGCGGGACACGTGATGATGGCGGTTCGGGGGTGGCTCGGGTGTCAAGGTTGTGGCTCGGACACCAAAATTGCATGCGGCGCCTTGGAAATGGTGGCGGTGCCCTGAGCATCGAGGCTTGCGGCCGAGGCGCAGACGTCGACATGACAAAAGAAGGACCATCGGATCAAGGGTCGACCCTTGATCCGATAGTGGCTGGAGACGTAAGGTGAAGGCTAGTGGCAGGCGACGCAAGGCCGGGGCAGCTGGTAATCGAGGGAGGCATAGCCGAGCGGTGGCAGAGCAAAGCAAGGCTCGACCGAGGCATGGCCAAGCTACTGGAGGCGAGGGTGAAGCGCACGTGCGATGAGGGGAGCCCTCAAGGATTAGCGAAAATCGAAGATGCAGAAGGGAGCGGGAGCTCCATGTGAAGGTGATGGAATAGGAGCAAAGCCCCGACCTATGCGAGGCCAGAGATGGAGGTGGTTCTGGAAGGAAGAGGAGAAGCGACGAGGGAGATCGGGAAGGTGAGGCGGTCAAAGGTGGTCTGGATTGGTCAGAATGGAGAGGATCGTCTGGGAGAGGAGAAACCTCCCTTGTTCTTCGCTCGAAGATCCCAACGAACGAAGGACATGAGCTCTACGGCTCGAGTAGCTGCAACTCGACCAAGGAAATAAATCGAGGATCACACCTCACCTCGGAGTCTCGTCCTCGCGCAATCGGAGCTCCTTTAAACTGTCACTAAAGAGGAGTATGCTAGAGAAGAGGCGGTGTGAATGGTGGATAGAGGGCGAAGGCCGGCAAGGAGATCTCTCATAGGCGGGAGCTACAGCGGAAAGAAATACAGCGAGTGACCTGGCGGGATTGAGGAGAGAAGAGAGGGGAAGAGATAGAAAGAAAAAGTAGAAGAAAGAGAAAATTAAAGTAAATAATAAATTCAAAGTAAAATAAATAACAAAAAAATAAGGAGTAATATAAAGTAAAATAATTAAATAAAGATAAAAAAGACTAAAAATAACTAATAAAAAGAAAAATCAAAAAAATAGTAAATGAAATAAAATCAAAAAGTCGTCAACATGAAAGTTGCACGAAAGTTGTTCGTCTCGACGAGATCTACAACTTTCGTGAAGGATCCAAAATCAAAAGAGGTCAACTGTACAAAACGTATTTTGGGAGGTACCCTATAGATGATAAAATGTCATATTTTTGCATTTTGTACTTTTTTTATTTTTAATTTGATTTTGATTAGTGGATTTTATATACAATATTTACATACTTAACCTATTTTTTATGGATTTTGTATAGGTTAGAAAAAGGGTAAATAAAAACAACAAAAATAAAAATTAGATATTTTTTATGCACAAGATATACAATGTTAGATATTTTTTATTTCATCTATTTTGTTCCTTTTATGGATTTTAATTCTTAATGCCAAGTTAGTTAATTAAAAATTAGGTTAAAATAAAAATTACTTGCACATAAAATAATAAGCTCAATAAAGATTAATTATTTGCATATTGTAAACCCTAATATTAGTACAATTAGTTAATGTTAATTAATTGATTTAAGAGATTTAATTAGTGATTTGTTAGAAAATATGATGCGGAAGTGAATAACAGAGAAAAGAATAAAGAACTGAAGAATGCGGGATTTTAACGTGGAACCCTACTCCCCAAGGAGCGGAATGAAATCACGGGAAAACGCCTCAAAGGGTTGATTTATGCATTGCACTTTCTCAATGGATACAGGAGGTCTGGGGCTTCTTATATAGCCTCCACAGAACCTCCAAGTCCCACCACTGGTAGATGTGAGAACGAAACTCATGGATGTGGTAAATGGATCCTGGAGTGATCCAATTACCCATCTACAACATAGGTGACACATATACGACATACTCCAACACTCCCATTCAAGCTGGAGTATGTAATGCTCAACTTGGACAAACCGAAAGAAATCTCAAACTCGTATTACAGGATAGTACGGACAATATCAACTAAACGCGCACAATTGTTGGCTGCTTTATCAAAGATGTTGCTTCTCATGTCGTGCAGGTGAGGAGGAACACTGGGCTGGAGTGCGAGTCAAACTGGGTGGCTCTTAGCTGCAACTGTCAGAGCCACTGAAATCATGTGAGTCTCCACCTGAAGAACTCTAGCCCGCCACATGTAGAAGATTGGGTCATGTGGACAATTGCTCCATCTCTGAAGGGTTGAACTGGAAAAGCCATGGAAAACATCCTCGTTGGAGTCCAGATCGCTGGAGAATGGAGTTGGAAGAAGTCTCCTTGTCGGAGAAATGGCTCTCTCCCATATATGCTCAAAGAATGGGATCTCTACTCTGGAGTCCCTATGAAACCACATGAAAACATTAGCCCACATGGCATAGGGAATGGGAACTCTACTATGGAGTCCCTATGGAACACATGAAATCATGGGCCGACCAGAAACGATGGGGCCGCAAACAACATGGCAAACATGTGCACATCTGACTGAGGACTCGAAATCTGATTATAGAGTCTGAATATATGTAGAGTTTGGAAAATTCTAGCCGGTATGGAATCTGACATCTGAATCTGGAACAGACCTATAACTCTAGACAATACTCTCCCTTTCTCCTATACTTGTCGGAAAATAATGCCATCGACAAAGTTGGGAGAAGATAGGATAATGGGAGAGAAAAAACATCAAATAAGCCCTTCATTCAATTTTTTTACGGCTTCCCCCTTTTTAATTACTTTTTTCAACCAATTTTTTAATCATTTTTTCACAAAATTTTTCCCTCTGCGAGCAGTTTTTCTTTTGTACGCGCCTTTTTCCTTCCTCTTTTTTTTTGAAACAAAGAAACTTGGTCCACTTAGGTCCAAAGATAATGGACCAACAGTGGGCAACAGCTTGCATCTCATGGCTCTCCTTTTTTTCTTTTTAACAAAAATGTTGCAGTCCATCTTCTTTTTTTAGATACTCTCGGCCCAAATCTGGCTCTTTTCTTCTCTCCCTCCATTTTTTTCAACGTACAGCCACTTGGGCCAAATTGCAACAGCATGCCCTCAGGGGCTAACCTTATTTAGGTTCCCACTTGAGAAAACCTATCTTCGAAGGAGCATGCCCCCGATAGGGGATATGTCGTCGCCGCCAGGAGCCGTCTCTCCTGGAGGGTCGTCGCAAGGAGCATCTGTTGGAATCTGCACCACCTCTCAGGGATTTGCACTGATCGGAGAGGAGCAGTGTCGCCTGTGCGATGGAGAGGGGGGCTCCGCCTGTGCGCGATGCCGCGGGAGCCAGCTTGCAGGAGATGCTTCCGCCAGGAGGCGATGAAGAGGGTGCGGTGCCTAGAGCGCATCGCCTGGATGCGCACGAAAGACCTCGGGGCTCGCTGTTGCCGAAGCTGCAGAAGCTCGGAGGAAAGAACAGCTGAGTGGCAGCGCAAGCTGGGAGCAACGAAGGCTCACGACGACTGCGTGAGTCTTGCGCGCTTTATAGGAGCTCCGCTCGACGCCTCGTTCACAAGAGGAAGCTGCGAAGAAGGCGAGGAGGATGGCATCATCTAGAATATCGTGAATCCGTCGTTGGGACTCGAAAGGCGGAGGCTTGGAGAGAAAGGAGGTATGGTGCCTCCTTGCACTGCCTCCTCTTCATCTTCTGTGTTTGTTTTTTTGTGAAATTGCGGTTGAATTCTTGAGGTTGACGTGCTATTGAGCTTGTTGCGACCTGGAGCCACCTGGTGGTGATAGGTTCTAGCGATAGCCTTGAGCACCGTAGGGGAATAGCTGCCACCAGCAATAGCGTGATGGAGGTTGCGCCCTGGTGACGCGATTGACGAAAACGGAACATGCTTAGATAATTAGGGTTTCAAATGAAAAACCATAGAACCTTCAAGAAAATTCGAGAAGAGTCTGATAGTCAAATCCGGTATAAAAAAATATAAATTCCTCGAGAATCGAACCCGCTTTGTACCATGTTAGAAAATATGATGCGAAAATGAATATCAGAGAAAAGAATACAGAACTGAAGAACGCATGATTTTAAAGTGGAGCCCTACACCCTAAGGAGTGGGATGAAATTACAGGAGAAGGCCTCAAAGGGTTGATTTATGCATTGTACTTTCTCAATGGATACAGGAGATTTGGGGCTTCTTATATAGCCTCAACAGAGCCTCCAAGTCCCACCACTGCTAGATGTGGGACTAAACTCATGAATGTGGTAAATGGATCCTACAATGATCCATTTACCCATTTACAACATACTCCAACATGATTTATTAAGGGAATTTTGTTAAAACATCCA
Organism: Ottelia alismoides; assembly: GCA_037367405.1. Classification (NCBI taxonomy): domain Eukaryota; kingdom Viridiplantae; phylum Streptophyta; class Magnoliopsida; order Alismatales; family Hydrocharitaceae; genus Ottelia; species Ottelia alismoides. Next base: position 260,913 of record JAZKJV010009386.1, on the reverse strand, counting down.
TATATAGTAGATGAATCATGGATTCATCATCGGGTTTAATTCTCGGGGATTTATTTGATATTCGTGATTTGTTCGAGATTCGATTAACAGAGTAGATTTGATTATGGTTGTTTGTTCTTGAAGATTTATTATGATTATTATTATGTCCAAAATCTGTTCAAAGTTCTTCATCACTGATCCCAGGAAGTTCTAAATTTTGATTTAAAGATTATTATGGTCGTCATCGGTTCTTTGGAGTCTATGGTCTGTTCTTGTTCATTGTTCAAGATCAAGTTCTAGGGTTTCTACTTTAAAACCCATGAGGTGCTTTGGCGATAGCCTTGAGCACGATTGCATGATGGAGGCTGCATCCTGGTGGCACGATCGACGAAACTGGAACATGCCTAGATAATTAGGGTTTCAAATGAAAAACCCTAGAATCTTCAAGAACAATCGAAAAGAGTCTGATAATTGAATCTCCCATAAAAATATAAATTCCTCGAGAATCAAACCCACTTTGATAACATGTTAGAAAATATGATGCCGAAACAAATATCAGAGAAAAGAATACATAAATAAAGAATGCAAGATTTTAACGTGGAACCCTACTCCCTAAGGGTGGGATTAAAGCATGGGAGAACGCCTCAAAGGATTGATTTATGCATTGCACTTTCTCAATGAATATAGGAGGTCTTCATTGCACTTTCTCAATGGATACAGGAGGTCTGAGGCTTCTTATATAGCCTCTACAAAGCCTCCAAGTCCCACCGCTAGTAGATGTGGGACTAAACTCATAGGTGACGCATACACAACATACTCTAGCATGATTTACTAAGGAGATTTTGCTAAAGCATCCATATAGAGAGGATGAATCATGGATTCATCAGCATGTTTGATTCTTGGTGGTTTATTTGATATTCGGGATTGGCTCGAGATTCGATTAACAGAGTAGATTTGATTATGGTTGTCCGTTCCTAAAGATTTATTCTGATTATTATTATGTCCAAGATATGTTCAAAGTTCTTCATCATCGATCCCAGCAAGTTCTAAATTTTGATTTAAAGATAATTATGGTCGTCGTCTGTTCTCGTTCATTGTTCAAGATCAAGTTCTAAGGTTTTTATTTTAAAACCCTAGTTCTACATCAACGCAAGTTCTGGCAAGCAAACTTCATCGAAGGATCTTTCTGAAACCCTAATTTTTGGCAGTCTGAAACCATAGTTTCAGCGCTCTAGATCGCTTGACCCCTCCAAATCTAGGGTCTATATTCATGCTCTGTTGATGTATCTTCTCCATTATATCGCGAAAGTTACTCGAGTCCTAGATATCAGCGACTGGTAATGATTCTAAAGAACCCTAGCTGGAGAGAAGACCTTGGTTTTTCATGGGTCCCTCCTGCAATTCCATGAAGCAACATCCAACAACATGTCGATGCGAAACAGCATCATCTTCAATCTCCCATCGCATGTGTGCATCAACAGAAGCCAATCTCTAGGTAATGAACCTCGCATCTCTACACCAAGGCACAAGAACATTTGGGTTCCCATCGACGAAACCCCATGTGCAGGGGGACAATACTTCTACCAACAAGTGCTAATGTCCAATCAGGCACCGCCTTCGAGTGTCTACAAACAACAGCCCTCTATCGCATCTTCGACTCCAAGCGATCCTGCAAGATGGAGGCAGCGACAGCACAATGGTTGTTGCAAGATGGCACAACACCCCAATGGCGATGGACCCCACCATCCCTCCTCTAGAATTCCAGAAGACGCCACCCTCAAGCCAACCACCAGGCCCCCATCGTTGCTCCTCTACAATCCCAGGCAAAGGCCGCAACAAGATCTTCCTGGCGATGGGCAAGCTTGTAAAAATCGACCAACTAGGTCGAATAGTCGGCTGGATTGATGGACTCGGTGGCCTAGCCAACTCGACTAAGGATAGTCGATCCTTACTCGGGTAAGTGACTAATCGGGTTGACTAAGCAGATGGTTTTTGCAAGAGGATCCGGATACCCGATTGTTTAGGATTTATTGTCCGGCTCTTCGAAACCCTCACTCTCTCTCTCTCTCTCCAAAACTCGATACTCACTTTGAAACCCTCTACATGCATCAGGTGATCGTCGCACCTCATCCAATCGCCCCAGCTACTGTCCATTTTGTAAATTTATGCTTCAATTAGCTTCTGTCCATTTCATAAATTAAAAGATCTATATTCAGCTTATGTCCATTTTGTTAAAAGATCTAAATTTATGCTTCTGAGCTTGCTTCTTTTTTTCTTCTTTTCTTGCTTCTTTTTTTAGCTCTTAAAAATTGAAAATTACTAAATTTAAAGCAAAATTATGAGTATACGTAAAAAAATAATTTATATATTTAAAATATTAATAATGAATTAAAACCGACTAATAGCCTACTAAATCCGATTAGTCGTATGACTGCCAACTAATCCTTATTCATGGACCTGACCAACCGAGTACCGATTACCGATTTCTGCAACCTTAGCGATGGGCTATCCTCAAGCTCTTGACGAAAGACCCAAATTAGGCCCTTCTTGCCACTAACGCAGCCCCCAGTCCTGTCGACCCTCTTGGAGTCTTGCTACAGCGATGCCTCCCTCTCAAGCCGAGCTCCAAGCAATGGCGGCGCAGATGAGATGGGTTCCCAAATTGAGAATCCTAGTGGTGAACAAAAAAAGATGTGACGATGGGGGAGGGGTCAATACTCTTCTTAAATATGGTCCCCAAATAGGTGTTTGGCCAAATAAAAGGTTGATGCTTCTTTGTTTCTTAAAAAATGTAGGGAATTGTAAATTTTGTTGGCCCATTGGGTCGAGAGCTTTAAAAAAAAGCAACGGGACTACTACATAAAAAAAGGAGAGAGGGAGAGAGAGAGGAAAAAAGGCAAGCATACACCAAAAAAAGGAAGAAAAAATGTGCACAAAAGAAAAAAGTGATTAAAAAGGAGAGTAGAAAAGCTAAAAAAAATGAGATGATAATTAAAAGAGAGAGAGAAGGAAATAATCGAGAAATTCATTCAAGTTTATCCCCGTCTTCAAGTCTTCTCCCCAACTTGGTTGGTGTCATTTATTCCGACCAGTATGAGAGAAGGGAGAGTATTGTGTAGAGCTCTATAGCTCTGGTTAAGATTCTCCAATTCAGAGTCCATGCCAGATTCAGACTCTACATTTAGATTATTTCAAAGTCTATAATTTGATGCGTACAGATGCGCATTCATTATTTGTGTGGTCCCCATCTTTTATTTGGACTCAAAGTTTACATGTGATCCATAGGGACTCCATAGTAGAGATCTCATTCTCTAAGCCATTGTGGGCTAGGTTTTTCATGTGTTTTCATAGGGACTCCAAAGTAGAGATCCCATTCTCTGAGCCAGTATGGGAGAGACTCAGTTCTCCGACGAGGAGACTTACATACTCCATTCTCCAGCGACCGTGGATTCCGACGAGGATGTTTCTATGACTTTCTCCAATTTGCCTCTTTAGAGAGATGGAGTAATTGTGGGCCAGAGTTCTCCGGGTGGAGACTCATTCCAGTTTCAATGACTCTGATAGAGTCGGACAGACACAGTGCATAGCACATGTTCTCTGACGAAGAGACCCAATTCAACTCACATTCAGCCCTTTAGTTCCTCATCACCAGCACAGCATGAGAAGTAATGTCCTTGACAGCAATCGACAATAGAGTATGCATTGAGTTGATATTTCTTGTAGTACCTTGTATTGTGAGTTTGAGATTTCTTTCAATTTGTCCAGCCTGAGCATTGCATGCTCCAGCTTAAGGGGGAGTGTTAGATTATGCATCATTGTAGTGATGGGTAATTGGATCCCTCCAGGGTCCAATTACCTCATCCAGTGGTTTAGTCTCACATCTACTATTTGTGGGACTTGGAGACTCAGTTGAGGCTATATAAGAAGCCACACACCCATTGTATTAGATGAGAAAAGTGAATAAAAAACACAAGATGTCTGAGGCGTTCTCCCGTGGTTTCATCTTGCTCCTCACGGAGTAGGATTCCACATAAAATCCTGATGCTCTTCATGTTTATTATATTTCTCTGATATTATGATTCTGCAATGTAGATTTTTGACAATTTCTTCTTGTTCCTACTCCAAAAGAAACTCCAACGAACCATGTTCAAGACTACAAGCTTTTGACGCTCTCCATTCCAAGGTTATTTCACACATTCTATTCATTTTTTATAAAAACAAACTATCTGTTTTTATTAGAGGATGTTCCATTTTGGAGAGTTACATGTTTGGGGAAAAGGTAATAGCTATACGAGAGAGGCAACACCTTGAATTTTTTCTCTTAGAGGAAAACATACCTCGGATTTTCTATAAAAATGGACTTTTCTATGGTCTATGACTCTATGGCGCACATTGATGGTTTTTTATTTGAAATGCGATCTATGCAACTGCATATGCATGTTTAGTACCCACACCAAAGCATATATGCTCTATGCAGGGTCATTATGCAGTTCATGCACATAATAGAATTTCACAACCCCATATATGTTTGCATATGAGCCTCAAATATATATATATATATATATATATGTTTGCATATGAGATCATCCAACCATTTGGATTTATTTCCGTTTTTTTGCTCAAAGATGATAGTGTAAGGAGTCCAGGCACCCTTCTTACTAATTACCTTGAAAATTACAACAAAGTTCTTCATTGGATTTTACAAGTATACGACTGAAGGGAAAAAATTGTAACAGAGGATATACAAAATTGAAAATCTATGTAGCTAATTCAGCTAAAGTTTGTTTTCTACACTGAATTAATTAACTAGCTAAATGGTAATCAAAGCCTCAATCAACAGCAAGCTTCATGTCAAGAATTATTTGATCCAGACCAAGCAGCCAAATGTAAATCATCAATGAATATCACTGAAATCACAACAATAATCAATCTTCCTCACATTTTTTTGAGAAGATCAATCTTCCTTGTATAATCATGCATGTCTTAAATTCACAACTAGCCGAACGAAAAATGTGCATTATGTGCACCAACATATTAAAAATTTAGCAAAGTTGTACTTGAAAATATCAGCAAATCTTTGACTTTTTTGCCGGTATCTATCTGAGCAGACCAACGACAACCAAGCCCTTAACCTAGATGGAGCAACTTCAAAGTATTGGCATCATTAATCCATCTCAGAGCCCACACTAAATTAATCATGTTAAGGTAATCATGATCTCCTAAGCCACATTGAATATTAAATCATGAAATGGAAATACCAAGTTTTACTATTTTATTTTTAACTAAAACAATACAACCGTGTAATCTGCATATCTCACGCATATTCCTCCGCTTAGCCGCTTACTCACTTACATCCACCTTAGTAAACAAATGCCGTATACCGTATTTCTAAAACTTGCTATCATGAGACGAGGATTTCCAAACACTTAGATTACGGAAAAGGTGTAACATCCGGATCCACATAAAACCGAACCCGACCAGATTAGGGTCTAATTAACCTAATAAAGTTGTTGTTCGATGCCAAACAATCTAAATCGATCAATTGATCGTGAATTAAAAATTGTTCGGGCGAAGTTGACCAAAAATCAGTCGCATCGTAATGCATGCCCGAAAATGCCGCGATGCAAATTCAAAAATCGTGTAGCAAACCGAGACCGTCGGAAAATCTGATTCGACGAAACAAGACCAACGGAATTGACCGCTCGTCAATCGTAGATCATTTGATATTTTAAAACCATGAAATTTAAACCCAAACCGAAAGCGTATCTTGAAAATTTCGGACATTCAAAACCCAATCGGAAGTATATCAATATTATACTCATATTGACCGTCATTCTGAGACGATCGAAACAGGATAGTGTGTGTCGAAATCCGATGCTTGAAGTGCGAATACGGACAACTTTAAGTATGATAAATAAATCGAATTTAAAAAAATTAAAATAAAAAAGTTAAAAATTAAATTTCAGTAACAGTAGAGTTCTGTCTAAATTCCAGAACAAAAAAATATAAAGAAATATATAGAATTAGCCTATTATAAGTTAAATGTTGTCATCAATGATATCATTGATGATAATGTCATGTCATCAATGATATCATTGATGCTGATGTCATGTATAATTAGGTAAAAAAAATAGGAGAAAGAGGTAATGAAGAAGGTTCCAGGAACCTTCCCCACTCGCCCTTTTTTGCTATAAATCCCCAACGTTGGGATTCTTTCCTCTTCTCTCCTTGATTTTATAAAACCCAACCCCAACGTGAAGCCTTCCCACTTTCCTCTTCTATTTCCCCAAGATTATTCCACCACCTATATCCAAAATTTCAGAATATCACCATCTGCAAATACTACAACAGTGGCCCAATTCCAGAAATTTCTTCTCCAAATTTCATATTTTTGATCCAAAATCAATTCCAAAGGTTAGAAGGGACAGCAGTGGTTGTTGTTTGCAGTCGTGGTTGCATCAGGCAGCTGGAGCTGCTCCAACAACTCCTTGCAAATCCTCAACTGGACCTCCTACCTGATTGTCTTGATCTCCAATCTTGGAGATCTTCAGGTACAATCCCCACCCCTTCTTTGCTGCCATACATGTACAATTTTCCCCCATTTTCTTGCTGCCAATTATGTTCTTGCACAATTCAAAATCTTTTTTTTGTGTTCTTCTCCAAATTTGGAGCAAATATTTTAGGTACAATCATCTCCCATATTGCAGATATGCATGTGTTCTTTTCATTCCATCTTTCCCCTCTAAATTGTTAGGAATGAAAAAATCAGAATAGATTGCAGGAAACTAAGTTGTTGTTCCCAACTAGGATAATTATATACACATACATGGTCTCATGGCCTTCTTACATTGCTATTGCTTGTCTACATCACATGCATGTTATAAAATAAGGACTTGTTAAGTTACAATTTCAATGAGGATGTAAGTGCCTGATTAATGTGAAGATGAATAGGATGACACAGTTACAAGTCAATATTTGTCCCCTGGGAGATTGACATAGTCCAGGAATAAGGAGAAAAGAAAAGATACAAAGTTTCACAGAATTATTACGAGTTTTCCATTCCTTGAGAAAGTTAATATAACTTCTCCATTCTCTGTTACTTAACATTATTAGAATTTAAAATTATTGGGAAGTTAATGTGGGGTTGAGTATGAGACTCTTAAGTTTATTGGATATCGTTTCTTTCTAATAATGTCAGGACTATACGAATAAATGAACTAAAATTTACAAAACAGTAATGCCATTTCTGGAGCCTTCCAAGATCAAAAAAATAGATAAATCTTCAGAATTTTGCTCGTGGATCTATGTAACTCTAATATAACTGTGATCTTGAACCATTAAATGCTTCGACTCCATAATCTTAAATATTAATTTCTTATATGAAATCTAAAGCAGATTACTTCCTTCAAAGAACCTATGAATTCGGATATCGATTTTTATATAAATAGTTTGAGAATGTGTGATGAAGTCAACATATAAATTAGGTGATATATATACTCACGTTGACACAATTAAATTTTAACAACTTCCAGTTTAGACCCTTCCTTGTTCTCTCTTACAAGATCTTAACCATCTAATGACATCAATCGTATATGAATAAATATACCAAGGAGAGAAAATATTAGGAATTAGTGATCACGTGAAATTATTGAGAATGTGTGGTGATCGACAGATATTAATGGTGCCGGTCATGGTGGCCTTTACACCTGACTGTGTGAGGGTGCGGTGACCCTCAACTGGGCGGGAGATAGGAAGCTCAGTTCGGGCAGCAGCCGCCAAGTGCGTGGGTCTAGGATCCCAGTCCTTTCCCGGTTTTTACGCGAACTCGCGGTGTTTTTATGCCTCGTTGGGATCCCGACTTTGACCAGTTCTGCTGACCCTTTAGGATACCCAGGCGAGGGATCCTCGGTTTTCCGTTTTACGTACGAGTTCGTTCGCCCGTACTAATCGGGTCGTTTTCTATAGCGACTTTTTCGGAAAGTCTCTCTCACCCGTCTCAGTGGCATAGTTTTGGCGTACACCTATCCCTCTATTGGACCGCACTTTCAACTAGAGGGCGAGATGGAAGAGCCCTTTTGTAAGCTACCTCACCGCTTGAGTTTTACTTTCGCCAACAGACTTGGCGATTTTACATCCAGATCACCCATATCTACATCTAAATCATCGAGAGTTACATCTAAGAGAGTTGCAGTTAAGATTTGGAGGAAATTACAATTAAAGTTGAGTTGATTGGAAGTGACTATAATCTGATTTGAAATCCCTATAAGCTAGTGAACGTAGTGGGAACTTAGTTAGGATGCATTATACAACACATGCCTACGGAGGCACCCCAACCCTAAGGAACTCCCCACATCTTAGAGTCATAGTGTGAGGTTGAACACTGACCAAGACCACAGACTATCCACTAGACTTGAGAATCTAAATAAAATCAAGAAACCTTTCCAATCTCAAATTTTTTCCATCATCAAAATTCACAAACATGATCTCTGAATAATATATGCATACTTATGATCAATCAATTACAATATAATTAGGTTATATATGGGAAATGTTGGGATAATGGCTGATCATGGGAAGTGCTTACTAGTAACTTGAAAACCTTTTTATATACGCAATTAGAAATAAATTTTGAGTTGTTCCTTCCTTTCTACTTGCTTGCTTTTGAACATATTAAATGCATGTTTATTTTTATAAGTTTTTGAGAGGTATCAGCACCCGCTGACGCCTCTTCTTTCCTAACATACAGGCAAACATGCTGCTCAGTAGCTATTCATGATTCCAGACGATAGATTATATACCAAACGGTATGTTGTTTTTGTTTCAGTTTTTGGTTCAAATCATGATGTATTATGCTCCCTTTCTCTTCTGCTTAAAATTCTTGGGATTTCTGTATGTACTGTCAGACTCTATGTACATGTTATATATTTATGAGAATCAATGAAAAAGATATATTGGTGGCACTTGTTGATGTTTTATTCTATGATTGATACAATGCTGATAGGATGTGAATGTCATATGCAAAAGTAAAGCAGCGTGAAAATTTTTCCCCGATCTTCATGTACTTAATGTGATAATAGTGAATGTTATATTGCAAATGCGGCATAAACGGACACCCAGATCCGAGGGAGTTCACAAAAGGCATATAACGATGATGTCATTTTAGGTCCTTGTTAATGAATGATCAAAAAGAGGATAAATTCAACTATAGTGGGGAATTCAATATGGATGTCCATTAGTCTCTATATGTTGTTTGTGTTGATTGTTGATATTTTAGCTACATGAGCCACATGTATTTGTTAGGGTGGTTTGATGATAGGATTCTCAGATATACAAGGCTTTGACACAATCTTTCTTACGATGCACTATATATATTGGTGCAGAATGTAATAGAGTGGTAATTGGATCTCTCCAGGATCCAGATACCATCCACTTATGTTTAATCCCACATCTACTAACTGTGGGGACTCAGTCTATCTGTGGGGCTATATAAAGAGCCCTGCACCCACTGTACTCATTGAGAAATGTAATAGAGGGTAATTGGATCTCTCTATGATCCAATTACCATCCACTCAAGTTTACTCTCATGTCTACTGACTATGGGTCTCTGATCGATTTTTAAGGCTATATAAAGAGCCTTACACCCCTTATACTCATCGAGAAGTTCTAATAAACACATATGACCCTTTGAGGCATTCTCCCGTGGCTTCATCCCGCTCCTTAGGAAGTAAGGTTCCAGGTAAATCCATGTGTCAATTTTATCTTTCTTTATCTTTCTTTCTATGTTTATCGATTCGCTTCCGCTTCTTAGATTTGAACACATACATTACATTATTCCTTATTGAGGGCGGTACTATGGATGAGGTGCAAGTTGCCACTTGATGGTTTTGGGAAAGCATCAAGTTGAAAGGTCAACCACCAAGTTGTGTTGTTATTCCCTACCATAAGAATAATTATGCATCTCTAGCTTACTCAGTGATCCTCTTTATATCAACTAGGTGCATCTTGCTCACTCGTCGTGACTACCTTTATTGAGTATTATGGATAGAATGGTTTTTTTTGAAGCCAAGGATAGAATGGTTTATTAAGACCCTTCCATATAAAAATAAAGAGAGGACTAAAAGTTTTTTATTCCAAGGTTGTATCGAAGTGAGATAAATATGAGAAATCTTCCAAGGTGCTATCGAGAAAGGCATTGAGAAATCTTCCATTTATAAATGTGAGAAACATATTGAGTATTGGCAGATAAAAGAAGCATATGCACATGGAACTGATAATCGCCCACCGGTTCCTTTTTTAAGAAAATGGATGTTTTTTTAAGGAAAAAAGGGCTTACACCATATAGGTGTGGGCTCAAAAACTTCACCATTCATTAATCATCAAAATTGTTATTACAATTGTAAGGCTAGTGAGAGGAGCAATCAATAAAGATTACATACTCCATATCTCAGCTAAAGCCCTCGCATGTCTCACCACGTTTTCCACTGAAAAACGGTGTTACCGAAAACAACCCCATTCCTAGCAATCCACAGTGCCCAAATCATAGCCAAGCACTTCGTTTTGTTCATTTCTGTACCCATCCACTCCTCCCCAATGGTTCTCCATCCACAGTGCCCAAATCATAGCCAAGCACTTCGTTTTGTTCATTTCTGTACCCATCCACTCCTCCCAAATGGTTCTCCATAAGCTTGCAAAACTGTTCGTGTGAGCCATGTGAGGCGAGAAACAAGTCCATGTCTCCTCCAAGCTCCCACATTTGAAGAAAAGATGGTTGGCGTTAGGGTTGGGCATTGGGCTGGGCCGGCCCGACCCGGCCCAAAACCCGACCCGTATAACCCGACCCAAACCCGAACCCGAAATTTAATGGGCGGGCCGTGGGCCCTAAAATGAGCCCATATTGATTATTGGGCCGGGTTTGGGCCTGAGAAGGCCCAAACCCGTTAGCCCGATAGCCCGATCCATTCTAAAGCAAGTATATTTACATCTAGTACGGTATAATTATATCAATTATATTCATGTTCATTCCAAATACCATGTTCTAACTTTACTATCCTTATTCAAGTGTAGAATAAATGCTTAGATACATTAATAATCATATCCATTAGTGGATTGAGGATATTATTACATTAATATACAAAATTATTACATTAATATGCAATAATAGAATCTGTGTCATTAAGTGTTACAGCATGTACAACTGTAAGTAACCAATTTGTATTGGGTCATAGTGCCCGCATCTACAATAGAATATGTAATGGTGAATTGAATGGTGGTTTAAGTCGCCATATTTTTACCACATTTGTATTTCCAACATACAACTAATGTTAAAATCACAAATTAGTTAACATGCTTTATAGTTTTAAACATGCACACATGCATAAGAAACAACCACACAAATGCAAGAAGAATGGAAGACATGATATTCGTATACATAGGTGTTAAATTGGACCGGCCCGACCCGAACCCGGCCCATTTTATTTGGGCCGGGTTTGGGCTTGGGCCTAATTTTTGAAAATAAAATGGGCCTAGGCCCGACCCATTAGCCCATATACTAAAATGGGCTTGGGCCGGGCCAAGGCGAACACGGCCCGAGCCCGGCCCATGCCCAACCCTAGTTGGCGTCCTCCACCTCATCCTGGCATCTTGGGCAAAATTTATCAGTATCGCGAATGAAATGGGTCAGTTTCTCTCTAGTCAACAACCGACCCCTCCTGAATAGCCAAAAGAAGATCTTCACACGAATAGGTACTCTCCACTTCCAGATCCGCCTACAGTCCGTGGCATACCCACCTGGGTCAAATATCATAGTACCATACAACACAATATATGCCGTTTTGACACTAAACGAGTCGTCATCCCATGTCCAATAGTCACGACCATCCGTGGGCCTCGCCATCGCGTTAAGCTCCTCCAATAAAACCATGAGTTCCTCCATGCGTTGATCTGACATCCCAGATCTAAATTGGAGGAAATATGAATTCCCATCCCAAGCATCTGCCACCGAGCATTCTGGTCTTACAGCCAAAGCCATAAGTTGCAGGAATCACTCTTGCAAAACACCTCCCTCACTCCAATCATCCATCTAGAACCGAAAACTCGTCCCATCTCCAACCACCGGCTGTAGAAATGGGCATATCTCCAAAATCATGCAACAAACATCTTGCCAGAAATAAGAATGTTCGGATCCAATATCACCGCCACGTGGGAAGGTAAGGCATGCACCATGTCAACTGGCAAACCAAGCTGTCGCAATCACCCCAAATACGGATAAACCGCTTGTTGAGCAATGCCTTATTCATTTCTTCCAGGCTTTGAACGCCAAGGCCTCGATCTACCTTAGAACAAGACACCGTGTTCCAGTCCACCAAATGGATCCCTCTCGAAGATCCACCTGATGACCAAAAGAATTGTCTCATAATTGTCTCCAGCTTCTTTCGTACACCAATCGGCATCAACCTAGAGGAAAGGAAGAAATGGGTATTGCAAATAAGACAAAATGCAAAAGCACCAGCCTATCCCCCTAGATAGATAGGTAGATTTCCAACATGTAAGACTCTACTCCAGCTTCTCAACCATAGGTGACCAACCAGCCAGTCTCATTCTTCTAGCAACAGAGGGAACACCAAGATATCTTATCAGCAAATTCTGACATAACGACCGCAACCAGCGGCAGTACAGGTGTCAATCTCCACATTTTCCATGCCAAAAGGAACGAATTTTGATTTCTCTCTGTTTAATTTCATACCAGAGATGTCACTAAAGAGGTCCATCACCACCAAGAAGCTGTTACAGTTCCGCTCATCCCTCCGTAAAAAGAATGGAGTCATCCGCGTACCGTAAGATGGGAACAAAGATCTCCTCTAAATTGTATACCCGGCAGAAACCACCCGACACCGTGCGATCAACCATGACTATCAAAGCATCAGTCGCAACTCGCAAGCATAAAAAGTAGAGGTGAAAGAGTACATCCCTACCGAACTCCTCGTTGTGGATGGAAGAATCCCCCATTCAGCAGTCCATTCACCAGAACCGCAAATCCAAGAAATCCATCTAATCGGAAATCCTCGTCTATGCATAGAGGCCCACAAGAACCACAGATCAACGCAGTTGTAAGCCTTCGAGAAATCCACCTTCCACAATACCCCCTTAACGTGTCTCCTATACCAATCTGCTACAATCTCATAAGTTGTGACTAGACTGTCCATGAGATGTTTGTAAGGTAAAAAGGCATTATGCGCAGGTGAGATGATCCTATCCAACACAACACGTAGTCAGTTGGCCAATAGCTATGTCAGAATCAAGTATAGTGCATGTGGCAGAGCAATTGGCCCAAAGTCTTCAACTCTTGCCATCGCATCCTCCTTCGAGAGAAGGAAAAGAAAGGATCGGGTGATCCTATCAAAACCAAAGTTCCCATCCACAAATTCAGCCACCACCTCTAATAGCTCACTTACCAGCATGTCCTAGAATTTCCTGAAAAGAAAATAGGGAAATCATTCGAACCTGAGCATCCGTCTGGGTTCAGTCTAAATAAGACTTCATGGACCTCCAACAAACCAAAAGGCCTAGTCAACGAGACTGCATCAGTCTCAAGGATGTGGTTCAACCTCAACTACAAGCTGTCACAGTACGGGCACGTCTGCTCATACTCCTGAAATAGACCGCCACAGCAAGCGCGACCTCATCTTCCCATTAAAATCTTCATCCCCCTACCATTATCGAATGAATCGGATTTCTCCTCCTCCCATTAGCCATTATATAAAAGAATCTGGTATGGGCATCTCCCTCTTTTAACCACTTCTGTCGAGATCTCTGCCTCCGCTTCAACGCCCGCTTCATGTCCTCCTCCAAAATCCTCTGCACCACCCCACGACTCTCGAGCTCTTCTACATTCAACTCCCTAATGTCCACCAGATCCAATCTTACCATCTCATCATGTGCATCATTCCTTCGGCGCTCCCTTTCGGAGCGGGATACTACCCTGAAATCCATTATTCTAATCTGCAACGCAGCAAGCTTTCGAGTGAATCTCACCGTTGTTGAACCCACCACAACCAAATCATTCTAAAAATCACCAGCCATGTTTCGAAAATCTTCCTCAAGCATCCAGCAGCGTTCGAACCTGAAGTAGGATGAGTAACCTATGTCACTTTGTGAGTCAAGACATAGCAGAGTGTGGTCAGAGCATGATCTAGGCATTGCAATAAGCGCAGCCAGGCTGAACATCTCTAAAGCCTCCATTGGCAACAAAAATCTATCGATCTTCGACCTAGAAGATGAGCTCCTTCGTGTATAGTGATAATTTGTCGCACCCAAGGCTTCGAGCGCTAAATCCGCCACCACCTCCGCGAAAGAAAGAGAGCATGGATCTCGCGTTCATCTTCCCTCGGGCATGTCCTCAGAATACAAGGTAACGTTGAAATCGCCACCAACAACCCAAGCAATCTCTGGGAACCTGATTCGAATCGCCCGCATCTCATCCCACAACTTTGTATTATTGTTAACCCCTGCAACACCATACAGTGAGGAGATCAGGAAATGAGTCTGATCCATCCTGCTAACGAATACCACTGACACTGAGTGTATCAATATCATCCCATCACGATATCAAACATATCCTTGTTCCACGCAACCACTATTCCTCTAGCACTATCACCCGCTTGAACAGCTCTGAATTCGATAAGATGGGGGCATGAGGTGGATCCCCATTTCACTAAATCCCAAGACCCTTCCTTAGTCTCTTACAGGCAAGCTACGTCAATTTTCCACGTAGCCAACAAGGAGCCTATAGTCAGACACTAGTCTGGTTGGCCAAAACCCCTCACATTCCAAGAAGCAGCTTTATTGTGGAACCGATGGGGTAGCCCTTGCCATCTTCACCCCCACTCTTGTTGCAACCGCAAAATCAAACTCATGTTCGATTTCATCTCCCCCCATCACAGTGGCATGCACTTTGGACATATCATCATTATCCACAATCCCTTCCCAAGCTTCGCCAACACAAGCTTGAAACCCTTCTGACTTTAACTAGAGCCCAACTGCGGATAATCACCATCCATGTGCCCCAACACAAGGCCATTTTCTAGGTGCTCACGCTCCAGACTTGCCTCCAAGTCCAAAGTGTTAGTTCGATGATGCTTTCTTGAGAAGAGCAAAGATCTTTCACCCCCAAATGATCACGATCGTTGTTGAGAGCCTTGTTGACGACAACCCCCTTTTGCCTGTAGAATTCGCCAACCCCCCATGATCGCACGATGTTGCGGGACCACCACCCTCTTCTGGGGGGCACCCCCAAACCGTGGGTGAACTCCAAAGGGGCTCTATCATCAGCCAAGGAGCTTTCTACAAACGGAGTGCCGCCTTCGATCACTAGTAAATGGGTATTCGTCACATCTGAATCTGTCTCCCTCGCCGATAGATTGGCCTGTGAACCAGTCACCACCGCTGCAGATGCTCTGTGAGTCAGACCAAGCATACCCTCCATCACGAGCTGCTATAGCCCCAAACCCAGAGATGTTGATGGAGATCTTATCAGGTTACCACCATACCACTGAAGATAATTATGTACACGTATAATCTATGCAGACGGAGGGTCCATTACTTGGGTTGATGTATTGGTGGCCTGACTCACGTTAGCACCAAACATCGCAGTCGAATCATGAGCCAACTTGGGGTGACCTCACATTTCAAGACCCCAGCCAGTTGTCTCCAAACACAAGGAGGCACCCTTAAATTTAGGGGTTTTTCCAAAAATCGCTTCATCTTCCATCGAATCTGAACCGTCGCCTCCCAAAGTGGAAATCTCTGAGATTTTCGTCGGTGATCGCAGCCAATTGTTTGTGGTCGGGGTCACCGGAGCAATCGCCGACGCTGCCCCTTCGTCAATGACGACCAGCTAGGGTGTCATCGGTCTCCGACCAATTCGCAGCGAAGCACGTGATGATAAAGCCTTGAACTTAGCCTCTCTTAGATCCTATATCATAAGATCCAGCCCATCAAAAGGAAACCAACAGAATTTATTTTGTGTGAATCAAACTTTGTTTCGAATTGTTACGATTTACGGAAGAAAGAGAAGTAATGAAGCGTAAGATGTCATTAACCATTAATAACTAGCATTAAGGATAATTGAACATGATTAAAGAAACTATTGACGAATCATGGACCACTAATCATCATTAGCAACAGTAAAAGTTAATCATAAGTCGTGAAAGTTAAATCACAGTCAATGAAAGTTAATCGTGATTAGTGCTAATTAAGTATCATTAGCGAATCTAGAAGCTTCGGAAAAGTTCTAACTTAAGCCTTAAGTTTTGAATAAGGTTTGACCAAAACCATGAGCCGCTAACCGCGGTTAAGGGTTAAACCATGGTTAGCGGTCTTTTGAAGCCTATAAATAGCCTCCCTGCCCATTCATTCTCTACGATTTCCAATACCACCGTTACCCCGAGGGTTAGGGTTGAGAGGCCGAAAGGAGGAGAGGGAGGTGGGGAAGAAGCGCTAGCAAAAAGTTGCCGGGAGGACGAGGAAGAGGAAGAGGAAGATGGTGTGATCTTCTCATAGTTGACTTTGTAAGTAAGCTCTAACTTGAGCTAGATTTTTTACTCATCTTCTTTTTCAAGCTAGGTTTTTTATTCGTCTTCCTTTCCAATTCATTTTGTGGGCGGCTCGGCTGTCAATGAGCATACATGTTCTTCGTATGACTCACTCACCCCTAACAAGAAATTTACCGATTTAGTAGTTTTTATTGATTTTATAGTTGTTTTGAAGGAGGAATCTATATAACACACTACTTAGGTACTTGCAGATAAGCACATCAGTGAAACATGTGATACGTCGCGCGCTTCACTCACCTAAGATGTGTAGTGTATACTGATTCTCCATCACTTGCAGTTCTGGTATATTCATTCTGTTTCGTTGTTGTTTTCCTCTCGTGATTTTATAGAAGAAACTCTTTCCGTTTTTCATTAAAAATATTCCCGATACAAGGGAAAACTCTGTCGAAATTTTCATAGAAATATGTCCCGATATAAGGGGAAACTCTACCGAAATTTTTATAGGAATATGTCCTAATATAAGGGAAACTCCGACGAAATTTTTCTAGAAATATCACCTTGTATAAGGAGAAGCTCTACTGAAATTTCGAGAGAATATGTTCTTCACATTCTTTATGTTCTTCATTAGTTCTTCGCGTTCTTGGCACGGTTTTCGTTTTCTTGATACGGAAGTAAATTTGATCATTTCAGGAGTTGTGGATCACCCTTTATGAAATTGAATCACGATAAAGCAATGCATACGCGAGAGAGAGCTTGATTAGGTAACAAAATCATGCATCTTATTGTTGGGTTTTCAAGTTAAACTGGATAAGAATATATGTTTATCATGCTCGGTATTTTGAAGAACGTTCACATGCTTGTTTCATGATTTACTCTAAACTAATCGCTAAAATAGAATTAGTGAAATGAATTATTCTTGCAATTGTTGTGATAATTGTGCAAAATGATATTGATACTAGCTGAGAATTGATATTGCATAAATGATACCGATACTAGCTGAGAATTGATATGCCATAAATAAGATTTGGTTTTATTTACGATGAGAATTGATATGGCATAAATGAGATCTGATTTTAAGCTATTGAGACCTCGAGTACAGTGTGCTTCTTAATTTGTCAGGTTGAGGGTTTGAACCCCGAGATAATAAAAGAAAAGGAAATTGTCAGTGTAGTATTGTAGGATTAGTTGAGGCGACGTGCGGCGGCATAAGCTCACCATACCAACGCAATCTCCAATCCTGAAGTGTCCACAACTTCAAAGTCCATGAGTGGTGAAGTAAATTCCTGGACTAATCCCTGACCTGAAACAGATGGAATAAGACTTAAACTATTGATAAGAAATGAAACTTTCGGGTATAATAAGTTTTGCTAAACTACAATACTTCTTTATTTTTCTCTTCTTCGTTACTTATCACTCGTTAATATTTATTCCATGATTTCTCATAAATAAGATCTGGTTTCATTTACGATGTGAATTGATATTCCATAAATGAGATCTGGTTTTAAGCTACCGAGTCCTCGAATACAGTGTACTTCTTTATTTATTAGGTTGAGGGTTTGAACTCCGGGATAATAAAAGAAAAGGAAGTTGTCAGTGTAGTATTGTAGGATTAGTTGAGGCGACGTGCAGCGGCATAAGCTTACCATATCAACGCAATCTCCAATCCCGAAGTGTCCACAGCTTCAGAGTCCATGAGTAGTGAGGTAATTTCCTGGACTAATCCCTGACCTGAAACAAATGGAATGAGGCTTAAACTAACGATAAGAAATGAAAGTTTCTGGTATAATAAGTTTTGCTAAACTGCAAAACTTCTTTACTTTTCTCTTCATCGTTACTTAACACCCATTAATCTTTATTCCATGATTTCTGGAAACCCAACAAGCATCGGAGAGTCATCACAGGGACAGTAACCATCTAGCCAGTCACAGTAGCATTACTCTCTAAGGTAGTTGATAATTTTTTATACATTTCTTTTCCAGCTGATGTACATGTAAATAGTTATAGTGGGACAATGTATAATGTAATTTTATTTTATGAAAGGAAATGTGTTGAAATACTTCTTTCTTAATATTTTTAATTACGGTATGTTTATGAATTTTGGTCGTGATTGTTGAATAAATTATTTCTGAGTAATAGATCCAAATATGGGATGATCCGACGGCATGGAATTCGATCGTAACAGTACCTTCCCCCGATCGAAGCCCCGAGCTGCAAATCTTCATGACGTTACCATGTTCCTTCAGAGCTTCTCTTAGTATCTCCAACCGCCTACATCTTAAGGGTACCCCTGCGATCGACGACTTCCACATCGGTATTGCCTACCCCACACCTCCGTCCAGAAATCTCGGTCGCTCCCTGTCACTCTTCCTCTTACTTCCGGAGTAAGGTCGCCTTCCAAAGCACCCGATACTACCCTCTTAACCCCTCTGCTATCAAACCCCTCATACACACGGCTCACCACCTCCCCCACCGCGAATCCAAATTACATCGACACCTCACCCACCTTCTCCTGTAGCAAGGACCCGATGCCTACGCATCTCCCTCCCCAATAAGAAGACCTTCTAGAGGCTCTCTCCCATCCGCACCCTCTGAAGGCCGCGCTAGTAATGATGACCACTCTGCCTCTGATAGAGTAGTTGCTGCTGGATCGACCTTTGCCCGATGGATCTCCTTCCGGTCAATGGACTTTTCAGACCCAGGATCCTTGGTCTTGTAGTCCCTCTGTTTGTAGCCGGGAAGGCCACACCTGAAGCATAACGAGTTAACGACTCAGTTGTCATGCACCCATTGGAGATGTGTTCCGACAAATCACATCTGTAACACCATCTCAGCATGCCTTTTGGTTGTTTCCAGGAGCACCTCTTGGTCTTCGATTCATTCCATGGCCCCTCCCCTGATAGACTAGTTCCTCCATCTCAGCATCATCGTGGCCCTCAGAACCCGACTTGGTAGTGGTCCTCTCTCCCCCCCACCATTATATTATTGGTGGCGGCCCTCTCTCCCTCTGCCGCTTATGTTCTTCCCCTTTCTTCTCCGAGAAACTCTTTTGCTTTCGCTCTCCCTCATCGACTCCCTCACCGTAGTGGCTCTATACTATTAGATATGTTCTTTTTCAAAGAAAATGGATGTGATATCAAAAAGATGCCCATCCAAAAGAACTCCTATATATTCACAGCTTTAAGGCAACTGGATCTATATTTAACAAACAACAGGTCAAAAATGGTTGACGAACGCATAAATGCACCAAGCATAGTCATTAACTTAGCAAAATAGGTTTCTCAGTAACAAATTTGAGTTCTAAAACCAACCATAGAGGGCTAGAACATAACAAGACATCGTAGAAAGGTAAAATATGTGCTAAAATTTTAAATTAAGTTTGCATCTAATATTCCTGCACCCCATAATCAGAAGTAGAAAAAAAACCACTGTTCAATTGCAACATGAATGTACAAGATATGTTAGACTGTTATACAAGAGAAACGCCAGGACAACTTCTTCAACAAAATTAACTAACTGTAGCCAATGTAATGGTACTGTGTCCTGTGGACGATATCAAAGATCGGCCAAACAGAATTTGAAAACTATAAAGTTCTGCGATTGCAATTAAATATAACAAATGCGAGATCACATTAGCTTCTCATATTTCTTTTAAAGCATTAATTTATTACTCAAGACCAATAATCTTTCTTTCAGAAGTAGTACTAAAGAAAAAATGGTCAAATTATATGGCTGGCAACGTCTCTGCTACCTCCTGATAAAGGCAATTCAAGCGAGCTATCTATGGTAAACTGAACATAAGGCCTTTCACCTTTAAGTTACATCAGCTACAATTGACTAGGATGAACCCTTCAGTCTGAGAAAGCTAATAAGATCATATTGTTCATTCCCGCTCCTATAGCTAAAACAGAATGTGTCCAGATCATTATCAATTCAGGTAAATAATTCTCCATTAAGTCAGATCTATATTCACCGTAACTGCAACATATAACCAGCTACACGTGATCCGGAAGACATGATTCACTAAAGGCACCTTGTCACCTCATATACAATTTTTTTGTTGAATTTGACAACTCAAAGTGGTCGCCAGGTTAATATGTCATTTCCATCAACAAACTCACGTTTGAATAAGAATATAGTGATATGGCCATAAATGGACTATCTTTTAAAGATAGAAACTTCACAAAATTGAGAAACTACAAATTTAAAATCAAATTCTCCAATAGTTGAAAAATACATACAGTTTTAATAAAGCTCACATGAAGGAAGTTTATCAAAAGCTTCAATAATCTTGTAAGATTTCAATTCAACCCCCTCCATTATGCCCAAATACGTAAAATATTGTGACATTGAATCATACAATTCTTCTAGCATAAATAATTATTCCTTAAATTAAAGGAAGACTACTGGATAGTACAAGTCATACTATTTATATAAAAATCACTAGCACATTGGCCTTCTCGAGCATAAGATTGTGCCATCGGAGATTCCAAGGTGAGAAATGGAGAGATACATAACAAGATCAGTAGATTTGATAGGACGGGATAGGAGGACGGGGATGAGGGGATTAGACTCCATAGAAAAAGAGGAGGGAACTGGGATATGTGAGGGCAACTCAGAACTCTCTTTTACAAAATTCTCTGCCAACAAATCAAAATCAATCCTAAAGAAATCCTAATTTATCAGTTCCTAATTTGCTCTTACCTTATTTAAAGATCTTGATTGATCTCCTAAATCATTACTAAAACAAAAAACTGATAAAAGTCCGATAAGTTGCCGCAAATTTGCATAATCTATAGAATTTATGTATTATGCCCTTTAAAATTGTTGCCAAAAATAACAATATTTCTAGAACTTACACATTTTCCTCCCCTTTTGAATTTTGTCAATTCTGATCCACTTGACGAACTCTCGAACAAGGTTTGAATAAATGAAAAGCAAAATGAGACGGTTTTTCTAGAATCGAGGTGAGACATAGCCTCAAGGCAGTTAAGGCTTAAACCTCATTTTATAAGAATAAATACCTATAAAAACTACAATAAAATATATAGTGATGAAATTATATACATTTTGACTGATACATGATATATATCACTATAACACATGATGAAATTATAAAGATAGGAATGCCAAAAGAAAAGATATGCAGATGTATAAGCCTTTTTACTATATTTCCATCCAATCACAGAGGGAGTCTTTTAATATATCCTTGAATTCTAACCATCTGACCCAGGTTGAAGAACCGTCTTATGCATCCTCCATGTTGTATTATACCCCAACAAGATGAGGTATTAACGGATATATTTCTATTCGGGTATATGGATCCGTTTGTATCAGGGATCCGTTTGTATAGGAGTAGTATATAAACTCCCCTTGAATTTTGTCTTATTTATTCTTCAAGGTACATTACATAGCGCATTCTGTGGTTTCTCCTTAAAAAGAAGTTTACATATAATGTTTCCTGTGATATTTGTGGATTCATATATTTAAGGGTATAATGTTAATAGTTTATTGACATAATTGGACATGTTTAATGGTAAATATGAACATGAAAGTGGTCGAAATGAGGAAATTGATGGAGATGTTACTAATAGAATAAACGCAGGCTGGCTAAAGTGGAGAGGACCATCTGTTGTTCTCTATGATAAGAAAATTCCTTTAAAAATCAAAATAAAGTTAAAAGTAGTCATAAGACCTGCTATACTCTATGGATCTGAATGTTGGCCAGTGAACCATAGACATAAGCAGAGAATGGCAACGACAGAATGAGAGAAGACAGACAATATAAGTAGCGACAGCTGATATTGGTTGTTGCAGGTGACAAGGTATGTGAGAAAGGGCAATGATCAATCAGGCTACAGTTTGGAAGGACAGGCACAATCAAAGCAAATGGGATGGCAATGGGGAAGGCCGCTCAGGAAGGGTGGCAAGGATGAGTGGAGGGGATGGTAGAGACAACCTGATGAGAGGCCAATGGTGCCCTTGAATCTTGATGGGGACCTCGGCGATTTCTCAAGGGGATAGGATTGTGATTGGAGATCTTGGCAGTTCTACTTGTCCCACCTACAGAGAATCTGGCAACCAGACACTGTTGATGACGAGAGCATGCACCCAACATACTTGGCTTTTGGGTAGCCATGATAATCACAAGAAATTTCGGACTTCGGTAGCGTAGTTGTACAAATTTATATCCTATGAATAGAAACATGAAAAACTAGTGTTGTAATACAACTATTTAGTAACAAAAATAAAAAGTAAAAGGAATACTAATTCTTGCCACACATTTTGCTGCATCAATTTTTTCTTCCTGTGAACAGGAGCATCGATATCATGGTAAAAGTTGCCACTGTGTGACCAAGAGGCCACACGCTTAATTCAAGGAACTTGTAGAATTCCTTCAAAAAAGGAGCTTGTAGAAAAAAACGAAGGCACAACTAAGTTCAGCAACTCCTAGGTAGTCCAACCCTTCATCGGACCCACTTGGAGAGAGTTTGAGCATGACATGGCCCTTCTAATTATTCCTCATGCAAAAGTGAACCGAGATATGACATTTCAGTGAGTGATTGGAAACAGAACCTTCAGCCACTCTAGTTTCGTCTTTATATAGCATTTACATGTATCTTCACCAATGTCGGTCATTCCCCTCCTTACATCGTGGAGCCAAGCTCATCAGACCAATTACTCCCTCACTACAACCACATCGTGTATTGCCCTGATACACGTCCATCACCATGCCCTCTCTCAACACCTTGGCACCTCCCCCCTCCACACACAAAAAAAAACCAAACCAGAAAAAAAAAACAGAAAAATGCCCATTTACTGTCAGATATTTGCATTTATACATAAAAGTAATTATATGTGTCTTCTCCTTCTTTGTCGTGTGGATGGTGGACAACTATTTAATCCTGCACATGGCCTTGTTGCCTTCAGCTTGTGCATGCTTGCATACCCATGCATGCACATTTGCTACTTGGCTGGCTCTTCAAGACTTGTACTTGTCATGGAGGACATGTCAGTGGTAATCCCTCCGAGTTTTTCTAGAAAGGGAAAGAATGATTGTGGGAGATCTGCGATCGTCTAAGATTTGCTAAAAGCAAAATAAAATCAACATAAACTTGCCATAACAGTATTTTGATTGTTTACATCATGACCTCCAAAATCCTATCCAATTACACTATAACCTCCGCTCTAGAATTTTACACTATTTAATGCGTATACCCCTTTCCAAGTGTTGTGGAGCAAGTATTAGTAACACTGTGATAGTGATGTAAGTTACAGAGGTCGTCGTGTAATAAAATATTATAGGAGTTATGGTGTAATTGGACAAGATTTTAGTGTCACAGTATAAAAATCCCTCATATTGTTAGCATATAGATATAGTAGTTCCTCCTATAAAGACGGTATCATTTCACTGACCCCATCTCTCCCAGAGAGGGTGTCATCCATATTAATCCTTGTAAATGAGTATCTAAACTATCAAATTCCAAATTCCCGTATTATGAATATTGACAAAGCAATAGTCCTGGAGATCATCCACAGTCTCCCAAACTCCTTTTGAAGAATTAAGCGTAAAGAAGATGTACTTAATGTCCACCTCCCCTGGCACACGCAACATACAACTGACTTCAACAGCAGATCTGCACCTCCTATTACACCTTTGAAGAACTTCACCTTCAAGTGTGGCAGGGGCCCTAAAAATCTAAAAGGTCCTTTGGTAGAGGCACGTGACAGACTCCCCCGGCAGCTGGCATGCTTTCCTCGCTGAGCATGTATTTAAATTCACTCAATCAAAGAAAGAGGTCATCCACGCCCACTTTTCAAGCTAGGAAGTATTTGCATTATTCAAAATAAATTCCATCAATGGTACTGCTAAAAGAAGCCACCAAAACTAAATCTTGATTTGCTGCAACACAACTACGGTCCCGAATCAGTATGTATATAATACTCTGCAAAATTCATATCCACCACTTCTAAGACTCTTCGTTAAATAACAAAGCATATAAAAGCGACAGACCATGGAAATCCGTACCTTCATATTGAACAACCCTCGCAGGAGTCCCGTGCGTCTCCCCCGCACTGCCCTCCCATCTCATGCTTATCCTAATCCGGTACCATCTACGACACAAACAATCACGAGCATTACAAAAAAAAACAGAGATTCCAACTTCCTCACCCCTCTCGAAACAGGGAAATCACTCACCCCTGCTGGAATAGATCGAGATTATGGAACCTATGGATGTAAATCGCGACCTCGTGCACAGTCTCCAACATCGGCGACGGCGCGAACCTGATCGTTTTCCTTGGTCGTTTCCTAGCGTGCACCAGCCGCCTCGAGGACGCGCTTCTCGCTCTCAGGCCTATGAGAACCCTGAGCCGCCGCAACATGTGCGATCAGCTCTCGTGATAGCCCTCGCAGCTCGCATGTCTCCTCCCCGCGCCACCGCCGCCGAGGTCGAGATCGCCCGAGAGGGGCGCGCGCAAGCGCGGCAGATCCGTCGCGGTGGTCGAGAGGTCCGCGCGATCGGGAAGGGGGTGAGGAGTTAGGGTTTTTGAGGGGAAATGGGGGGAGAGAGGAGGAGGAGGAGGGTGGTGCTGCTGCTGCTGGAGGAGGTGGTGGTTTTGTTCTGACGGGCGGAAGCGTGCGAAGTGGTGGTGATGAGGAGGATTGGTGGTGATGTGGCGGGATCTGGGACGTTGATGAGTGAGATCGGGTAGCGTAGAAATGGGGAGGGGGCTTTGCTCTCTCGTTTGCTGTTTCTTGGATCGGGGAGGGGATATTTGGTGGGGTACGGTGTATCTAGTTGGCCAGCCGTCCTCTCTACTTACAAATATATATATTTGGACATCGGGATGGTCGCTGTATCCGTTGACGGTGGGAGCCTGGGAGGGGGTTATAAATTGAAATTGTGCTGAGCAGATGTCATTTTGTAGCTTTTCACTTATGCATCCGATCAAGCCCAATCTTTTAAGGATATTAAAGAAACATAATATATCTATTTATAAGTTTCATGATTTTTATATGAAAAAAATGAATCTGTCCAAGATTGCCTCCGTTCTTATTTCTCGCAAAATTTTTTTATTTTTTCAAAAATTTCATCATGTCATTCGAATTTCGTCACAAACAGATTATGTCATCTATATAGAACAGGTAATTTCAACGGTCTAAACATTGTTGTAATTGACATATTTTCGATGGAGTGCATAGAAATCTCTGTTTCTGACGAAATTCGAATGACATATATGAGGGATATATAGATGAATATACATGATGATATTTTACCAAAAAATAAAAAAAATTGCTCGAAAATGGGGCAGGAGCAGCATGTTGACTGCCCCATAGGGCAGCCCCATTAAACCATTTTTAGATCATTACAATTCCAATAACAAACTAGTATCCAACCAACTAAGATCATTGAATATGGACATCAAAATGCATAATATGCAATTTCATTAAAATCATAAAATGTCATTAACTTTCAATCCTAAAATATAGGCTTTTAGTAATATATATACTATAGTAGCATTAGCAACCAAACATCATATTCCCTTGCTTTATGCGAGACGAGTCCATCTTGCAACAATCATTTCATGGCTATGATGTATACATATTGGAACATAAAGCCTGAAAAACTTTAGTTATTATTTTAATCACATTTAGCATGCATATGATAAAGGTTCCCGGTTACTTAAGAACTGCTCTTAACCTATCATGTATCCTAGTGGGAAAATCGCTTGGTTAAATTAAGAAAGAACTGTGAGGTGGAAATCAAGTCCACGAGGTACTTAAATTTTACCTTGGCAAGCCTCAAGGTCAAGCTCAATGCGGTAACATGTTATCTCGATATGTAAATCCAATGCAAAGTCTATGGCTAACCTATGAATGCGCAAATGCCTACGTGTTTTTTGTGATTTACATGATTCATAATTTTTAACTAAAATTTGTATTTTTTATTTCCTCTTCATTTTTCAAAATTTGAGTTTTTAGAGTATATATTAATAAAATAAAATAGATATAATAATATAACTAATGTGTATGAGAGAGAAGGGATATTGTGGTTTAAAAATAAGTAAAATAGGATAAAACATAAAAGAAAAATATCAAGAATATGTTCTTGGAATTTTAAGATGTTGTCGAAAACTATTTATTTTTTCAACAAGGAAAAAGTGAAAATAAGATGAAAAGAAAATAAAATCTAGAAAACAATACAAATAAGGGAGTGCTGGACAATATAATTTGATCTCAAAATATAGAGCTAAAAGGAAGATTCTCCATATTATTTTTATTTAATTTGAGAAGGCTTTTATGTCCCACGGGAGATATTGTAGAGAGTTTTGAAGATGAGATAAGTACATGTCATGTGCATTAACCTCATAAAGGAGCTCTATCATCTTGTGTAATGATCCAGCCTGGGAAGATTAATTATGTTAACATCAACATTAGTATGCATCAAGGTTTAACTTTTAATCCATTCCTTTACACTTTAATTATGGATGAGTTGACAAGTCACATTCAGTATGAGATACCTTGATGTATGTTATTCATTGATGATATTATGTTGATCGATGAGAATATAGCTGGAGTAAATGTAAAGCTTTAGGTTTAGAGGCATGCATTGGATATTAAAGGATTTTGTATAAGTGCATATAAGACTGAATATATAAGGTGTACTTTTGATGGGAGCAACGATGAAGGAAAATGACATAAAGATTGAAACATTCAGAAGAGAGATTCCTTTGTATACTCGAGATCTATTTTGCAACATGATAGGGAAATTGATGGAAATGTTACTAATATAATAAATGCATGTTAGCTAAAGTGATTTGTATTTGATTAACCATTGCTCTAAAAATCCCCGAAAAATCTTGTATTGTAGAGTTAATTATGCTTGACATTGTGCCCAAAAATATTTTCATTCGTTGTCTAGATTGCCCTGTAAAAATCATTTTACACATTTCACTATTTAATTTTTAATAGGTATTAAATCTCACATTTTTGAGGTTTAGGATTTTTTTTGAGATCAATCACCTAGTGATAGGTCTTAGATAATTTTGGTCCTCGAAAATAAGTAGGTTCGATATTTATCATAATTAAATATTGAAATTCATCTTGT
The DNA here is from genome assembly GCA_037367405.1 of Ottelia alismoides. Taxonomy (NCBI): domain Eukaryota; kingdom Viridiplantae; phylum Streptophyta; class Magnoliopsida; order Alismatales; family Hydrocharitaceae; genus Ottelia; species Ottelia alismoides. The sequence continues at coordinate 233,276 of JAZKJV010009386.1, read as the reverse complement.
TTGCATTTAAAAATCCATAAAAAAATTCATATTGCATCCAAAAATTCCAAAAAAATTACAGTGCATTCATTTCATCATAATTCACCTCGTGGCCAAGTTTCGTATTTTTCGGACATTGTTTAATCGAATTTTACATTTTAGTCCCTAAAATAGGCCGAAATTACATCTTGCATCCCTTATTTGCATTGAAAATACAAAAAAAAACTGCCTTGAAATCCGTGCAACACTTTGATAGACGCAACTTTAGGTTGTTCGTTTGCCTCCTTGTGATCGACCTTGGGACTTGCCCAAGTAAAATAAACATAAAACCACTAGATTAAAAATTAATTAAATTTGTGTGGTTATTTCTTGATCGCTTCCGATCGCTGCCTACAACGAACGATATTATTTTTAAGCACGAACAAAGATAAAAACAACTATTTAAAGCCGCAATTTTCGGACTCGTCAATATTCCTTATACTTTGTAGTTTGATGAAACGATCCGAGAAATGTTATCGTTATCACGTGGTTTCATCACTTGTTGAAAAATTTTAATTTCTTCCGCATCCAACGACTAGTGCCACTAGTTACCCCGATTGCATACGATACGATCGACACGCTTCTGTGATGCGCTTGAGGATTCTCAATATCCTTCATGTGTACCTTGGCCAATTGCACCAGTGAATAATATCTTTGTGGTTGTTTTCAAAAGTCACACTTTCTTCTTTCTTGTATGTGATCTTGGTAAAAAGGTCTTTGTCTCCTATCATATGCTTTAGCACCCACTGTCCATTATCCACCTTCCTTCTCTTTGGGTGACCTACATAATAATTTTCATTTTTAGTTAATTCCTTTGAGAAATCAGTATCTATGACTTTTATTTCTTTTTGTGTAATATGAAAGTTCCACTTCGTATAGTATTCTTGTTATTATTAAAGTGTTTTTTCTAATGTGGTTTTAGGTACCCTCTTTTTCGTTAACTTATAACTATTGTTTTTAGTGGATTCCTGAAATTGTGAATAACTTATCCCATGCTTATATTGTTTAAGTAATTGAGAACCTAAAGTTTATCAAGATTTTCTTTTCCTTTTATGAACTTTGAGATATCTTTTAATAATCTTTCATAATCGATTTTTAGTGAAGAGGCATCTTGTTCTAGATCTTTAATTTTGTCTTTCATTTTATCTTTTTCTTCTAGTATGTGTTTATTTTCAGTATTAAGGTCTATATTTTTGTTTACAATAAAGTTATATTCATTTTTAATCATTTTATTTTCATTTTTTAATTTCTTATATTCTTTATAAAGATCATTAAAAGCATCAGATAATTCACTAAAAGAATAATTTGCCTCTTCTTCCAGCGTCATGAGTCCTAAACATGCCGCCTCCTTATCTTGAGCTTCATCTCCAGTTATTAATAAATGTAAATATCATAAAAAATGTAAACCATATGATCTTTATTGAAGGGTCACAATCAAAGTCTGCTGGAAGTTGTTAAGTTGCTTCATTTAAATTAATGTTGCAACTTTTAGAAAATAGTATAGCCTTTAGATCAAATATTGAGGGCTAGATAGAATAAGTAGTTACGGGAGTTACATAAGATGTAATATTTTGATTACAAAATTGTAGTATTTCTTTTATAGTAATAACTACATAAAAATGCATACCCTTTTTTGTTGCTCACATATTTAATGTTTTTAAACTAATTAATTAATAGATTTAGGTTAATTATTTAGTAATATTTTTATGACTCCTTAATAAATACTAAAAAATATCAAATGTATTCGATGTAGATGCTCATCATTATCAGCAATAACTTCATATCCTCTGCTCCAATGATATGATATTTTTCTTTCCATGCTTTGAGCATTCTTCTTCTTGTACTTGATTTTATTTTATAGATCTTTTCTTGAAAGAGCATTTTATAGAAAATTCCATATATATAAATATAAAATTTATTTAGTATATTTTTTTATAATAAACATCAACATAATGTACCTACTCCGCCTGCACCCCTGCTCCCATCTACATAGTGCACCAATTTAGGTGCAACTATGCACGTGCCTCACAACACGTGGGATGAGAGTCAGCATGAGCTCCACGAGAGCTAGTTCTTAGAGCCAACCATGGAGTCAGTTACCAAGAAACCTCCACAGGTGTTGGAGGTGAATGGGATATAATACATCAATGATCCCAACACCATCGAGCGACAGTCGCAATACCACCAATTTCCACCCCTCATCAGTAGCAGTCATGCCATCAGGGCCCCTTCAGTACCGGCAGTACCCCCATCAGCAAAGCTAATATTGTCAACATGTCCATCAGTGACCTAACAGACCTCATTATGGTATGCAACAACTCCCCAAAGGCATGATCATGGGGCCTCATCTTTGGGCACCTCTGATCTTGAGATGAGCTCAAACTCAACTACAATGAGCAACATGAACTTAGAGCTGACATAAATCGTCTTTCATGTTGGCGAGATGAGTTTACTACCCCCAGGACATCCACCCTAGCAAAGTTTTAGGTTAACCCCAATAACTTGAACTAAGGACAGAGTTCTTAGAAGGATCATGTATACTGTTTTGATTTCCTTGAATCAAATCATGAGATTCTACCACATGGTATTCACCATCTTACTCTCAGGAGCGGTAAGACCGTATATACCCCTGATTTGACATGACGGAGTGGAGAGGAGGATACCGATGAGCCTGTCCCTGTAGAGAGATCAGAGGAGGAGCATCACCAGCAACACCACCACCACCACCACCTTCAAGACCACGAGGGGGATTTGAATCCCCAAAAAGAATAGTAAAATGACATCAAGCACGATTGCAGGTAGTGAGTCTTCGGGAGATCAGAAGACTTCCATGAACGCAATACCAACAGTTTTCCCAGCAGTTTCAATGTCAGTTCCTTTTCACGCATTTCAGTCATGTACAAACTCCTCGCAGTCCGAGTCATGTATAGTTGCATTCCATATTAAATAAAAACTCATATGATGGTGTTTTTGTTTTATGTCCTAAATCCCTAATAATCCCTTTCCCTCAGGCCTTGTCGAATGGAAAGAAGAAAATTTCTAAAAAAATGACCATGATGCCTTAGAGGTGGAAAGGATGTGCCGTGAGAATGTTAAAGTTGAGATTCATTTCCTTCAACTCATGATATGGTTCCTGCATTCAAAAAGTACCTAAAGGTGAGATGCATAGTTGTTAGGACTAGCAGGAAAAAGAACATCGAACAATGAAGCATGTGTTGTCCATAGTCACTACTTGTGCGATCAGAAATGAGATTCCAAGGAAGAAGAGAGATATAGGTATCCACTTCATCATTAGTTAGATATATGACGCATCATTTTCTTGTACTCTACTCAATAATGGATCCTCTATCAATATGTTACCATATTCCCTCCTAATTGATGAGCCGAAAAATCCCCTGAAACCCGAGTAAGGATAAAATCAATCAAAGGTCGTTGCAACCCGGATCTCGCAGATCGGACTCAACAAGAAAATTAGAGCACAAAATGAATAATCAGTCAGAAAGCCGAATAAGCGGTCTTGCTATTCATTTAACCTGGTATAATGACCAGGGTCGAACTCAAGGAGCACAGATTGGCCAAGTGGTCTACGAAGTAGTCAAAAAATGAAATAAAAGGATAAAATATTTTTGGTGGTTTTTATAGGTTTTAATTTTTTTGTGTTTTTAATTATGAAGAAAATATGAAAAGAAGGCTACAAGCACACAAACAATAATTTAATAAACACTTCAAAACAACTCAGAAAATTCAAATTAAATTATTTTTGTATTTTATATGTTTTCAAGTGTTTTTGGCATTTTTCTCAGAATTTTGTGATTTTTAGTTGATGTTATAAAAATAGGAAAAATCTGAAAATCAGAATCAATGTGCAATCAGATTTGAAAGGCTAATTAAAAATAGATAATCAGCCTCTAAAAATATGGAGATAATTTTTATGACAACTAGAAATGGAAACTAAGCTACAAGAACAAAAACTACTTTTTTCGAGTTTTTATGGATTTTTAACAATTTTTATAAGATTTTTAGGGTTTTGTGATTTTTAGGTGTCTTATAACTCCAAATGAAGTGATAATTGGTCTGAAGCAAGTAAACAATAAAACAACCAGTACCTAATTTTTTGTAATTTTTAGATGAGTTTTTATATTTTTATTTGATTTTATAATGCAAACAGTAGCAAAAATAAGTGTTTTTGAATTTTTAAAAATACAAACAGTAATAAAAATGTCCCAAAAAATAGTGAAATTTTTACACAGTGGCAGGAGCCACGTATCCAAATTTCTACCAAATTTGGAGTTGATTTGATATTTTATTCAACCAATGTAAAAGCCACAGCACACATGGACTTAAACGCAAGAAAAACTAAGTTTCAGGGCTAAAATAGAACACATGCAAGAACTATAAGGGCATCAGTGTAAAATTCGCATCAATTTCCACACATGTTCAAATATAGTACGCACCGGGGTATTTCTGTAATATTCAAAACATAAAGTTCAATCAACAATAGTCAGAAAACCCAAGCCCTAAACATGCAAATAACCCAATCCTCACATGACGAAGTACGTGAATCCACACAGTAAGGACTAAAGTTCTAAAAACTACAGGTCCTACTATGTAAATGTTCCCAGTGTACGAATTTATTTAATAGACTAAACAAAAACTAAAAGAAAATGCAGGGGGTTCAGGCGCAAATTACCCAGCCAAAGTGCGTGTGGGTCACGTGGGGGTGACGTGTCAGACAGTGAGTGGTGGCTAGCGAACGACTCTGATGATGCCTCATGGAGGATCCAACGGTCCTGGCACGAGGGCGATCGTGGATTGCACGTGGCCGTCAGATCATGGTTCTAACGGTCTGACACTGGCAGACGACGAACGACTCTGATGAAATCTGGACGTGAAGTGCGATCCGACAGTGGATAAGGTGTCTGGAAGAACACCTTCTAGATGAACTTCGCCGGCGAGCTGGAGTGGCTGTGCGTGTCTGATGGATGATCAGCATGAGGGCTTCAACGCGCCTCGTCTCTCCGCGTCTGGTGGTGGTGGCTGATGAAGCTTGCAATGATCAGATCCTCCGGCGAAGGAGTATGGACCTGGGCTGCTCCGGCGAGGGGTGGACAATGCAACTGAGGGAGGTATCTCGCTCTTATTCACCTGCAGAAGAGAGCTCGTGCTTGGAGGAAGTCTCCAGCATGGGTTATTGAACCAACATTAAAGGGCAGCGGGGTGGTTTGGCGAAGGGAGGTCCCAACGGAGGCGGCGGAAGGGACCAAGCTCGATCTGGGCTCAGATAGCCAAGATCGAGATGATCAGATCATGGAAGGAGGGTGACGATGAGTCGGAATGTCGATCTGTACGGATGGGATGGGGTGATGGGGCTCCGACCACCGGGGCGGAGCTAGCGGAGCAAGGTGGAAACGATCGAATCTAAATGATGAACTAGAACCTAAGGGAAGTACCTGATGGTCAGAATCAACTGTGGGGGAGACGCTGGATCTCCGACGGTCTTCGCCTCAATGGAGCGTCGCCTCCAGAGGCTCGGGCTATACCGGCGACAGAGCTCGACGACGATGATCGCCGGACCTAGGGCAAACGCCTCCAAATCCTCGCTGCAACACTCTTAATCACTCGCTGTCACTAAAGGATGAAGGTGGAGTTCCTGGGAGTCGAAGATGGGAGCCAAAGGTGCATCAAATGGAAGAAGGAGGCGAAGCTTTATACTGGTAGGGGTCCGGGAAGATGGGAGTCAGGCGCGCAATCCAAAGCTCGGACCCCTAAAAAGATGGTCGGGCGTGGATCAGGGATGTATCGTGGATAATCGGGGCTCGGGGTTTTAGGAGATAATGATCGAATTAGGGCGTGATAATTCGGAGAAGTCGGGTCGGCGCGAAGATCCACCTAGAAGTGGTCCTGGGGGGAGAGTTGATCGGGGGGTCAACAATCCCCCGTGGACCAATGGAAAATTTCCATTGGAAAATTATTTAAAAAATCATTTTAAAATAATAAATGATTTTATTTTGAAAATTTTTCAACATGAAAAATGTTTATTATTTTTCAAAGTTTTTTTAGTGATTTTTTATTTATTTTTTGAAAAATAAATTAATGTATGTACATAGTATTATATTATATACAGGTATATATACCTATGTATGTTTTTATTTTTAATTATTTATTTTTTTACAAGTATCCTTATTCTATATTTTATTTATTTACAACATAAAATATGGGATTCAAAATAATTTTATTTAATTTTTATTATGTAGTTACAAGGGTACAATGAATATATATAGGTACATATATACATGGTATATACAAGGGGAAGAGAGAGAATTTATTTTTGTTTTATTTTTATTTATTTTATTTTTATAAGTATATACACATTATGAGGGACACATAAATATTTTTATTTGATGAAAATAATAATATATACATAAAAGAGGGAATATTTGCACAAAGATGAATGGCCCTATCTCTCTCTACTTGTTTTATTTTGCGGTCAGGCCCATGTTGAGCCGTCCCTTGGGTTCAGGTCACTCAATATTTATTCTAAATATTTCCCTCTTTTTCTTTATTTCTTTATTCCTTTTTTTGTGCAAAAACATGCTAATTATGGTTATTTACATGAAGCGTGCATTTTGACAATTCATTATATTTACAAACATTTACATGGTCTTTTACCAAGATTTCTAGCTAAAATAAAGGAATAAAGAGTGATGAATGGTGGTTCATCACCCCCTATACTTTACTTTTGCTAGTCCCTTAGGAAAACTTATTTGAAAAAGAAGTGCAAAAGAGAAAGAAAAAGAAAAAGAGAGGAAATCAAGGTTGATTATTAAACTTTCCGTCATTAAATTAAAATATGGAGCTCAGTCAGACCTTTGGATTATTAATTTGTCGGAACCTTATTTGAACTTAAGCTTAAAATTAACAGCCTCTGAGTTCCACCAATCTATGGTCAAGACTCCTCAATAAACCAGATCAGAAGAAGTCTACATACACAAACTCTAATGACCATGAATCTTTCCTTGTACAGTGTAAGTGATATATAGCTCCCCACCTCAGAAGTGATAAAGAAACAACCTCCCTCAACCTGGTAACTCTAATGCCTCGGTCTAGCAATTCTGTCCTCGAGGAGCGGGGTATTCCCTTCTAAGTTCAAGTACAACCGGCTCAAGAAGAGGGGGAAGAAGAGAATGGACCATGACCAGTGTAGCCATGTATTCTTGGGAGCTCTAACCGGTGTAGCTGAGTCTCCCGTTGCCAGCTTCATGAGATGGTCATGTATAACATAAGCTTTGCTTTATTTGACTATATACACTCCGATGGGTTTATTAAATTTTCAATCCGACCCACCACTTTTTTGGAGTTTTTCTTTCTTTGCATACAATTTTTTTGATGTGCAGATGTACAACATATCTACATGGTGCAATATATATACATAAGGAGTTTTTCCTCTTGAGTCGGTAGACTATCCCTCTTTTGAAGCTTTACTGCAACCCACAACTCTTGTCTTTAGACTTCATAACCACCGGATCAAGTTGAGACGCACTTCCTTCACTATGAGAAGAAGAGAGGTTCCTTCTAGAAGTACTACCCTCATATGCTACCCCAAGCCAATGGAAACTGCCTCCTTGATGAATCCATGATTCATCATCTCAATATCTTGATCTTAGCAAAATCCCCGAGTTAAATCCCAGAAAAATGTACATAAAATCAATAAATTAACAAAATATCTCTTGTAAATAAAACACACTAATTATTGTATATTAGATTGTATGAAATAAATTACACATAAAAAGTCGCAAAAATAAAGGAGTTCTATACATGTAAATAGCCCAAAACTTCATGTATTTTTAATAATTTCATTTCAATCCTTTTTGGCTAATTCTTTCTCCAACATGTTCATACCAATGTATATAAAAATACAAAAATATAAAATAAAATTTACCTCAAACAAATGCTCCTAGATCCCAAAGGGAAAAAGCCGTAAAGACCAACTTCCAAGCCAATTTCCCGCTCCGTATGAACTCCAAATTCACCAAACTCACTTTTAATATTCAAGTTAGAAAATTATCTATCCAACGGAAGTGGTTTCATTAAAATCGGAGCTCATTTGCAAAAGTTGGGTTTTGGGACCTAGATGTACATTGTATATTATGTATATATTCATTCCTTCTTCATTTTTATTTTATCTTTCTTAATTAGTAAAAATACAAAAAAATCATACTTGTGTTATATTTTGATTATACTATTTTATTGTATTTTTTCCATTGTAAATATCTCTTATTAAAAAGAAAAAAAATACATATTAGAAAAGCAAACAAAAAAATGTACATGTTGTATGTATTCACTTGTAAATTCACCATTTTTCCCTCTTTATTTTTGTTGTATTTAAAGTAGCATACTTTATATCATTATTTATTTATTTTCTCATTCTCTACAATAACTTCTATTTTCCTCCATTAACCTCCAAGTCTTCTTTCAACCTCCATTCCACTCCATATTCTTCCACCAACCTCCCATTCAACTCCACCAATAATAAAACTTCCCATTCAACACCACCACTTCTCTAACTCCCATTATTCATCTCTTTATAATCATCTCCACATCCACATTTTTCCCCATCCACCATTCTTAAAGAATAAGGAGAGAGCTTGGAATGTTTTGTTGGTGACAGCGGCGAAGCGTCTTCCTCAAGCGACGACCTCCTTCAGGTGAGATCCGCGGAGCTTCGCCCCGCGTCACGAGTTCCCCATTGAGCTCGCTCAGCTTCTCCGATTTTTATTTCGCCAATCGGATCGAGGCGACGACAGGAGTCCAGCGTAGCTGCTCCGCCAATCTGGCGAAGATCAGGTAAGTATTTCTTCTTATTTTTCTTGTTATTTTATCTTATCTAATAGTTTGTTTCATTGTTGTCTCATCATTTTTATTTTTTTAGCACACCACATCCAACCCACCATCACCCCACACTACCATCTTCATCTTTTTCATCACTCTCATCTACCATTTTTTTCTCCCACCTTTTGTACATATTCATATTAATTCTCTGACTAAAAAAAATAAATAAAAACTTTTTTTATCACAACCATTAAAAAAATTTCAAAAAAAATTAATATAACAAAAAAATTAAAAAAAAGGGCAGCCGCAGCGGGTGCAACGCACCCACCGCCGCCGCTAGTCGCCTCTCCAGCGGCCATCACCGCCGGCGCCGCCCGTCGATCCTCCACCAACGGCGGCCCTCCGCCTCGCCAACGCGGCCTGCCGCCGCCCCCCTCGCTCTGCCCTCCGCCGTCCCACCCGCGCGCCTGCAGCAGCTTCCACCAGCGGCGCCACCGCCGCCTCCCCGCCGGCGTGCCTCCGCCGCCAGCCACCGCGCGCATCCCGCCGCGCGTCCGCCGCCTTCCTCCAGCTCTAGCCGCGCGCGGGCGGCGCCGCCCCGCCATCCCATCCGTTGGGTTCTTCTTTCCCCCTGGAACCTACGAAGAAGAAGGTAGCTTTTATTATTTTTTTTATTTTGTAAAAATTGCATATCTTTTTTGTAAAGTTTCTAATATTTCGTAACAGTCCCTGTATATATTTGCTTTGTAAATATTATTTTTCTGTATTGCACAAAGACCCCTATGTTTGTGTGTTGATTTGGACTTGTTTTGGCGTTCTTTTATTGAAAGAAAAATAACATTATGTGGAGCAATTTATTCTCTGTCATCTAAGTATTTATTTGTATTTTTGTGAGTTGTGGGTAATTAATTAAAAATGGTTAACTGAAATTCTGTGTATTTTACCCAATCAGTGCTCATAAATTTATATCTCACACATAGTTGCTCTAAAAATTTCACAAAAATTGTATGTGATGTCTTGAAGAGTGATTAGCTTACTGTCCAAATTTCATCTAAAATGGAGAGGTCTTGTGCCTGAAATAAATTGTAGAGTGTATTTGATTTTTAATAAAATCCACATATATCCTTTTTGCGAAATTTCAACTCTCCTGGATTCTACATCTAAATATCTTTTTGAGATAATTCGCACTCTTATTAATTTGACAATGTGGATTTATTAGAAATTATTTACTCACTTTCAATCTATTTTCACTAAAAAATCCATAAAAAATCATAACTTGTCAAAAAATTCCAAAAAAATTATTGTAATCTTCTTGCATCATGTTTTCATTTCAGTAATTTTTTCATAATGTCTGCTTACTGTTTGTGTTAAAAATTGCGAAAAGACCCATAAAAAGTGTGCATTTTTCATTGTTGCATTTTAACACCTAAAATTCTAAAAAAATATGTTTTGCATTAATCATTGGATTAAGTTTACTGGAAAAATATAATTTGGCCAAATTGGATTAATTTCTTATTAAAATTAATTTGGCTAAGTTGTGTGATTTCTTAATGCTTAATTCACCCGCATTTTGCATTTGCTTTGGTTTTTGCATAGAAAAATCTAAAAAAAATACCGCACTGAAATCTAGACCTAAGTTTTTGAATTAAAACCGAAGTTGTTCCTTTGCCTCCCTGTATTCGACCTCGGACTTGCCCGGGATATAAATTAAAGTCGAGACACTATTCACGGAGATCTTCTCTCGGTTCTGACCGAATCGCTAAGTACACGTGCTACAACGTGACCGAATTAATTACCGTATTCAGCGACTCGTCAGATGGCGCCGTTACCGGGGAGGCAAACGGCTTAGGGACTAATTTAAAAATTTGGATTTAGTTTTCCATTTACTCGGGTAGTCTGACCCCCGAGCCACCTTGTATTTATTCCATTTTTTCAATTATTTCTCTTCATATTCTTGTATATATTTTGTTTTTATCTCTCTAATATAAATCTTATTTTCCTTGCGAGGGCCCGGTGGACTTGGAGTGCATCGGAGGTCGACGGACGCGATGCGCGCCGACTGCTGAAGAGCAAGAGAATTAATTTATCTTCGAGAGAAATTTTGTAAATTGTTGTAATTATTTAGGTAGTTTGCTTCTTTACAACGGCTCTTGTTTGAGAGCTCGCGTTTGTATCCGGACTGGACTTTGGACCCGCTCGTGGTCGTGTGGTTGATTGACGTAGAATAGGACTTGCACTCGTGGCTCTTAGAGCATTTTTATCAGATTATCTTGATTGCTTGTGCTCGTAATATTTAGGACCACACATCACATTTAACGAGACGCACTTAGACCGCAGAGCTATTAGTCAAATTTAACTTGTTCATCACTCGCTAATAGAACTGCCTGTCTAGGAACAGTTTTCTCGTTTGCATTCATTTAGTATAAAATTTCAATTCTGCCTTGCATCCCGCATGTAGAGCGCGAGGATCACTGTAAGTCTTCTGAACTGGGCATGCATCATTGATTTCACTTTTTGCATCGGTTTTCTCGACTCCTTCCCTCTTGGTTTTTGAAACCTAGGTTAAAAGGAAATCGAGACTGATCGTTAGGCATGCTTTGTTTGGTGGATTAATCAAGTGATAACCAAACTTAAAATCGGGACTGCTAATCAGAGTTGGCACAAAAAAAATTGACTAAAACTAACACTTGTTTTGGGAGAGCAAAACCCACATTGTATGCTTGGCTAATTGTGATTGTTGAGAGGTGAGGACGCATCCCTAGGATAGTGCCCAAAACCTACTTTTGAGCCTTGCGTAACCGGATTTATATCTTGATTTATCACCTAATTAAAATTGAAAAGATAAACGGTCGGACTTTTGCGACCATCGTTGTGCTGAGTAGGTGAACTCAGGGTTTGCTCTCGTGTTTGTTTGTTTGTTTATGTGTTATTCGGTGCACTTGCACGTTTTCTTCCTCGATCCGCTTCATTCTCCCATCTCCCTTCCAAGATGTCAGAATATTGGTCATCATATCCACGTCACTCTTCTTCGACCATAATTCGACCATCTCCACCCTCTTATTCCTCTTCATACCCACATCCTGATCACGAAGTCAGAACTTCGACTGACTTCCCCACTTCTTCATCCTTCTCACCTAACCCATATTCCTACACCCCTGCCCCACAACCACCCTGGATTGACTCACCATATTCTCGTCCGCTTTGTTGAAATTAAGGAACAAAACAAAGAGCAAGCAACTGCTGAGATGAATGATTGGCAGAATCAGTTGACCCCACATACCTCATTCTCATCTCGAGTTGGGACCGGACAAGAATTGACCTATACACATCCTGACTTGAACTTTGGGTACAACACGGTCGATCAAACTAACCGAATGGAGAGGCCTACACCAAACGATCTTCCTGACTTAATTGACCTGAGTGATAGAGACCACATTGACCAACCGTCATATCACCCATTCGGAGAGCCGACATATACAGGGGATTGGACTTATGAGACCGATCTACAGACCCCCTGTTTACTGACTCCACCTTATGAGGCTCCGACCAACATTTACCATACAGATGGGTCATACTCAACCCAGCATTACACGCCTGAGTCAAGATGTGTTGAGTATAAGATCCCACGTTCTCAGCGGTATCCTCCAACTGAGCAGACTTCTCTCATGATGTATCATGAGAAATTATTGGAGGATGATATTTGTAGACCGATTAAGAGTCCAGGTGGGAATGTGGATCATGGATTTTGCGGATTAAATCTTGAAAACCTGGAAGACACTGGATTGACCACACATCATGTACAGCTGTAGTCCCTTCTACCTCCCTCTTCTACTAACCACTTTCCCTCCAAACCAGAGTCTGTACATTCTCCTAGTCCTCCTTCAACTACCAAAAAGACCAACAAAATTGAAAACTCATAAAATACCATAACAATTGAAAAAGGAAAAGATCTAAAAAAATTGGATCCTGCGGTTAGGGAAGCATTGGATAGAAAGTTGATTTTTGAGCTTCCCTTAATAATGGCCATTGAGCACTTTCCCGACCTTAAAAGATTTGTGAGAAGTAAATTGATGCCTAAAAGGTCGAGCAATAAGAAAACAAGGACTGAGATACATATAGTGTCTATGGCCACATCTTTGATGATAGGGAGAAAAACCAAGAGCCGCAGAGTAAAGCGGTTGCCTAGGTTTGATTGTGAAATCAAAGATACCACATTCACCCATGTAAGAATCGATGATGACTTACCAATTAATATCCTCCCAACCTCCGTGTTTGCCAAGCTCAAACTCAGATCTGCCAAGAAGTCAAGAGAGATCATTCAGTTGGCGGATCGGTCTGTTAAACGGTCGAGGGGAACCATTTCAGTCATCGTTACTTTCCAAGGTGCTCTATTACAGGTGGATTTCACGATCATTGATATTGAGCACCGAGGAGAGTTCACCCAGTCTCCGATCATTCTTGGGAAGCCGTTCTTAGCCTTGGCTAAGGCAACTATAGATTGTGAGACTCAGGAGATCGATTTCTCTACATTGGGAGCACTCCGACATCACCCGATCTTTGAGGACACACGATATTCCAAGGTAACCCATAAAGTTGCAGACAGTCGTGACCTTCGAGAGACAGTTGAGTCCCGTCTCTCTACTACACCTGAGATACTGATTGTCCAGACGACCATTGGTTGAGAGACTCCCTACAACCACACACCGCCTACTGCTTGCACCACCACCGCGACAGCTTCTAGAGAGGACTCACGACCAAAAGCTATCATTGAGTCGGACATGACCTTTGTGGATTGCCTTGATCATTTCGATGATCCGACACAAGAACCCAACAATGTCAAGCCAACTGAGAACATTGTGCCTTATCAGAGACGTGTGCTGACCCTGCAGGAGTATTACAATGCATATGGTGACTCATCTAATGATGAACCTCTGGTCAGAACCTCACACACACCACATCCAGGACATACACCAAAGGAGACAACTGGGACCAAATTGACCAATCTTGATAAATCGATTGCTCCATCCTCTAGTCGGTCATCTGGTAAGAAGAAGAAGAGTATTGATTCCTCGAGGTGTTCCCCTGAACCCCTTCAAGGCTTGTCACTCTCCTCTTCCTCTTGATGCTTCAGGTTCTAGAAAACAGACTAAGAAGGTTACCTTCGATGTTCCAGAGAAGGAACTTTCTGAGGAGTCCTCATCAGGTCCGGATGAGGTGATCTACATGAGTGAGCTTAGTTCGGCAGTTCTGAAGCCATATTTGAGCAAGCAGCCGTGTGTCGACCCTCGTTGGACGTTCCCCACACCTCACTATTATTCCTCTACGAACGATTCTGACAGCGACACATATGTATACTACCCGCCCCCTCGCTCCCGCAAGAAGGTCCGTCACAAACCTTCTTGATCCCTGTACAGATTCACTCCTCTTGAACATTCTCCCTTCTTTGTATATTCTCCAGATCACATCGGTTCTCACACTTACTATTGTCCTATACTTAGGCTTACCAAAGAGCCTAAGTATAGGGAGAACCGATGCCCGTCATGTGTACATAATCATCCATTTCTCCTCTTGACCTCGTCCGCCCCATTTTTGCTCTTCTTCTACACTTAGGCTGTCCAGAGCCTAAGTATAGGGGGGCGGATCGACTTCTATACTTTTTATTATTTTATCCATCCTACGCTTAGCACGAGCTATGTCTTTTTCTCGCTTCTTGTGCCATGAGGACATAGCACATGCTAAGTATTGGGGGCGTGTATATATTACATATATACTTTACCCATAGCTCGTACTTTCACGTATTTTTGTATATATTATACAATAATTATGGGGTGGGTAAAAAAAAACTTTTTTCAAAAAAAAAAGAAGAATTTTTTTGTTCTCTTTTCTTATTTGCTCTAAAATTTTTTTTTTCCAAAAACATGTGTCCTTTCTTATTTACCTATATCTTTTCAAAAAAAAATTTTCTAAAAAAAACTTCTTTGCCTTTGTTTGTCAAAAAAAAACTTTTTGAAAAAAAACAATTTTTGTAAAACTTAAAAAATCATAAAAAAACACTAAAAAAACTAACTAATAAGTTGGTTTAACCCCTGACACATTCACTTTCACACAAGACTAGTGATGTTCAAGAACACTTAGTTTATGAGGTCTTGACATTTTGAGTTAACCAGCCTTAGTCATTAGGGTCCTTGACTTAATTATTCACAATTCCCTAGTTTGAAAGATTTGTATGCTATATTGCATGCTTAGTCTCTACCTTAAGAATATTATCAGCACCTCACATACACGACTGCAGTTATGATGAGATGAGTTGAAATTTCACTTGAGGATCTGGGATGAGGGATTTAAGTTTGGACTTGATTTAATGATGCTCGAGGATGGGATAAAATCAATGAAGGCTTCATGAAACCTGAGTGTCAGCATCTTTAGCCAGTATGAGAACATGATTCTTGTACTATCTCTTGACATTTACCTATGTGCCAGGGTGTGATAAAATAAAAAATGTTGATCAGTGTACGCCAACTCTTGGTAAAAGCAGTGGAGCTAGCCAAAAATACTACAAATCAATGAGATTCAAAGAAAAGCTCTCATTCCACAAAGTCAAATATCAAAGAGCTTCCACCAAAGGCGAGCGCTCCCAACCATTTCAAAGTGTCCACTTGGACCACCGCTATTAGGACCAGGAGTCGGGCTTGCACCAAAAAAGGGCTCTGCATCGTAAATGCTACAAGTCTGGGTGTAGAAGGTATAATAGATACTCAAAAAAGGCACACCCCGGTGTACTCCCAGGAAAACAAGTGCAGACGGCTCCAACTTCTCTTGACGGACGCACTGATCAACATCAAAAAAATGCGTTGAGTAAGAAGGCACTCGAGAGGATCCTTGTTCCAATGAGACGGAGAGAAGAAATGACACAATCCTATGCCCTCCATCAACTGGCCTTCCATCTACACTTTTAAGTCTGACAACTAAAGAGACGGTGGATTGGATGCAAGAAATGATTTATTCCCTAGTGTTGAGGATCGGGTCCTTAGGAGAATCTCTTGGACTGGAACCTTGGGTGACGTTGTGACTCTACTCTTGTAACTGCGGTCAACACTTAAAGTCATATCCCTATTATATATGTATACAAAGAGAGTCTGATGATTAGGGAAATTGGATACATTTTGACTAGAGCTTGGTTCAGCTTAGAATTTTAGGATCTCTAAAACTGAGAGTTCTTGAACGGATCAAGTCTTGTATTCACATGCACAGTCAGAGGTTAACCCAACTTATTCATTCTTATTTGCTCGAGGACTAGCAAAGTTTAAGTATAGGGGGGTGATGAATCCACGATTCATCATCTCAATATCTTGATCTTAGCAAATTCCTCGAGTTAAATCCCAGAAAAATGTACATAAAATCAATAAATTAACAAAATATCTCTTGTAAGTAAAACACACTAATTATTGTATATTAGATTGTATGAAATAAATTACACATAAAAAGCCGCAAAAATAAAGGAGTTCTATACATGTAAATAGCCCAAAACTTCATGTATTTTTAATAATTTCATTTCAACTCCTTTTTGGCTAATTGTTTCTCCAACATGTTCATATCAATGTATATAAAAATACAAAAATATAAAATAAAATTTACCTCAAACAAATGCTCCTAGATCCCAAAGGGAAAAAGCCGTAAAGACCAACTTCCAAGCCAATTTCTCGCTCCGTATGAACTCCAAATTCACCAAACTCACTTTTAAAATTCAAGTTAGAAAATTATCTATCCAACGGAAGTGGTTTCATTAAAATCGGAGCTAATTTGCAAAAGTTGGGTTTTGGGACCTAGATGTACATTGTATATTATGTATATATTCATTCCTTCTTCATTTTTATTTTATCTTTCTTAATTAGTAAAAATACAAAAAAATACACTTGTGTTATATTTTGATTATACTATTTTATTGTATTTTTTCCGTTGTAAATATATCTTATTAAAAAGAAAAAAAATACATATTAGAAAAGCAAGCAAAAAAATGTACATGTTGTATGTATTCACTTGTAAATTCACCATTTTTTCCCTCTTTATTTTTGTTGTATTTAAAGTAGCATACTTTATATCATTATTTATTTATTTTATCATTCTCTACAATAACTTCTATTTTCCTCCATTAACCTCCAAGTCTTCTTTCAACCTCCATTCCACTCCATATTCTTCCACCAACCTCCCATTCAACTCCACCAATAATAAAACTTCCCATTCAACACCACCACTTCTCTAACTCCCATTATTCATCTCTTTATAATCATCTCCACATCCACATTTTTTCCCCATCCACCATTCTTATAGAATAAGGAGAGAGCTTGGAGTGTTTTGTTGGTGACAGCGGCGAAGCGTCTTCCTCAAGCGACGACCTCCTTCAGGTGAGATCCGCAGAGCTTCGCCCCACGTCACGAGTTCCCCATCGAGCTCGCTCAGCTTCTCCAATTTTTATTTCGCCAATCGGATCGAGGCGACGACAGGAGTCCAGCGTAGCTGCTCCGCCAATCCGGCGAAGATCAGGTAAGTATTTCTTCTTATTTTTCTTGTTATTTTATCTTATCTAATAGTTTGTTTCATTGTTGTCTCATCATTTTTATTTTTTTTAGCACACCACATCCAACCCACCATCACCCCACACTACCATCTTCATCTTTTTCATCACTCTCATCTACCATTTTTTTCTCCCACCTTTTGTACATATTCATATTAATTCTCTGACTAAAAAAATTAAAAAAAACTTTTTTTTATCACAACCATTAAAAAAATTTCAAAAAAATTAATATAACAAAAAAAATTAAAAAAAGGGCAGCAGCAGCGGGTGCAACGCACCCACCGCCGCCGCTAGTCGCCTCTCCAGCGGCCATCACCGCCGGCGCCGCCCGCCGATCCTCCACCAACGGCGGCCCTCCGCCTCGCCAACGCGGCCTGCCGCCGCCCCCCTCGCTCTGCCCTCCGCCGTCCCACCCGCGCGCCTGCAGCAGCTTCCACCAGCGGTGCCACCGCCGCCTCCTCGCTGGCGCGCCTCCGCCGCCAGCCACCGCACGTGTCCCGCCGCACGTCCGCCGCCTTCCTCCAGCTCTAGCCGCGCGCGGGCGGCGCCGCCCCGCCATCCCATTCGTTGGGTTCTTCTTTCCCCCTGGAACCCACGAAGAAGAAGGTAGCTTTTATTATTTTTTATTATTTTGTAAAAATTGCATATCTTTTTTGTAAAGTTTCTAATATTTCATAACAGTCTCTGTATATATTTGCTTTGTAAATATTGTTTTTCTGTATTGCACAAAGACCCCTATGTTTGTGTGTTGATTTGGACCTTGTTTTGGCGTTCTTTTATTGAAAGAAAAATATCATTATGTGGAGCAATTTATTCTCTGTCATCTGAGTATTTATTTGTATTTTTGTGAGTTGTGGGTAATTAATTAAAAATGGTTAACTGAAATTCTGTGTATTTTACCCAATCAGTGCTCATAAATTTATATCTCACACACAGTTGCTCTACAAATTCCAAAAAAATGTGTTTTGTGTTCATCTCTGGATTAGTATTTTAGGAAAAATATAATCTAGCTGAATTGAACTGATTTGACATTAAACTTAGTTTGGCTAAGTTGTATGCTTTCTTAGTATATTAGTTCACTTGCATTGTGCATTTGGCATCCTATTTGCATTAAAAAATATAAAAATACTGCATCGGAAATCTAGATCTAAACTTTTTAATTAAAACCCAAGTTGTTCCTTTGCCTCCCTGAGTTCGACCCCGGACTTGCCCGGGATATAAATTAAAGCCGAGACACTCTTCACGGAGATCTTCTCTCGGTTCTGACCGAATCACTAAGTACACGTGCTACAACGTACACGAATTAATTACCGTATTCAGCGGTTCGTCACTCCTCACCACCTCATCCGTGGAGAGCTAAGTTTAAAGTGCTGGTGCAAGTAAAGCCATTGTCTCTGAGAGTCATGTGTGACTTGTTAAGTGCTCTACTTAGGCTCATCAAGATGACATATTCTCATAGCCTACTGGACTCAAAGAATTAAGTCCCAATGGACATGAAAAGTCTTAATCCTAAGACCTATAAGGTTCCTCTTATAATTAAGTGGATTAAGGTCTTAACCAAGCTCCATTTGTCAATTTAATTCCAGGTCAGTTTAAATGTCAACTATGATTTGAGAAAACTTGTACAAATATTTACAAATATGCAACTTTTTACAAGATTTTACAAAATGTGCATAGTTTTTGAAATTTTTTTGAAAACATGGATGTATGCATGAATGCGAAGTTTTGCAAAATATTTACAAAAATTTACACAAGGTTTTTGCAAAACTTTTTGTTTTTCAAACATTTTACAAAAATTTTGTACTATATACATAATTTTGGTATGAAAATATTTACAAACTTTTTACACAAATCATTTTTACAATCATTTGTAAAAAAATAATTTTTACAAATAGATAGGTATGTGTAAGAAGAATTTTATGTTCAAGGAAATTTTTTTATGGATTTTTAGCCATTTTATTTATTAACACACTCATACAAAGTACGAGTTATGGCTAAAGTATATATGAAATATATATACGACACCCCCTATACTTAGCTCGAACGATGTCCTGAGAGTGATCAAGAGCGATAAAGAAGACATAATTCGTGCTTAGTATAGGAAAGTGAAAAGGAATGACATATACAAAGACGAATCAAAGAATAGAATGAAGAGGACTCGGTGTTTCCCCCTATACTTAGGATTAAGTAATCCTAGGTATAGCAAGCTGCACATGAAGGGAAATCTGAGTGGAAGGATGCACATGGTCTACCCCCCATACTTAGGGTAAAATATCCCTAAGTATAGGCAACAAAACATAGGTAGAAAGAATGAATAGAGTACCCGAGAATCCTAACCCCCTATACTTAGGGTAAAGTACACCCTAAGTATAGCATAATCATAATATGAGAAAGGGGTGTGGGACTAAAGAATGGAGTGATATGGACAACTGGATCTATACAAGTCGGAAGAACAATGATAATCAGGCGTGAGATGCAATAGATGTGAGTCAAGAGACCACATCTCAGGCAAAGTGAATCGGAGCAACGTCAACAACCCACGGCTCATGATCTAGATATGGCTTGAGCCGCTGGCCGTTAACACGAAAGGTAACATCAGAAGACAACTCAGATATGTCAATACTCCCATTGTCATGTACCTTTCAAACCAAATAGGGTCCCTTCCATTTGCTCTGTAGCTTCCCTGGAAATAAACGAAGCCTAGCATCAAACAACATACTCTCTGTCCTGGCTCAAACTGCTTGTGGCTGATATGAGAATCATGCCACTCCTTCACTCTCTCCTTATACTGTAGGCTGTTTGAAAAGGCTGTATCATGAAGCTCCTCCAGGGCTGCTAACTCTGCCCTCCTCTGATCTCCTACACTCACTGGATCCATAAGTATATCAATAATAGCCCAAAGTGACCTATGTCTCAGCTTAACAGGTAAATGGTAGGGCTTGCCATAAACGAGGCGAAAGGGAAATGTACCCAAAGGAGTCTTGAAAGACATCCTATATGCGGACAAGACCGATTCCAAAAGCTGTGACCAATCCTTTCGGTCAGGGCGGACGACTTTCTGCAATATAGTCTTGATCTTCCCGTTCGACACTTCAGCAAGACCATTCGTCTGAGGGTGATATGGAATGACTACTCGATGGTCTATGCTGAAGTTGCTAGCAAGGGCCTTTACCTTGTCGTTGACGAAATGGGACCCCCCGTCAGAAATCAACACTCGAGCTACCCCGAACCGTGAAATGATATTTTTCCTCAAAAATATGCAAACAGTCCTAGCATCTGCGGTTCGGGCAGGGATGGCCTCAACCCAACGACTCACATAATCCACGACCAACAGAATGTACTCAAATCCTTGACTCTTAGGGAATGAACCCATGAAATCGATACCCCATGCGTCAAAAACCTCACAGAAGTGTATGGGCTGCATCGGCATCATATCACGCTGTCCACAAGTGCCCATCCTCTGACAGTCAGTACACCTCTTCACGCACTCATCAGAGTCCTTGAATAGAGTAGGCCACCATAGGCCGGATTGGAGCACTTTCTGTGCCGTTCTCCTCCCAGAGTGATGTCCTCCTGCCTCAAGATTGTGGCAGTAAGTAAGGACGCTATGGTGCTCCTCCTAAGGAATGTACCGATGCCAGATACTATCCCCTCCTTCATGATAAATGACGGGATCCTCCCAATCGTATAACTTGGCCTTCGCGAGGAAGGTCTCAAGTTTCTGCCCGGGACAATCTTGTGGAACTTTCTTGGCGACAAGATAGTTCACAATATCGGCATACCATGGGAGAGAGGCGATAGCATGTATCGCCTTATCTGGGAAGGTCTCACATATAGGCTCAGTCTGCTCAGAATCCTCAAGATACTCCAATCGGGAGAGATGATCCGCCACCACATTCTTGACTCCATGATGAATCTGCGATTCATCACTCTAAAAGTTGAAAATAGAGCTTTGTTCCCGAGTAATTAGATT
Source organism: Ottelia alismoides (assembly GCA_037367405.1). Lineage (NCBI taxonomy): Eukaryota > Viridiplantae > Streptophyta > Magnoliopsida > Alismatales > Hydrocharitaceae > Ottelia > Ottelia alismoides. The sequence goes on along the minus strand of JAZKJV010009386.1, from coordinate 211,884 downwards.
CATATTTCCACTTATATTGCATAATTAGTATTCTTGCATGCAAGCATAATATCTGCATTTTAGCATTCATATTTGCATAAAATAAGAAGCCAATTTCACTTGTAAATATTCACCTGTATATTAGATAAAATACCTTATTTGTATATATTTCATACTAACTCCGAATCTAATAAAACCAATTCTACTGTGTATATATGACTAACACTAATTAAAGAAAAATATCAAAAAAATACTAACTTGTAAAATTACCCGATAAAACCCCAAACCGAGTTGAAGACCTTAGACATTAAAATGCACATATCTCTCTCATACAACCTCCGAATTACGTCTACTCACTTTTAAGTAATATACATTCAAAGACCTTCGAAACAAGACCAATTTCATTAAAATCGAAGCTCGTATGCGAAACTTGGGTTTTGGGCCCCTTTTGTACATTGTACATATTGATCGTTTTACCCCTATATTTTATCCTTTTATTTTCTTCATTATTATAAATCCAAAAAATTAGATTAAGTTGTAAATATTCCTCTCATAGTTTTTCTAATTTTATTTCAATTTTTCTCTCTTTTAAAAATGATAAAAAAATTACAAAAGATAAAATGGGGTATTTTATATCTATAAGGTACCACCCAAACCTACATTTTTGTACAGATCACTTCCTTTGATTTTCAGTCCTTCACGAAAGTAGTATATCTCATCGAGACGAGCAACTTTGGTGTTGATCACTTTTTGATTTAATCCATTTTGTTATTTATTTTTGATTTTTCTTTACATTTAATTTTGAATTTTCTAGGAGCGACATGTGGCACTTCCTAGAGCCGCCACATGTCACCCCATTTTATTTAGTTTTGGATTTATTTTATTATTTTCAGATTTATTATTATTATTATTTTACAATTATTATTTTAATTATTTTTAGTAGCCTACTATATTATTTTATTTATTTTACTCCCTTCTACCTCTTCTCTCTTACTTTTCTTCCACTCCAAGTTAATAACTCCCCACTACCCCACTCTCTCCATTCTTTTCTAACTCCTTCCTCCTCTTTATATCCTCTCCATCTCCCACATTCATCCCCATCCGTCATTTTCGAGAGAAGTGAGGTCGAGCCCCTTTAACCTTAAGGTGACAGTTGTAGGAGACGAGTCGAGCGACGACAACCTCAAGGCGAGATCCGCGGCATCACCATTGCCGCGTCGCGAGATCCAATTGGACTTGCCTAGCTTCTCAGATTTTCGCCAAGCCGATCGAGGCCACCACGATGGAAGCCGCGCACCGTGGCTCATTTTCGGCGAACCACATGTAAGTATATTCTATCTTCATCTTGTCATTTTATTTTATCTAACAATTTTTTTTATTATTGTTCTACAACAATCACAATATCACAATCACCATCATCACATACCACCACCATCATTCATCATCTCCATTCATCACCACAAATCATCACACAAAAACACCTCACCATTACAACCACTACACAAATACCACAACCACCACAATCACAATCATCTCTTTCATCAACATCAACCATTGTCACCAATATCATCACAATCCACTTGCCCATTCACATTTTATTTCCTGTACACACAAAGAAAATATAAAAAAACAAAGTTGCAGGTCCTGTACAACTGCGCCAACCGCCACGACCGCAACGACCATCGTCAGGCCACCGTGGCTGCCGCCGTTCATAGCCACCGCTGTCAGCCCCTTTCGCAGCTCCTGTCGAGTCCTCCGTCGAGCGGCTCCACGCCGCCACGACCACCACGCACCACCGGTGGTGCGCCGCTCCTCCCCAGCCAGACTGCCTTCTCTCACCAGCCCAGCTCCACACCCTCGCCAACCCTGCGTGGCCACCGGTGACCCCTCGCAGTTCCGCCCCTGCCAACTCCGCCCGCCGCGCCCTTGCGCGCCGGCGCCGCCTTCCAGCTCTCCTGCCCGCGCAGCCGTGCGTGCCGACGCCACGCCTCCGCGCGCGGCGCACGCGCGGACTAGCCGCCCTCCGCCAACCGTGCGTGACCGCGCACCGCCGTCCGCTCCCCTCCATCGACCTCGCGCCACCACAACCTTCTCCTCCGTGCGCCGCTCATTGCTCTTCCGCCCGCGCGTGCCCAGGCCGCCGCCCCTCCAACCCTCACCGAGCTCTTGCGTCTCCATCAGGCACTGCGGTCGTGCACCTCGCGTGTACGGCTCCGCTCGCCAAAGCCCTCCGCCCGCGCGTGGCCGGTCGTGCGCCGTCCCGTGCGCCCCTTGCCACGTGCGCCATCGTCGTCGCCGCCCAGAGCCCTCCTCCAAGGCCCACCGCCATAGCCACATGCCCTTGTGCCCTAGCGGCTAAGAAGGTCCCCTTCCATTTATTTTATTTTGTGAAAATTACAAGTTCACCCCCTTTAAGTTTAAGTAATTACAAAAAGTACCCTTAGGCACAGTTGTGGGTTTATTAATTCATTTTCCGTATTACATTGATACCCCTGACTTTGCATGAACATTTGGACCGCAAAATAGCATCATTTTATTCAATGAAAAGTTACATGTTGATGATCAACTAATTCTTTATCTCCTGGCTATTTATTTGTATTTTTGTGAGCATTGGATATTTTATTAAAAATTAGAGATTGAAATTAAGTGATATTTTACCCATTTACGTTCTGAAACACACGCTTATTTATTGCTCCAAAAATTGTGAAAAAATTGTGAATGTGCATCTAGTTGTGCTTTAATTACTGTTTAAATTTCGTCCAATTAGGAGTTGTCTTGTGTATAAAATAAATTGTAGAGTGATTTCTGTAATTGATTTTTAAATAATTTCACAAATAATATTTCTGAGAAATTTCAACTCTCGTAGATTCCTTATTAAAATATCTATTTGAAATAATTCATTCTCTGGATGATTTGATTTCGTGGATTAATAGGAATTAAATACCCATAACTGCTCTGTTTTCATTAAAAAATTCATAAAAAATCATAAAGTGTCAGAAAATTCTAGAAACATTAGTGTAAATTCATTTCATCATGTTGAGCTCTCAATAAAATTTTCATAATTTTTGCAAATCATTTTCATGAAAAATTGCATAAAAACGCCAAAAAAGTTTGCATTTTTCATGTGTGCTTTTTAAACCCAAAAATTCCAGAAAAATTACATTTGCATTAACCATTGAATTAGCTTTACAGGAAAAATACAATTTGATCATTTTGTATTAATTTCAGATTAAAATTAAATTTTGCTAAGTTGTTGATTTTCTTATTAACCTAGTTCATTTGCATCATTGCATTGGCATTTTTATCGCATAAAAAAAATTAAAGAAATCCACTTGGAAAACTACGATCTAATCCATTTAATCTAATCCCAAGTTGTTCCTTTGCCTCCTTGAGTCGACCCTGGGGCTTGCCTAGGCTAAACAAACATAAAACCGTACGTATATTCATTCGTTGATTCATCGATTTGTACGGTTATTTTTGATCGACGCGGATCTATCCGAATGTAATGCACTCATCTATTAGACACTATTAACAAGGGTAGGTCTGCGACCCGTCAAATGACGTCGTTGCCGGGGAGGTAAACGGCTTAGGATCACTTTAGAAAAATTAGATTTATGTTTTCCATTCACTCGGATAGTCTGACCCCCGAGCCGCATTGTAATTATCCATTTCTTCTTTAATTATTTTTCTGACCATTTTTGTATATATATCTATCTAACATAATTTTTATCTTTTTGTGTGAGGGCCCGGTGGACATGGAGCGGCTTTCTTGAAGTCGACGCATCTCGAAGTGCATTGGTGGCCGATGAGTCTTGGATCTAGTCGGCTGTTGGACGTCAAAAAGATTTTTTAACTTAAAAAAAGTGTCTGCATTTACAACGGTTCTCGTTTGGGTTCTCGCGTGTGTAAACATAGTGGAATCGTGTCCCGTATGCTGTGTGGGTTGAATTTTTAGAATAGGCTTGCAGTAGCGGCTCCTCGAGCCACTCTAGAATTTGCTTGTGCTCGTAATTTTCTATAACCACGCATCACTTAAAAGACGCACTTAGACCGCAGATCTAGTCAAATCAACCCCTTCTTCACTCGCTAATAGAACTGTCTGTCTAGGAGCAGCTTTTATCGCTTGCATTTCATTTAGTGTAAAAATTTCAATTCAGTACTGCATCCTGCATTGTAGAGAGCTGGAGGCACTGTAAGTCTTCTTATTCAAGCATTCATCATCGTTTTCTCGATTGCATCGGCTTTTTCCGATTCTCTCTACCTCGGTTTTCTAACCTAAGATAAAGGAATCGGGACTGGACGGTAGACGTGATTGCTTGTGTGGATTAATATCAGTGACAACTAATCTTTAAAATCGGGACTGCTAATTGAATTGGACCAAAAATTGACTAAAATTAACCCTCGTTTGCGGGAGAGTAACCCCGACCTTGTTTTCAGGCTGAGTGAGGGTACTTGAGTGTGTGTGAACACCTTAAGGCAGAGCACAAATCCCCGCCTTCCATATCATGTTCCAACTGATCCTAGCAAATATCACGAGTTGAATATTTTCAGGTTCATTGACTAGTACCAAGTAGCCTCCGCCTGTTCACAGGTAGTTAGGGGTGAACCAGCGGTACTTCTCGACAAGTTGCTAGTAACCCTTCGGGGTGAAGTTCTAGCCTTGTCAGCCTCCGCCTGCTTGCAGGTAGATAGGGGCATGGTCTTTGAACCCATCAGCTTGGGATAGGAGCGAAGAAAGGAAGGGCGCTAGTATCTAAGGCGACAGGTTAAACATGGGAGACGCATTCGGCTTTTTAGCCGACTCCCCTATAGGCCGCGTAACCTTTGCTATTTGTCTGAAAATCCACACTTAAAATCAACAAGATTAATCGGACTCGACTTCGGGTCCTTCACCGTGTTGAGTGTGAACTTAGGGTTTGCTCTTGTGTTTGTCTTCGTGTCTGTCCGTGTGTGTTTTCCTGCGTAATTACGCATTTTCTACCTCGTTCTGCTTACATCCTTTCCTCCTCAAGATGTCGGGATATTGGTCCCCATACACCTCTGGTCATTTCTTCTCGACCATATACCATTCATCTTCACCTTCTCCTTCTTCCATATATCCTCTGCCATCCACGGGAGATCCTTACCCGTAGTCGGTTCCACCTCAACCCGATTATGAAGTCAGAACTTCGACTGACTTCTCTACTTCTTTGCATTTCTCACCTACTCCATATTCTAATACTCCGGATCCACTTCCACCTTGGGCTGACTGTCCTTACTCTCGAGAGCTTGCAGGAATCGAAGAATCGAATGAAGAACAAGTCACTGCTGAGACAGATGATTGGCAAAAGTATATGCCCCCATTCTCACCTCAAGTAGGGACCATAGAACAATTTACATATACACATCCCGACTTGACCTTAGGGCATAACTTGGTCGATCGAACAACCCGAATGGAGACGCCTGAACATCATGATTTTCCAGACTTGATTGACTTTAGTGATCAAGCTTCCATTGACCAGCCTTCATTCGGAGAGCCTATACATTCACAAGATTGGACTCATGAGCTATACTTATCAGTCCCTGTTTCATCATATGAGGCTCCGACCAATATTTGCCATCTAGATGGTCCATACTCGATCCAACATTACATGCCAGAGTCTAGGTATGTTGAGTATGAGACCTCAATATCTCAGCAATATCCTCCACTTGAGCAGAACTCTCCCATGATTTGTCATGGGAATTTTGTGGAGGATGACATCTCTAGACTTATTAAGAAAAATGAATCATTTGGTAACAAGTTGAGAGATGTCGTGGACATGTTGCACTCAATTTCTGCCAGCCTGGGTATGAGAGAGGAGAAGGAAGTTAGTAGCTTTGATGTTGAAAACCAGGCGAACATTAGGAAAGCCACACCGTCTGTACAGCTGGAGTCCATTCTATCTCCCTTTTCTACTAACCACTTGCCCTCCAATCCAAAGTCTGATCATTCATCCATCAAAAACACCAAAAAATTGAAAAACCAAAAAATCACATAAAAATTGAAAATGAAAATGGTTAAAAAAAATTGGATTCCACCCTAAGGGAAGCACTTGATGAGGAATTGATCTTTAAACTTCCCTTAATAAAGGCCATAGATCACTTCCACGACCTCAAGAGATTTATAAAGAGTAAATTGATGCCCAAGAGGTCAGGTGCTAAGAGAACACGGACTGAAAGGCACATAGTGTCTATGGCCACCTCCTTGGTCATGGAGAGAAAGACCAAGAGCCGCAGAGTAAAGCGGTTGCCTAGGGTTGAATGTGAAATAAAAGACACCATCTTTACCCATGCAAGAATCGATGATGACTCTCCGATAAATATCCTCCCGACCTCTGTGTTTGACAAGCTCAAACTCAGGCCAATTAGGAAGTCGAGAGAGATCGTTCAGCTGGCTGATCGATCCATCAAACGGTCTAGAGGAAATATTTCAGTCATCATTACTTTCCAAGGTGCTTTACTCCAGGTAGACTTCACCGTCATTGATATTGAGCACCGAGGAGAGTTCACCCAGTCTCTGATTATTCTCGGGAAGCCGTTCTTAGCCTCAACTAAAGTGACTAAAGATTACGAGACTCAGGAGATCGATTTTTCGGCATTGGGAGCACTCCGACCTCACCCATTCTTTGATACACTTTACTCTAAGGTGACCCGCACATCCGCTGACAGTCGTAACCATCGAGAGGTAGATGAGTCCCACCTCTCTGCTACACCTGAGAGACCGACTGCCCGGACGACCGTTGGTTCCGAGACTCTCCACACATTCACTTCATCAACTGCTTGCACCACCACCGTGACGGCTTCTAAGGAGGACTCACGACCAGAAGCTATCATTAAGTCAAACATGACCTTTGTTGATTGCCTTGACCATTTTGATGATCCGGCACAAGAGCCCAATATTGCCAAGCCAACTGAGAACAGTAGCACCTTCCCGAGACATGTGCTGACCCTTCAGGAATATTATAATCTATATGGTGACTCGTCTGATGAGGAACCCATGGTCAGCACCACACCATGTCCCGGACCTTCAAAGGAAACAACCAAGAGTAAATTGACTCCACATAAAAACATGGTTGCTCCCTCTTCTAGTCGGGTATCTCGAGAGAGGAAGTTGAGAATTGATTCCTTGAGGAGTTCCCCGAACCTCTCAAGGCGCATCACTCTCATCTCCCTCTCAATGATTCAGGTTCTAGAAAACCGACTAAGAAAGTTTCCTTCAACACACCGGAGAAGGAATTTTCTGAGAAGTCCTCATCTGATCCAGATAAGGTGATTTATATGAGTGAGCTCAGTTCGGCTGTTCTCAAGCCTTATCTGAGCAAGCAGCCGCGGGTCGACCCTCGTTGGACGATCCCTACACCTCACCATTATTCATCTGAGGATGATTCCGACAGCGACACATATGTATATTATCCACCTCCTCGCGTCCGCTAGAAGGTTCGTCACAGACTTTCTTAATCCTTGTATATTCTCACTCTTTTCTTGTATATACTTTTTCTCCCTCCCTTCCTAGTGATTCGAATCACTCACCCCGACTCCATATAACTTCATTTTGTGACTATACTTAGGATAACCAGATCCTAAGTATAGGAGGGAGAGTGACCCGCATCTATTCATTGTACATCCTCCAGATCACATCGGTTCTCATACTCACTCCTTTCCTATACTTAGGCTGATCAGAGCCTAAGTATAGGGGGGGCCGATGGCCGCCATGTATATACTCATCCATTTCCCATCTTACCCTCGTCTGCCCCACTTTTTATCTTCTTCTACACTTAGGCTGCCAAAGCCTAAGTATGGGGGGGGGGCAGAGCGACTTCTATACTTTTATAATTTTAGCTCTCCTACGCTTAGCTCGAGCTATGTCTTTTTAGTCACTTTTCGTGCTCTGAGGACATAACACACACTAAGTATAGGGGAGCGTGTATATATTACATATATACTTTACCCATAGCTCGTACTTTCGCGTATTTTCGTGTATTTTTGTATATATTATGCAATAATTACGTGGTGGGTAGAAATTGAATTTTTTTACTTGTATAAATTTGTACTATATGTAAAATACTTGTATAAAAGTTGTAAAATTATTGTAAAACATACTTTTGTAAAATTTGTTGTAAAATATGATGTATACCAAAAAGCTTGTATACTATGTATATTATGTACAAATTGTATCAACTAAAAATTATTGTAAATAATAAAAATTGTTGTATACCAGAAAATAATGTTGAAAATAAGGCTTCTTATTTACTCTTGCATATCATCCTTGCATTTCAAAAAAAAGTCTTGCATTTCATTCATAGCATGTCATCTACACCTCATATACGTATCTTGCTTATGCAAGGTGAAAAGCTAGTGGGTTCTGAACCAAGTTTATGAATAGATGTTGAGGGTGGACTTGATTTGACCTTAATCCACCTAATTTCAGAGGAACCTTATAGGAACTGGAGTTAAGATTTCTCAGGTCAAGTGACTTAATTCTTTGAGTCCACAAGTCTATGTTCACATGTCATCTTGATTAGTCTAAGTAGAATATCTCGCACACAGCATGATTCTTTTAGACAGTGACCTAACTTGGACAAGCACAATGCAAGTAGCTCTTCATTGATGAGGTGGCGAGGAAGTAGAATCTTTTAGCTTGGAGTAGCACACGGGTGGAAACATCCGTCCTCCTCTAGGGAGGGTAGTGCATCTCAACCTGGTTTGGTGGTGTTGACGTCTGAGGACAGGACACTGTGGGTTGCAATAATCCTTCAAAAGAGGGATAATCTACTGGATCAAGAGGAAAAACTCCTGATGTACATGCTGCACCTTATATATAGTTCCAAAAAAAAGAAAAAATGCAAGAACTCCAAAAAAAATAGACAGGCCAAAAAAGATAATATTTCCTGTCGGAGTATGTATATTAGCAAGAAGTATGCAGCTGGATGACTTGGCTACACTGGTCAGGCATCCCGGGATAGGTAGCTACACTGGCTACTGTCCATTCTTTTCTCCACCCCCTCCTCTAGAGCTGGTCGCACTTGAACTTAGAAGGGAATACCCTGCTCCTCGAGGAAAGAGTTACTGGACCGGGTTATTTGAGTTACCTTGTTAGAGGAGGCTGGTTCTGAGCCATTTCTGATGAGGAGAGCTATTTATCACTTACACAATATAAGTAAGAATCATAGTCATCAGAAATTTGCGTATGAGGATTTGTTCTGACCTGACTGTTGAGGCGTCTTGAATAGAAGACTTGTGGAACTTGAAGTCTGTTAGGTCTTAAGTTCAGATCCCACTAAGGTTCCGCCACACAATAAATCCAAAGGTCGAGTCAATCCCCATTTTCAACTTTTGTTCATGACCTTGGTATGGAACCCAATCTCATTTCATTCTTGCATTTCATTTTAGTTGCTCGGGGACGAGCAAGGTTTAAGTATAGGGGGTTGATGAATCTGTGATTCATCACTCTAAAAGTTGAAAATTGAGCGTTGTTCCCGAGTAATTAGATTCATATTTCCACTGATATTGCATATAGCATTCATGCAAGCAAGCATAATATCTGCATTTTAGCATTCATATTTGCATAAAATAAGAAGCCAATTTCACTTGTAAATATTCACCTGTATATTAGATAAAATACCCTTATTTGTATATATTTTATACTAACTCCGAATCTAATAAAACCAATTCTACTGTGTATATATGACTAACACTAATTAAAGAAAAATATCAAAAAAATACTAACTTGTAAAATTACCCAATAAAACCCCAAACCCAGTTGAAGACCTTAGACCTTAAAACACACATATCTCTCTCATACAACCTCCGAATTAGATCTACTAACTTTTAAAGTAATATACATTCAAAGACCTTCGAAACAAGACCAATTTCTTAAAATCGGAGCTCGTATGCAAAACTTGGGTTTTGGGCCCTTTTGTATATTGTACATATTGACCGTTTTACCCCTGTATTTTATCCTTTTATTTTCTTCATTATTAAAAATCCAAAACAATTAGATTAAGTTATAAATATTCCTCTCATAAATTTTCTAACTTTATTTTGATTTTTTCTCTCTTTTAAAAATGACAAAAAAAATACAAAAGATAAAATGGGGTATTTTATATTTATAAGGTACCACCCAAAAATACATTTTTGTACAGATCCACTTCCTTTGATTTTCGGCCCTTCACGAAAGTAGTAGATCTCATCGAGACGAGCAACTTTTGTGTTGACCACTTTTTGATTTAATCCCTTTTGTTATTTCTTTTTTATTTTTCTTTACATTTAATTTTGAATTTTCTAGGAGCGACATGTGGCAGCTCCTAGAGCCGCCACATGTCACCCCATTTTATTTATTTTCGGATTTATTTTATTATTTTCAGATTTATTATTATTATTTTACTATTATTATTTTAATTATTTTTAGTAGCATACTATATTATTTTATTATTTTATTTATTTTACTCCCTTTTACCTCTTCTCCCTTACTTTTCTTCTACTCCAAGTTAATAACTCCCCACTCTCTCCATTCTTTTCCAACTCCCTCCTCCTCTTTATATCCTCTCCATCTCCCACATTCATCCCCATCCACCGTTTTCGAGAGAAGTGAGGTCGAGCCCCTTTAACCTTCAGGTGACAATTGTAGGAGACGAGTCGAGCGACGACAACCTCAAGGAGAGATCCGCGACATCACCATTGCCGCGCCGCGAGATCCAATTGGACTTGCCTAGCTTCTCGGCTTTTCTCCAAGCTGATCGAGGCCACCACGACGGAAGCCGCGCATCGGGGCTCATTTTCGGCGAACCACAGGTAAGTATATTCTATCTTCATCTTGTCATTTTATTTTATCTAACAATTTTTTTATTATTGTTCTACAACAATCACAATATCACAATCACGATCATCACGTACCACCACCATCATTCATCATCTCCATTCATCACCACAAATCATCACACAAAAACACCTCACCATTACAAACACTACACAAATACCACAACCACTACAATCACAATCATCTCTTTCATCAACATCAACCATTGTCACCAATATCATCACAATCCACTTGCCAATTCACATTTTATTTCCTGTACACACAAAGAAAATAAAAAAATAAAGTTGCAGGTCCTGTACAGCTACGCCAACCGCCACGACCGCACCGACCATCATCAGGCCACCGCGGCTGCCTCCGTTCACAGCCACTGCCGTCAGCCCCTTTCGCAGCCCCTGCCGAGTCCTCCGCCGGGCGGCTCCACGCTGCCACGACCTCCACGCGCCGCCGGCGGCGCGCCGCTCCTCTCCAGCCAGGCCGCCTTCTCCCGCCAGCCCGACTCCACGCCCTCGCCAGCCCCACGTGGCCACCGACGACCTCTCGCGGTTCCGCCCCTACCGATTCCGCCCGCTGCTCCCTTCGCGCCAGCGCCGCTTTCCAGCTCTCCTGCCCGCGTAGCCGTGCGCGCTAATGCCACGCCTCCGCGCGCGGCGTACATGCGTACTAACCGCCCTCCACCAGCCGCGCATGACCGCACACCGTCGTCCGCTCCCCTCCATCGACCTCGCGCCACCACAACCTTCTCCTCCACGCACCGCTCGCTGCTCTTCCGCCCGCGCGTGCCTAGGCCGCCGTCCCTCCAGCCCTCACCGAGCTCCCGCGCCTCCACCAGGCACTGCGACCGTACACCTCACGCGTGCGGTTCTGCTCGCCAAAATCCTCCGCTTGTGCTTGGACGGTCGTGCGCCGCCCCGTGCGCCCCTTGCCACGTGCGCCATCGTCGTCGCCGCCTAGAGCCCACCTCCGAGGCCCGCCGCCATAGCCACATGCCCTTGTGCCCTAGCGGCTAAGAAGGTCACCTTCCATTTATTTTATTTTGTGAAAATTACAAGTTCACCCCCTTTAACTGTAAGTAATTACAAAAAGTGCCCTTAGGCACAGTTGTGGGTTTATTAATTCATTTTCCGTATTGCATTGATACCCTGACTTTGCATGAACATTTGGACCGCAAAATAGCATCATTTTATTCAATGAAAAATAGCACGTTGTTGATCAACTAATTCTTTATCTCCTGGCTATTTATTTGCATTTTTGTGAGTATTGGATATTTTATTAAAAATCAGAGATTGAAATTAAGTGATATTTTACCTGTTTACGCTCTGAAATTCGCATAGGACTATTTATTGCTCAAAAAATTGTGAAAAAATTGTGAATGGTGCATCTAATTGTGCTTTAATTACTTTCTAAATTTTCGTCCAATTAGGAATTGTCTTGTGCGTAAAATAAATTGTAGAGTGATTTTTGTAATTGATTTTTAATTAATTTCACGAATAATATTTTTGAGAAATTTCTACTCTCGTAGATTCCTTATTAAAATATCTATTTGACATAATTCATTCTCTAGATGATTTGATTTCGTGGATTAATTAGGAACTAAATACCCATAATTACTCTGTTTTCATTAAAAAATTCATAAAAAATCATAAAGTATCAGAAAATTCTAAAAAATTAGTCTAACTTCATTTCATCATGTTTAGCTCTCAGTAAATTTTTCATAATTTTTGCAAATCATTTTCACGAAAAATTGTATAAAAATACCAAAAAAGTTTGCATTTTTCATGTGTGCATTTTAAACCCAAAAATTCCAGAAAAAAATACATTTGCATTAATCATTGAATTAGGTTTACAGGAAAAATACAATTTCGTCGTTTTGGATTAATTTCAGATTAAAATTAAATTTGGCTAAGTTGTTGATTTTCTTATTAACCTAGTTCGTTTGCATCATTGCATTGGCATTTTTATCGCATAAAAAAATAAAAAAATTCCACTTGGAAAACCGCGATCTAATCCATCTAATCTGATCCCAAGTTGTTCCTTTGCATCCTTGAGTCGACCCTGGGGCTTGCCCAGGCTAAACAAACATAAAACCGCGCGTATATTCATTCGTTGATTCATCGATTTGTGCGGTTATTTTTGATCGACGCGGATCTATCCGACTGCAATGCACTCGTCTATTAGATATTATTAACAAGGGCAGGTCTGCGGCCCGCCACTCCACGCTTATCCTTAATCTCTATATCAAACTCCTGGAGTAGAAGGATCCATCTGATCAACCTGGCTTTGGCATCCTTCTTTGACATGAGGTACCTGATGGCGGTATGATCAGTATAGATGGTCACTCTAGATCCAATGATGTAAGATCTGAACTTATCTAGGGTGAAAACTACGGCTAGCATCTCCTTCTCAGTGACGATGTAGTTCCGCTGCGCGGCATCCAAAGTACGGCTAGCGTAGTGAACAACAAAGGGGACTCCATCCCTCCTCTGTCCTAGCACGGTCCCTACGACAAAATCGGAGGCATCCATCATGATCTCGAATGGGAGAGACCTATCGGGCAGCTGGAGAATAGGAGCCTCTACAACACGACTCTTGAGAGTCTCAAATGACGATAGACACTTATCATAAACAAGGGAACTCGGTGTCTTTCGTCAGCAGATCAGTCAATAGTAAGGAAATCCTATTGAAATCATGAATGAAGCGCCTATAGAAACCAACGTGCCCCAGAAAAGACCGTAACTGCCGCAAGTTGGACGGTGGATTGAGTTTTCTAATGGCATCCACCTTGGTCGGATCAACCTCCATGCCCCTGTTGGAGATGATATGGCCAAGCACCGTCCCCTGAGTCACCATGAAGTGACTCTTCTCCCAACACAACACCAGGTGAACCTCTATGCATCGCTGAAGTACTCAATCTAGGCAGTCAAGATAGGAATCGAATCCATCGCCGTAGACTGAGAAGTCATCCATGAAGACCTCCAAGCACTCCCCCACCATGTCCGAAAATATGGACAACATGCATCTCTGGAATGTCATCGGAGCGTAGCACAATCCAATGGCATGTTCTGAAAGCATATGTCCCGAAGGGATAAGTGAAGGTGGTCTTGTCCTAGTCCTCTGACGCTATGGCCACCTGATTGTATCCGGAGTACCCATCCAAGAAACAGTAATGGCTCTTCCCTGCCAGCCTCTCAATAATATGATCAATAAAGGATAAGGGGAAATGATCCTTCTTGGTGGCCTGGTTCAATCGTCTGTAGTCCACACTGACCCGCCAAGAAGTGGGTACTCAGGTAGCGATCTCCTCTCTAGACTCACTAATAACTGTGGTGATGCCCATCTTTTTAGGCACCACATGTAATAGACTGATCCATTTGGAGTCGGAGATGGGGTAGATAAAATCGACGCTCCACCATTTCGAGATCTCCTTCATGATAACATCTCGAAGATTCGGATTCAGTCGTCCCTGGAACTCACGCGACGGCTTCGCGTCCTCCTCGAGATAGATATGGTGGGTGCACAGGGCCGGACTTATCCCCTGGAGATCGGCTACACTTATTTCAAGAACCCCCATCAGACGAGATTCCTGCTCTCCAGTCAAATCAGCAGAGATAATGACTGGGTTCATCTCATGCTCACCTGCAAGGAACCTATACTTCAGCGATGACGGTAGCAGCTTCAGCTCTAGACGAGTGAGTGCTGGCGGATCTGGCCTCTGAAAAGTCTGAGTGAACGCTGCCAAATCTGCATGGGAGAATGAGAACTCTCGCTCACAATCTGAATCTGGCGGAGGCTGCTCTGCTGGACTGTCTCTGCTCTGTATGGAATCAGCCTCCTCCCTAGATGTAGGCTCAATGGAAGTCAGACACGGTGTCAAATAGTCGAACTTGGCCCAATCAATATCTGACTCAGAGGGATCTGTATTAGAATCACAAAAATCTGCCTCACGATTGGGAACCGGCTCTGCTGCCTGAGATGTATTCTGGACCAGGAATGCGCTCTCCAAGTTCTCCTCTACTAGCTTCTCTGCATCAGCAAACTCTGAAGGTGAGAGGATGGACCGTGCTACTGGATCTGCCCAAACTGCCTCATCATCTGTGATCACAAAATCGCAGTCCTAGTAGATGTCTCACCCTGCCTCTGTTATCTGCCCTGAATCTGAAGTCGGCTCTGAGCAAGCTGAATCTTTGGCTCTAGTCTCCTCGACCGTCTCTATTTGTATACTCTCGCCCTCGACGCGAAAGTACATCTTCTCGCTATCATGGTCGGACACTGCCTTGGCTGTGGCCAAGAATGAGCATCCTAGAATGATGGGGGTATCGATCACAGACTCAGAGATCTCCATGTCCAACACAACGAAGTCCACGGGGAATTTCAGGCCCTGAATCGTTAGGACAACGTCCTTCAGCAACCCCTTCGGCCTCTTGACATATCGATCAGCAAACTAAAGGACCGTCCTTCTTTGCCGGAGAGTGCCCAACTCAAAGCAATCGAGAAGGGCTGCCGGAAGAAGGTTGATCGAAGAACCGCTGTCTAATAGAGAGCGGTCGAACCTCTTCTCATGGATGTGGCATCTGACATACGGGGCTCCTGCATCTGGTCTCTTGGCTGGCAGACGGTTCTGAATCGTGAAACAAGTGGCACGAGTAAGCACATGGATCTCTGACTGATGGTTCCACCTCTTCCTCCTAACTGTGGTCCTGTTTCTGAGTGAACGCTGGAAGAGAGGTATGTGCTCCAAGGCCTCCTGTAAAGTTAGTTGTATCTGAAATTTGTCCATCATATGCTGGATGAACTCTATCTGATGGTTCTTTTTGGGATTTTCTTTTTTCTACCCCTTAGCCAAGTGGAGTGCTCGGGGAAAGGGGACTACATGGTCCTTCTCAGATGAAGGACTAGGAGATGATCTGGAATGCTCATGAACAACAGAATCCACACAAACATCATCCAGCTACACAGGTAGATCCAAAAATAATAAACCCTTTCCTTTATTTGCAGAAGTGTCCTGTAATACATGTACGGAAGGAGAAACAACATGACTAGCAGAACTGAAAATGGTGGCCTCAGTACCACCCTCGGCATCTGGACTCGCGGCATCAGTATCGCGCTCTATCTCAGCAACTGAAATGGTAGTGTCAGTACCACCTCCTCCATCTGGTGAAGTGATGACCTCAGTATCGTCGGTGGGATCAACATCCATGGTGGCGTCAACACCACCGTCATCATCTCTAGCATAATCAACATCGCTCTCCTCCTCGCTTGGCGCTCCAGATGGGACGTGGGATCGTCGCTCAGATGAGGCGCCGCCTGGTGGCATCCTACCGCTCCTAAGTGTAACAAAGTCAGCATCAAACATATATGCAGTCATATCACCAAGTGAAGCACTAGGAGTGGTAATCTCAGTGAACTCTACCTGCTCAGACTTCCTCTTGAGGTTGTTCGGGTTCGACTCGATCTGGACAGGGATGGCGGCCTTCCCTCTCACTATCTCCCGCATCTCCTGGCAGAACTCATCCATCTCCCGTCAGAAAGTGGCCTGCTTCTCGGTCATGAGGCAGACTAGATCATCCAAGGCAGGGTTCTCATAGGTCGGCCCACGAGAACCTGACGGGTCGCCTCACCGGTAGTGAGGCTGCTGCTGCTGGTGAGAGGGGTACTGCTGATGAAATTGCTACTGAGGCTGCTCTCGCCTCCAAGGCTGTCCCTGCTGATAGGTACGAGAACCATACTGTTGGTGTTGGGATGGCTGCTGCTGCTATACTGGGGGATGGGGTTGCTGGTGCTGCTCACGCTGCTGGCCGTACTAGCCACCCTGAACTGGAGGCTGCTGCTGGGAACTGGTGCCTCCGGCTGACCAGCAGAATCCGGGATGGTCTCTTCAGATACCGGGTTGGGGTCGATCATACCAAATCCTGTTGACATCCATCAACGACTCCTACTCGTAGGTGGGTGGGGGGAGTATTGCCAGGGGCTGATCCGACTGGTAGACTACCATCTGAGTATCTTGGGATGGTGGTGGTTGGTAAAACTACAGTGGTTGCTGGTAAGACTCCGCCTGTACGAGATGAACCTGTCTAGGCTGACTGGAGTGCTGGGACGAGCTACCACTGTTGCTCGGATCTCCTCGTGACCTGAGACAGGGCTGAGAAGCCGTATGTGCCTTCTGGAGACACATGAGCTGTGTCTTCAGGTCCATCAACGTCTGTGCCATCTGATCCATCTGCGTGATGCCCTGGCACTGCTTCTTCTCGATCAACTCGATCCGATCCAGCTTCTCGCTGATGATGTCTATGTCTGCGCCTGTAGACTCTGCCTGTACGGCTGTCGCAGACGAAGTGGAAGACATGCATCGACCCGTGCTATCCTCCGAAAATGCACAGCCTGTGGCTGGGGACATCCCTGAGTGTAGAGGCAGGTCTCAGACATCACAGTGTAGTTCTCGACCATATCCTCATAGATGGCCCAGACTTGATCCTCATCCTTGGTGAAGTAAGAACCGCCACAAGAAGCATTCACCAGGCCCTGCAGCTCTGGTGTCAGTCCGTAAAAGAAGCTCTGAGCTAGGTTCGGCTTCGTGATGTCATGGATCGGGCATCTGTCGGTAAGTTCTCTAAACCTCTCCCATGCCTTGTGAAACTGCTCGTTGGAGAGCACAGAGAAGTTGCTGATCAGGGCCCTCACTGCATTAGTCCGCCCGAGTGGATAGTACTTGTTCAAGTACTCGGTGCGGAGTTGCTCCCAGGTGTACACAAATCTCCCCAAATGCTTCAGCCAGTTGGTTGCTCTGTCAACAAGGGAGAAGGGGAAGGCAATCATCCGAATCGTGTCCTCGTCCACCTGCCGATCGTGGACTGTGCTGCAGATCATCTCAAACTCCTGAAGATGCAGATGGGGCTCCTCAGTGGCGAGTCTGTGGAAGTGGGGAAGAAGTTGAAGTGTCTGTGGGAGGGAACTTGAAGTCCCCCACGATCGCCGGAAGTACGATCCACCGGTGTGTAAGTGTCGATCCAGGGTCGTGCAACTCCCGCATCGGTCTGGCTGCTGCTGCCGGCTGGACTGCCTCCTCTAGATGATCTGGATCCCTCTCTCCCGCAGCTCTCAGCTGATCTCGTGCTGTCCTCAGCTTCTCCATCTCTCTCCTCATCTCCTCCATGAAGGCTCCCTGATCCCGTATCTGGCGCTGCATCATCTTGAGAGAACCCAACAGGGTGTTGTTGATCGTACCCTGGTCCAATACGTATGTTGTCTCTCAGGTCGCTGACCCTCGGTGCGCTCCTCACTGCTGTCTATGGTCTCTGCAAAGACAAAATACCCAAACCCAGGTGCCGATAAATCATCTGTCTGTTGTCTCTCATCTGGCACTGGTATCTCTGGACTGGTAGACGGGTGGTCAAGGGGGAACAGGGCGGAATCGAACTCGGGTTCGGAGAGCATGTCTCGACTCTCATGAACCAACCTAGATGAACGGGCCGGAGTGCTGAAAAGCGGTGCAGCCAGAGGCTGCCTAAGAGACCTCCTGCCCATCATCTTGATTTGGCGAGTCAGGCGGATGAGATCTGGAAAACACACAAGATAAGAAAACAAACCCTCGATTCCCCTACGCAACACAGAGCTGAAGACCGTAAAGGTTCGGTCAATTATCTTGTCGATTTTATTTAGGTGATCAAGTCAGTCTATCAGAGCGGTTACGCGAGCTGATGGGAATCCAATCCTCCCAACAGACTGTCCAGTATAAAAGACCGTTAGTCTGATCGGAGATCGGATATGGCTCTAGCCTAGTGTATGGGTCGCTCTCTCGCTCATCCAAACCAGACAAGGATGCTCTCCCCAAGAAAAAATTTTATGTGAGGTGTCTTTTAGGGTCAAGTATGTTTAGCAGTCCCAATTTTATAGTTTTTCTTTTTATGTGTTTTTCAGTGCAAGCAACGTCTAACGATTTTTTCGGTTCTCCTTATTATTTTAGTTCGAAAACGGGGGGGGGGGGGGAGAAGACAAAAAAGCCGATGCACGATAAAATCAATGATGCATGCAGAGTAAGAGATGCGTACCTGACTCCAGCCGTCTACATGCATAGTGATCCACGCATTAAAGTAAAGACTGAAATAAACTACCTATGTGATGCACGAGAAACCAACCTTAGACAAAGAATTTCTACACGATAAGAACCGCAGCCGGGTACTCAAACCTAAGTCTGGATTCCTATCTTGGGAGCCACTCAGTGTCTGCCACAACGGATCTTGCACGCGCTATATGTGACTCCTCAAGGAATGTGGACTAGAGTCTAAGTAATTCGACTTTTTCTTGTGAGTTAATTAACTAGGTCCACTTACGATCTAGTAGGAACAAGTAGATAATTAGGGATTGGATCCTAATCAATTACGTCACAATCAGAAGAAAATCCTAAGCTAAGGCCAAAACCACGTAAATCAGACAGACAGTTATAATAAAATGCGAGAAAAACTGAAAATCGACGAAAAATACGGTGAGGTCCCTGATAACTGGCTCCCACTACCCTTGTTAATTCGATCAAATTAATGTTCAAATTAATTAAGAATGTTCGTTGTAGTCGGATAATGTGAGCAGATAAAAAACCACTTTTAATTAAAACAAGTTAATCTCGAGCGACAAATTTTTTACTTGGTGGAAATCCAAGGTCGAACTCAGGGAGGCAGCTGTCTCCTTAGGTAGATTCGAAGCAAATTTCCAATGTTCGATTTTTAGAGGGAATATTTTTGGTCTTTTTCGACTTTTTTATGCAAGACTCATGTAAAATCATGCCAACTTACAAGTTAAATCAGAAATATGGTCAGATTAATTCCAAAAATTATGAAATTTGGCCAGATGATGAAATATGGTGAAATTAAGCTACAATAATTTTTTGTAATTTTAGATGCATGGATAATAAAATATGCAGACTTTAGTGGAAAATGACTAAATCAATTTTAATAATTAACAAATGATGCTATTTCTCAGAAACAAAATTAATCCAGATAGGTCTAATTAAGAGCTATCCAAATCAACTTTAATTTCGTTAAAACACTTCACGATTGATTAATTAAAAATCGATTAAGGTTTTCACTAAATGATTTTTCTAAGACAAACTATACGTGCAAATGGTGTGATTTTCGGATATGTTGTAGCATAGCTTATATATAACAATGATGATTTTTCGAAGATTTTTCGATAAGTAGACAATGCGCAATAAATTAATCAATCAACATGGGCAAAATATTGCAATTTTCACCAAGTTAATTTCCATAAATATTCTGCAAATCAGAGAAATACAAATAAATGCTAAAATGGTAGAACAAGAGTTATACTACACAATGCAACTTTTGGAATTAAAAATTGATGACAAAATGACGACTAAATAAACATGTAAATGCAGGGGTATGAATGCAATACAGAGAAAAGAAATATGAGATGAAATGAGAACAAGGACTTACATGCAATTGCCGGAAACTTGAATTTTTTTAAAAAACTTGCAAAGAGGTGCAAGTGTCCCCTTTGCAAATTCCCTTTTGTCTTTATTATCCGATAGAGCTTCTTTTGGAGATGAAACAGGGGAGAACTTGGAGGAGCTTCACCGCGGATGGTGTTGAGCTTGAGGGACCGTGGGCGACGCGGTTGACGAAGGCGGACGGCGAGGGAGGTGGCCGGTGTTGGCTGGCGCGCGACGGTGCGCGAGGAGGGCGCTGGAGGCCGTAGGTGGCTGCGTCGAGGGGCGAGCGGGGCTGGTTGCCCGCGTGCGGGGCTGAAGGTGGTCGGCTACGAGGGCGCGTCGTCGAGTGGAAGATGGTGGAGGCGCGGCCGGGCTTGGTGTTGACGGGGATAGGGTTGGGCATGGGCCGGGCTCGGGCCGGGTTCGCCTTGGCCCGGCCCAAGCCCATTTTAGAATATGGGCTAACGGGTCGGGCCTAGGCCCATTTTATTTTCAAAAATTAGGCCCAAGCCCAAACCCGGCCCAAATAAAATGGGTCGGGTTCGGGTCGGGCCGGCCCAATTTAACACCTATGTATACGAATATCATGTCTTCCATTCTTCTTGCATTTGTGTGGTTGTTTCTTATGCATGTGTGCATGTTTAAAACTATAAAGTATGGTAACTAATTTGTGATTTTAACATTAGTTGTATGTTGGAAATACAAACGTGGTAAAAATATGGCGACTTAAACCACCATTCAATTCACCATTACATATTCTATTGTAGATGCGGGCACTATGACCCAGTACAAATTGGTTACTTACAGTTGTACATGCTGTAGCACTTGAGGACACAGATTCCATTATTGCATATTAATGTAATAATCTTGTATATTAATGTAATAATATCCTCAATCCACTATTGGATATGATTATTAATGTATCTAAGCATTTATTCTACACTTGAATAAGGATAGTAAAGTTAGAACATGGTATTTGGAATGAACATGAATATAATTGATATAATTATACCGTACTGGATATAAATATACTTGCTTTAGAATGGATCGGGCTATCGGGCTAACGGGTTTGGGCCTTCTAAGGCCCAAACCCGGCCCGTTAATCAATATGGGCTCATTTTAGGGCCCACGGCCCGCCCATTAAATTTCGGGTTCGGGTTTGGGTCGGGTTATACGGGTCGGGTTTTGAGCCGGGTCGGGCCGGCCCAGCCCAATGCCCAACCCTAGACGGGGACGCACAGAGGGTGGAGGCATGGCGTCGAGGGGCGAGCGGGGCTAGTTGCCTACGCGCGGGGGTCGTTTGGAGGAGGCGTGCCTGGAGATGCGCGCACGCGCGCAGTGAAGCTCGGGGGGCACGCGGCTGACGACGTCGGAGGTGGAGAGCGGTCGGGGTGTTGGCGTGGCCGCGCGATTGAGCACGAGGTGGAGAGGCGTGCGCGTCCTGGAGGACGGGCGGCGGCTTGGAAGTGGAGGTGACGCGTGGTGGGGCGGAGGCGCTTGCATTGAGGGCGGAGGATGGCCGACACACGGCCAAGGTTCGTCGGGACAGAGGCAGCAGCGCGGTGACTGCTGTGGTGGCGTGGCCGAAGGCAAGCGACGTGAAGGATGGAGGAAAGGAGCGGAGGAAGAAGAAACAGGGGGGTGTCACCACCTCCTCTGTTTCTCATGCATTTGTTTAAGTGGCTTAAATAAACGATTAATCGATTGATGAAAGTTCGCCGAAAAATTTAAGAAAAATCACCGTTGCGTTCGCAACATGTGATTTATCTGTAGAAGTGCAATTGGTTTTGCGAATCGATGAATGGAGCAATGATGGATTGATGAGAGAGAGAGAGAGAGTGTGTGGCTGTAGAATGAGGAAGAAGAAGAAAGGGAGAAGAAGATTACCTGGAGGTGATGGAGGTGATGCCTATGGAGGGAGAAGCAAAGCTTCTCAGGTCGTCGTTCGACATGCGACAAGCGGAGCTCGGCTGCGGCTGAGAGCAGCAGCAACAAGGACCGAAGCCCCTGGATCTCGCCTAGCAAAAGGATCCTGTCTTCGCTCGTTACGGTGGCTCTCACTTGCTGTCACCAAGAAGAGGGCGGAGCTCAAGGATTGTGTGCTCAAGATGGCGGATGGGAAAGAGTGTGGGAGATGGAGAGGTTATAAAGAGGAGGAGGAGGAGGCAATTGGAGAGGAGATGGAGAAGGTGGAAGAGATGGGGTGGGATGGGAGGTGTCGAAGAGGCTTCTTCCTTAAGTTAAGGGAGAGTGGGGAGGAATGGGTAGAGAAGTGGGAGATGATGCCACTTGGCACACTAGGATGCGGCCATGTGGCATTTATTTAATTAGTAGCCAAAAACCAAGGGATTGACACGTGGCGGCTTCCGGAGCCACCACGTGTCGCTCTCAGAAAAATCCAAAGCTAAATGGAAAGAAAAATCAAAAAGACATAATAAAAGGGATTAAATCAAAAAGTGGTCAACACAAATGTTGCTCGTCTCGACGAGATCTACAACTTTTGTGAAGGACCTAAAATCAAATGAGATCATCTGTACAAAATGTATTTTTGGGTGGTACCTTATTGATATAAAATACCACATTTTATCTTTTGCAATTTTTTTATCATTTTTAAATAAGAAAAAAATTAAAATTAAAATAAAGAAAATATGAGGATAATATTTACAATTTAATCTATTTTTTGGATTTTTAATAATGAAGAAAATAAAAGGATAAAATATAGGGGTAAAACGGTCATTATGTACAATGTACAAAAGGGGGCCCAAAAACCCAAGTTTTGCATACGAGCTCCGATTTTAATGAAATTGATCTTGTTTCGAAGGTCTCTGAATGTATATTACTTTAAAAGTGAGTAGACCTCAAGCGGACACTTTATGAGAGAGATATGTGCATTTTAAGGTTCATGTTTTCAAACTTGGATTGGGATTTTATTGGTCAATTTTGCAAGTTAGTATTTTTTTGATATTTTTCTTTACTTAGTGTTAGTAATATATACAGACTAGAGTTGGTTTTATTGGATTTGGAGTTAGTGTAAAATATATACAAATGGGGTATTTTACCTAATATACAGGTGAATATTTAAAAGTGAATTTGGCTTCTTATTTTATGCAAATATGAATGCTAAAATGCAAATGTTATCAATGCATGCATGAATGCTAATTATGCAATATACGTAGAAATATGCCTCTAATTACTCGGGAAAAAAGCTCTATTTTCAACTTTTAGAGTGATGAGTCACAGATTCATCAGTCCCCCGAGCACACCGGTGCTCGGTGAAAAAGACCCCTGTAGTCACCGATAGAGTCCAAGTGTCTGTCCCTATATTATTGCAATAATAGTCTGATGAAAAGTAAACTAAACTACACTACGGCTATTCTACGATTATTTGTGGTTATTTCGCAGCTCCCGCACTCTTGCTCGGCTCCTCGCGCTCTCCCTGCAACACTATAAAGAAAAGAACTGCATCCGACTCCCGTGTAGCTTCCGAAAAAACCGCCTCGGTCCAGGGGCCCTCACAAGAAATCAAATAAGAATGTATCAGACACAATTATTATAAAAATATGCCAAAAAATCAGAGAAAAATATCTGTATGAACAAAAAATTGCGAAAAAAAGCCGCGAAAAATAAAAAATGACTACTAAGCCGTATCCCCGGCAACGACGCAATCATGATTAGCCGAAAAATCCCCTGAAACCCGAGTAAGGATAAAATCAATCAAAGGTCGTTGCGACCCGAATCTCGCAGATCGGACTCAACAATAAAATTAGACCACCAAAATGAACAATCAGTCAAAAAGCCGAATAAGCAGTCTTGTTATTTATTTAACATGTTATAGCGACCAAGGTCAAACTCAAGGAGCACAGATTGGCCAAGTGGCCTACAAAGTAGTAAGAAAATGAAATAAAAGGATAAAATATTTTTGGTGGTTTTTATAGGTTTTAATTTTTTTTGTGTTTCTAATTATGAAGAAAATATGAAAAGAAGGCTACAAGCACAGAAAAAACAATTTATTAAACACTCCAAAACAACTTAAAAAATTCAAATAAAATTATTTTTGTGTTTTATATATTTTCAATATTTTTGATAATTTTCTCAGAATTTTGTGATTTTTAGTTGATTTTATAAAAATAGGAAAACGCTGAAAATCATAGTTAATTTGCAGCCAGATTTGAAAGGCTAATTAAAAATAGATAATTAGTCTCTAAAAATCTGGAGATAATTTTATAACAACTAGAAATGGAAGCTAAGCTGCAGGAACAAAAATTGTATTTTTTTTGAATTTTTACGGAATTTTCAAAATTTTTATAAGATTTTAAGGTTTTGTGATTTTTAGGTGTTTTATAAATACAAATGAAGTTAAGATTGGTCTGAAGCAAGTAAACAACAAAATAACCAGTACCTAATTTATTTGTAATTTTCAGATGAGTTTTTATATTTTTAGTTGATTTTATAATGCAAACAATAGCAAAGATAAGTGTGTTTGAATTTTTAAAAATAATAAACAGTAATAAAAATGTCCCAAAAAATAGTGAAATTTTTACACAGTGGCAGGAGCCAGTATCCAAATTTCACCAAATTTGGAGTTGATTTGATATTTTATTCAACCAATGTAAAAGCCACGCACACAGGGACTTGAACGCAAGAAAAACTAAGTTTCAGGGCTAAAATAGAACACATACAAGAACTATAAGGGCATCAATGTAAAATTCGTATCAATTTCCACACATGTTCAAATATAGTACGCACAAGGGTATTTCTGTAATATTCAGAACATAAAGTTCAATCAACAACAGTCAGAAAACCCAACGTGGGGGTGACGTGTCAGACAGTGAGTGGCGGCTCGCGAACGACTCTGATGACGCCTCCTGGAGGATCCAACGGTCCTGGCACGAGGGCGATCGTGGATTGCACGTGGCCATCAGATTATGGATTTAAACGGTCTGACACTGGAAGATGACGAACGGCTCTGATGAAATCTGGACGTGAAGTGAGATCCGATGGTGGATAAGCTGTCTGGAAAAACACCTTCTGGATGAACTTCGCCGGCAAGCTGGAGTGGCTGTGCACGTCTGATGGATGATCAACAAGAGGGTTTCGACGCGCCTCGTCGCTCCGCGTCTGGTGGTGGTGGCTGATGAAGCTTCCAACGATCAGATCCTCCAGCGAAGGAGGATGGACCTGGGCTGCTTCGACGAGGGGTGGACAATGCAACTGAGGGAGGTATCTTGCGCTTATTCACCTGCGAAGAGAGCTCGTACTCGGAGGAAGTCTCCGGCATGGGTTATTGAACCGACAATAAAGGGAAGTGGGGTGGTTTGCGAAGGGAGGTCCCGACGGAGGCGGTGGAAGGGACCAAGCTCGATCTGGGCTCGGATAGCCAAGATCGAGATGATCAGATCATGGAAGGAGGGTGACGATGAGTCGGGATGTCGATCTGTACGGATGGGATGGGGGTGATGGGGCTCCAGCCACTGGGGCGGAGCTGGCGGAGCAAGGTGTAAACGATCGAATCTAAATGGCGAACTGGAACCTAAGGGAAGTACCTGATGGTCGGAATCGACTGTGGAGGAGATGTTGGATCTCCGACGGTCTTCGCCTCGATGGAGCGTCGCCTCTAGAGGCTCGGGCTACGCCGGCGGCGTAGCGCGACGACGATGGTTGCCGGACCTAGGGCAAACGCCTCCAAATCCTCGCTGCAACACTCTCAATCACTCGCTGTCACTCAAGGATGAAGGTGGAGGTCCTGGGAGTCGAAGACGGGAGCCAAAGATGCGTCAAATGGCGGAAGGAGGCACAACTTTATACTGGTAGGGGTCCGGGAAGATGGGAATCGGGCGCGCAATCCAAAGCTCGGACCCCTAAAAAGATGGTCGGGTGTGGATCAGGGATGTATCGTGGATAATCGGGGCCCGAGGTTTTAGGAGATAATGATCGGATCAGGGCGCGATAATTCGGGTCGGCGCGAAGATCCGCCTAGAAGTGGTCCCTGGGGGAGAGTTGACCGGGGGTCACAATCCCCTGTGGACCAATGGAAAAATTCCATTGGAAAATTATTTAAAAAATCATTTTAAAATAGTAAATGATTTTATTTTGAAAAATTTTCAACATAAAAAATGTTTATTATTTTTCAAAGTATTTTTTTGATTATTTATTTATTTTTTGAAAAAAATTAATGTATGTACATAGTATTATATTATATACAGGTATATGTACCTATGTATTTTTTATTTTTTATTTTTAATTGTTTATTTTTGTAGAAGTATCCCTATTTTATATTTTATTTATTTACATCATAAAATATGGGATTCAAAATAATTTTTATTTAATTTTTATTGTGTAGTTACAAGGGTAAAATAAATATATATAGGTACATATATACATGATATATACAAGGGGAAGAGAGAGAATTTATTTTTGTTTTATTTTTATTTATTTTATTTTTATAAGTATATACACATTACGAGGGACACACAAATATTTTTAATTTATGAAAATAATAATATATACATAAAAGGGGGAATATTTGCACAAAGATGAATGGCCCTATCTCTCTCTACTTGTTTTATTTTGCGGTCAGGCCAATGTTGAGCCCTCCCTTGGGTTCAGGTCACTCAATATTTATTCTAAATATTTCCCTCTTTTTCTTTATTTCTTTATTCCTTTATTTTTGTGCAAAAATATGCTAATTATGGTTATTTACATGAAGCATGCATTTTTATAATTCATTCTATTTACAAACATTTACATGGTCTTTTACCAAGGTTTCTAGCTAAAATAAAGGAATAAAGAGTGATGAATGGCGATTCATCACCATCATCTAGGCTTAGGATCTTTGAGGAGATCGAGAACACTCCTATAGTTTGCAGATCGGTCTATTAAGAGGCCTAAGGGAATGCTGAGGGATGTTATCCTAGACATCGAGGGGAAGCAATACAAGGTGTACTTCACGATTCTAGATATGGAGTGTCCCTAAAGATGGAAAGATTCTCATATCATACTTTGTCGTCCTTTCTAAGGATGACATGAGCTATATTTGATTATACTTTGGGAAAGATACACTTTCATACACACAAATGAAATGTAAAGTTAGAGACGCAACAAACGAAATGGTAGAGACCTGATTCGGAGAGTACTATAGAGTATCTCTCGTCAGAAGCCAAGTGCTATAGAGTTGACATAGTTGATCACTAGCAGTAGCAATCAACATGGGTTGGTGAGTCCCTCTCATCAAGAGAGGACAATGTAGATGAAACAGTTCGACAGATCCTGCGGAACCAGACCTTACTCACATATCTCCCTACATCCTCTATGACTCAAAAGCCAGCTTCGGCTTGTCAGACCTATTCCCTTCAGGTCAATCAGAGGATAATGATAACGAGTCAGACGCGGCTTTTGCTGATTGCATGGATACATTTGGCGATCTGATTCTTGAGTAGAATTAATTGGTGGCTACTATCACAATAGATCTATCCACATCCACCACAAAGCCATATTCAGAAGCCATCAAGCTAGATTTTTTTGATGATCATACCATTCCCGAGCTCAAACCTCTATCCCCTACATTGAAGTATGCCTTCCTTGCATGCTCAGCTCAGAAGTTCTCGGTCATTATCAGTGCTAGCCTAATTGGGGAGCAAGAATCTTGCTTGTTGAAGATTCTTGAACATAACCATAAGGCCATAGGTTGGAGCGTATCCTATCTCTGTGGGATTAACCATGCTTTGTGGTCACACCATATTTACCTTGAGGAAGATGCTAGACCCTCTCGTAAGTTCCAATGCAGACTGAATCCAAACTTATGGGATGTGGTAAAGAACGAAATAGAGAAATTGTGTGACAGGGGTTTATCTATCCCATTTTTTATTCCGAGTGGGCGGCACCACTACATGTAGTCCCTAAGAAGGCAGGACTTCTGACAGTCACCAACTGGAAAGGAGAAGAGATTGTAACATGAGACCTATGTTAAGGTGTGTTTGTGTGGATTACAAACTCTTAAATGCCATTATGAAAAATGATCATTTCTCATTACCATTCATTGCCAAGATCCTGGAGAGATTTGCAGGGAAACAATTCTTTTGCTCTCTAAACATGTACTCAGGATACAATCAAGTATCCATCTCTCATGAGGACCAAGAAAAGCTCACATTCACATGCCCATTCAGTACACACACATTCAGGCGCATTCCCTTTGGGACATGCAAGGCACTGGGAACTTTCAAGTGGTGCATGATGTTCGACATGCGAACCCACGATGAGCCATTATGCAATAAATGTTATTGCAAATATCATTCCCTGATTTGAAATGAAGAATAATTAATTTGCATAATAGGTCCCCCTAGTACAATTAGGGTTATGTACCATGGTCATCTTAATGATCATACAGTTGTTGATTCAATAATTGAATCATAGAGGCTGGTGCTTGGATGAACATCTAAGGAGTTAGATTGAGGACTCATCAAACACCGTCAAATGATTATTAAGAGAGGATCTTTAGCCTGAGAAGGAGATGACAATCCATTCTCTAAAGGCTGATATCTAACAAACCTCTTCATGGAGGTCTTCTTCATAGGGATAGAGATTCAGAGGTGTTAGATAAGTTAGATCAAAGAGTTGACTTAACGAGATCGAGATAACCAAAGTCCTATGTCGTATGCTGTCACGATATAGGCATACATCCTCTGACCAGAGACAGATGTGTTACTATATGTCCGAGTATGTACATTTGGCAGACCAATAGGTTTATGATCTAATCAAGGTCTACACACCGGTGCGCTGGTATGCATGTAAGGGCATATGAGTAATACAATCTCTCAAAGGGATCATACAGGTCCATTACTGAACCGAAAGACATGAGCTCGCTCATGAGATATTGGGAAGAATCAAATTTCGTGTACGGTCATCTCGCTTTGGAAGCTTGATTGAATTTATAGGTTTGATATATACTTTTGGAAAGTATATGATCAAGACCTAGGTATGATATATGATTTTGGAAAGTATATGATCAAGACCTAGGTATGATATATGCTTTTGGAAAGTATATGATTGATACCGACTCCCAATGATCAAATGAGAAACTTACTCATAAAAACCCTGAAGTAGACAATGTAAAATTGATCTAATACTTCGGGTTTATTCTGGGTCTTCCAGTATGCAGGATGTACAGGTATTGGGAATACCTAAGGGTGATGTGATAATAAACGATTGTATAACCATGACACTTACATTCCTAGGGAGTGATGAAACGGGTCTGGATTTTAACGACTCCTCCAGTAGAGAAGTAATCTGATCTTGGTCTACATGTTGGATATTGATCTGAATGTGATTCGGATGCAATGAGAATATTAGATTTTCGCTCTTGATTTAATCAAGCATCTATGGGAGGCTCGAGATCTGGATTTGAGATGTGATCTCAATATCCAGATCACTATACGTGGAATAATACAATCACCCTGTCCTTGCCTCCAAGGATCTGCGGAGAGAATGCATTATTCTTGAAAGCGTTCAAGAATAATTTCATTGTTGATATTATATATCTGAGCATTGAGAAAATTGATAATTGAATGCGATTTAATTATCATGAATAATATGAATTTGATTTGTATTATAAAGAGAGTTATCTAAGATAATTAAATGTGATTTAATTATCAAGACGTGAATATTGTGAATATGATTCACATTATTTGGGCACATGAGAATAGAGATCCAAGATGATTAAATGTGATTTAATTATCGTGGATATGAATAATATGGATAGCACTATCCATATTAATCGTATATATCATAAATGTTATTTATAATATATAATATAGAGCTATTTATAATTTACATTTGTTAATTAAATGTTGATGTGAATTGCATTCACATTAGGCGATTTTGAAAATGTAATTCACATTTCATTTTGGGTTGTGAATGTGATTCACATTTTTCTAATGGCAAAGATTGCAATATTCACAAAATAATTATGAATTATTTTTGTAGAATAATTTACAACAAGTGTTGTTGTAAAATATTGGAGATTTCCATGGAATAATGTAATCTCATGAGATTACATAAGATTCCCACCAACTCCCATTAGGAAAGGGTGCGGCAATCTCCTTCGAATATCTCTAAGTTTGATTGATTTTATTTTAGGATTAAATAATATTGATTTCTCAATATATATTTAATCTAAATTAAATTAATTATTGTTGTGTTTCTTACAACAAAATCTTGATCATTGAAAGAAGTACAAATCAATCTCATCCATTGATTTTGTGTAGTCCATGGATTGTGATCTATGGACTCGCAACCCTATATAAGAAGAGGCGCCCCTTGCTCTTCTAATTTATAACAACAACTTCATATGCTCTCTCTATCATTCTCTAAACACCCTCTCTCTCTCTTGTGGCCGTCCACCATTGAACCCTTGAGAGAGTCGCTCTCGCCGTAGCATCGTCGTTATGCTACTGGACTGTTTGCTCGTGGATCTAAGTCTTTTTTGGTGCGCCTCGCTCGTGAAGAAGATATCTATTTCTTATGACGAGATCAAGAGATTCACTGCTTGGATCATCAACATGGATTGCGAGAATAACGCGTTTCATCAACGCGCTCGCAAGCGTCTTCTTCGTCGGATTGGACTTGAGATAGGAGGTCTCTTCATTTAGAGACTCGATCGCAACCATGCTTCAAGATGTAATCCTAATACTTGTTTGTGTTTTGGATGAAACGATCCAAGAATTGTTCTTGAATCATGTGTTTTCATCGCATGATTTTTTTTTTATTTCTGCTGCCTCGAGCAACTAGTGCGTCTAGTCGCTCCCGATCGCATATGATGCGATTCTCACACTTCCGTGTTACGCTTAAGGATATCCCCATATCTTTCAAGTGGTATCAAAGCCTTAGGTTGAAGGTTTTGGATGTTATTCATAAACCATGGATGACTTGGGTTTATTAGGGTTTGCGAAAGTTTTTCTCGCATTTCATTTTCGCATTTCTATTTTGTGATTATTTTCGGAACTGTTTAAATCGTTTAAATAAGAAAAATAACACTTGGATATGTTCCCCACTATATAAGGAAACTGTAGGATCTGATTTTGCGTGATTTTGAATCCGTTTTCTCAAGTTATGATCATTTTAGTGAACATGTATCCATTGTTTCGGGGACTGCGAATCATGACGTAGTTAAGGAGTTAATTATGGTTCTGAAATGCCTTGAAATGCGTGAAAATCTAGGTTCTATTGTAAATCAAATTAACAAACTTTGGGAACTTATTTTTCTTAATTTGGAGTAGCGAAGTAGTTGCGTTCGGGAAAGGTGAAAAGAACCCCTAGGAGTGAAATAGAACATGAAAGCGTTTGCTCAGATACACTAATTTTAGTAAGTGGGGGTCACTGCTGAAAATTACTTTCCTAATCAAGAACCTTGTGATTGTTATTTAATCAATTAGTGAAATTATATGGTTTAATTTTCTGAAATAATTATGGATAAATATTTGGGAAATATTTGTTGATAGCTATTTCCTTAAATGACATTACCTTAACCAATAATTGATTAGATATGATCTAGATCATAAATTGGTCACATGATCTACATGATCTATATTCCAACAAACATAGTTACTTGAATAGGATTGCGAATTTATTTAACAAATTTCCTTATAATATTAATAAAAAATTATTTTAATTAATTTATTATTATTATATGATATAACTTCGGTTGAAAAAATCGATTATCATCTCAAGTACACAATGATCCATTTGACATTATCCTTTCCCCGAGGTGGATATGGTGTCTAGTCGGGGAGCATTGGGGTTGCAGATTGTACTGTATACTCACTTCCACTGATACTGACCATGACAATGGGTAGGGACTCGATAATGCAGGAGAGATCACAATGTATTTTTCTATGATTAAAATTTGAAATAATACGTATTTGAGATAATATCATATTTCAAGTAACAATAAAAGAATGTTTGTTGGATATTAATTGGATCATTAATTTAATATGATTAGATTATTGGAATCCAATTAAATTAAATACTCTATCATGAATAGAGTTGTTAATTCCCTTGGAAGAATTAATCGTAATAAATATGATTCATAATGATTAATTAAAATTTGAATATGATATGGTGGATCACATAAGTGACATCCATGGTCTCCCATCAAGGCGAAAGGTTCCGTCGCCAGGGATTGTATGTAGGAGAGACGCCTGTCCGAAGTGACAGCTCCTGCATGCAAGCGCATCTGGATTGTGCTCTTTGCTTCTCGAAAGAGTAAGGTCGTATAAGTAGTGACCCCAATATCGAGTCCTCATATTATTGGGATGATATTGAATTGCGCACAACGAGTATTAATCTTGTTGATAGTTGGTTCAATTAGTGACGGGTCAACATCACTTTAGGGGTGGTGGGCCAGGATATCAAAGATCAAATTGGGAAATGCAAGTTGGACTTGCAAAGCGGTCATGGGATTAGATCCATGATCAAGATATTGTACTTGCAATTGGACATATAATGTATGTGGTTGCAATGTGCAAGCTTCCTCATAATAATTAGGAATGACAATTAAATAGACAATAGGACTACAACCTTAAGGTTTGTAAGTCTCTATAGTCTAGATGTCTCATCGAATGTGCTTTGGAAGTTACATGTCAATGATGATCATAATGGCCGAATAATCCTTATAAAAATCTAAGAAGATGTTTTGGGCATACATATGTGCTCTTGACATTTAATCATGAGTGATATGGTTCACTGCATGATGCAGAATGGTGGCTCTATAAGAGACGATGTATTCAAAATGTTTGAATATCTACCTGAACAATGTTTTAAGAGTTAAGATGTATGCGATGAGTGTCATCAATCTATTATCTATACTCCGGTAATTCATGAAGCCTCATAATATTCATATTGTATGAATTGAATGAAGTATGTAGAAGGGTTGAAATGATCTTATATTGAAATCTTTTGAATTCAACATAAGAGATCCTTTGTCTAAAGCAATTATTGTTTATAGATGAAGGAGCGCAGTGGAGGCATGGGTCGGTCTGATCATGTGAGAAGGAAAATCAAAGAGTTGAATATACTTATGCGACTTCCATATGACATCCAAAGACTTGGATGAATGCCAATACTGCAATAAGCCGATGTATTGATGGTGTGACTATCTAGTCTATCTAGAATACTTAGAGAAGGACTCAGATAGTGCATCGGAATAATCTATATCTACATATAATCATTGATATCGACTTGCTTATTTGATAAGTTCAAAGTATATTAATTGTTTCTCATTCTTTTAATGACACTTGCAATTGGTTGCATATGTTTTAGAAGATTGGAATTTGATCTTCAGGTTTAATAGTCATCCACATAGATAATTGATGCAATTGTTGTAACAATCTCTATTGGATAGATAGACTTCATATTTTCAGTGGGAGAGTCCTTAGTCTTAGAGAATGTCTCTATGACTTGGATATTAGAATACACTCAGTTTATTTCTAAATATTGGAAATAAATATGAATTCCGGAATAAACCTATCATAGAGAATTACGATGGATATATTTTAGATAGTAATTTAACACCTAGTGGACTCTACTAATTTAGAAAATTAATGAATGGTTCATTAAGATTTCTAATACAGAAAATTAAAACCTTTAAAGATCAATAGGAGGATGAAGATCATTTGACAATGATCTGACATCAAACCGTGGACATATATCTATTGATGAGATCAATAGATTAGTAATATATGAAACATTAAAACGTCTAAAAGTTCAAATCTTACAAACTTATGAATATTGTATTCAAATGTAAAATATGTCAAATACACCCTTCTTTGGGAATGATGTAAGATGTCAAGGTATTCAGGATCTCATACATATTGATGTATATGGATCAAATATATCATAATAAATATTATGGATATTTGATATCTATTTACGATTATGTATGATATAGATTTCTTCTCTTAACCTAAGAAACCTTTGAAATGTTCAAAGATTTCATAATTTTGGTTTAGAACCAAAGTTTGAAGGAAGATGAAATGAATTTGATCTAACCTAGGTAGCTTGTACATGTTAGATGAATGCAATGAATACCTTATGGAGATATGAATATCATTTCTATCTCATTCCTCCTGATAAACCTAAACTCAATGGAGTTGTTGGGAGATACAATTGAGCGTATGTGACATGGTTTGATCAATGATGAATTTTAACATAATTACCTCTTAGTTTATAGGTATATATGTAGTAGAGACTACAATATATATCCTTAATATGGTTCCATGCATGCGAGCTGGAATCTAGAACCAGAGAATGCTACTTCATTAGGAAAATAAAGGATGGTATTGGATATGACCTTGAGATTCTTAAAAAAAAATTCATCTCTAAGGATATGATTCTTAGAGGATGACTCTATTGAGAATCAAGATAAAAATGAAGTAAAGGAACTCATTTAATCTTGAGATGATAGTGAGGCTCCTGAAATCGGAAACTAAAAGGACAATTAAAGATGAAACACTAATACTTCTTCAAATGAGTTTGAGGATGTATTCCATGTGTCAGTTAAGTCTGACAATGATCGGACTTCATGTGATGAAGCTCCTGAGGATCATGACATGGAAAGATGGATTTTAGTAATGAAAGTCTAAAGTAGACTTCATATACAAGTGTTGTATATAGACCTCAAGGATCCACCTATATGGGTAAGACACAGAAAGGTGTAAATGGATCTTCAAGAGAAAGAGGGAACCTGATGAGAAGGTAGAAACCTTCAAAGCACGGTTCGTAGCCATGACTACACATCGGAAGAGAAGACATTGCTTGCGATGGGACTTGCTCTTCAGTAACCATGCTTAAACCCATCGTATTATTGTTAATTGTATGTACACAACTCGACTTTGACAGCTTCAAGATGGAAGTCAATGTTGCTATCCTCTATGAATCCCTCTATGAGGATATTCCCATGAAGTAGCCTCAGAGTTTCATAGTTGAGGAAAGCATGGTGTGCAAGCTAAAGGAATTCCATTTATCGACTCGGATAATCTTCTTGTAGTTGGAACATAAGATTTGATGAAATTATAAATGTTATGATTTCAGATAGAATCTTGATGAACCATGTGAAGCTTAGTGGGAGTGCCATTGTGTTCATCGTGCTAAATGTAGATGATATCCTGATCATGTAAAATGATATAAGGATAATAATAACTATTTTATAATCTGGCTATTCCATAGATTGAGATATGATCCAAAGGATACCTCTTTGATCTTAATTATAAAGTTATTCAGAAGCAAAGAGAGGAGGGTGTTGGGACTGTCACATTTGTAGCATACGTTGGACATATTCCATTTTCTGGAAAATTCCAAGAAAGGCTTCTTTTCCTTAAGATACGGTATTGACCTATCTAAAGGGATAGCACCTCAAGGAGTTGAGGAAGTGAATGCTAAAAACTTAATGCCCTTGTGCATAAGTTACGAGAAGCCAACTGTATGTTAGATGTGTACAAAAGCGAGATGTCTGTCATGCAATGGGAGTAGTAAACTGTTACTAATCCTACTATGGAGATAAAACACTTGGTTGTAGTGATAACAATATCTTCAATGAGGACAAGACTTTCAAGATAGTGATATCTAAGTCTTATATTCAAGAAACTGACTTTATAGATAATGATCTAAAAGATCTTAACTGCAGATACCTTAGGAGATAGAGATCTCCGGGAATAAGGGTATTCTCATAATGATTATGCAAATACTAGTTATAATACTTACTGAGACGTAGTGTCAAGGACACTATAACTGACAAAATTGAGTATTTGTTGCATAAGATGCAATATTTGCATTGGATGTGAGTATTATTACTAGGAGATAAGCAAGTGCCGTAAAAGGACTTGGCGTAGTCTCTTGGGAACAGAGTGACTGATCAGCTATTTTTCTAAATAGCATATGATTGTCACATGAGTGCGTGTTTAAATGATTAGTCCATTAATGGATCTTTGGGCTACTGGGAGATTGTTGGACATGCGAGCCCACGGCAAGCCATTATGCAATAAATGTTATTGCGAATATCATTCCCCGATTTGAAATGAAGAATAATTAATTTGCATAATAGGTCCCTTACTACAATTAGGGTTATGTACCATGGCCATCTTAATGATCATACATGTGTGGATTCAATAATTGAATCATAGAGGCTGGTGCTTGGATCAATATCTAAAGAGTTAGATTGAGGACTCATCAAGCATTGTCAAATGATTATTAAGAGAGGATCTACATCCTGAGAAGGAGATGGCAATCCATTCTTTAAAGGCTGATACCTAACCGACTTCTTGATGCAGGTCCTCTGCATAGGAATAGAGATTCGGAGGTGTTAGATAAGTTAGATCAAAGAGTTGACTTAACGAGATCGAGATAACCAAAGTCCTATTTCGTATGCTGTCATGATATAGGCACGCATCCTCTGACCAGGGACATATGTGTTACTATATATCTGAGTATGTACATTTGGAAGACCAATAGGTCAATGACCTAATCAAGGTCTATACACCGGCACGCTGGTGTGCATGTAAGGGCATATGAGTAATACAATCTCTCAAAGGGATCATACAGGTCCATTACTGAACCGGAAGACATGAGCTCACTCATGAGATATTGGGAAGAATCAAATTCCGTGCACGGTCATCTCGCTTTGGAAGCTTGAGTGAATTTATATGTTTAATATATACCTTTGTAAAGTATATGATCAAGACTGAGATATGATATATGATTCTGGAAAGTATATGATCAATACCGACTCCCAATGATCAAATGAGAAACTTACTGATAAAACCCTGAATTAGACAATGTAAAATTGATCTAATACTTCAGGTTTATTCCGGGTCTTCCTGTATGCAGGATGTACAAGTATTGGGAATACCTGAGGGTGATGCGATCATAAACGATTATATGACCATGACGCTTCCATTCCTAGGGAGTGATGAAACGAGTCTGGATTTTAATGACTCCTCCAGTAGAGAAGTAATCTGATCTTGGTCTAAATGTTGGACATTGATCTGAATGTGATTCGGATGCAATGAGAAGATTAGATTTTCGATCTTGATTTAATCAAGCATCTATGGGAGGCCCAAGATCTGGAATTGAGATGTGATCTCAATATCCCAGTCACTATACATGGAACAATACAATCACCTTGTCCTTATCTCCAAGTATCCGCGGAGAAAACACATTGTTCTTGAAAGAGTTCAAGAATAATTTAATTGTTGATATTATATATCCTAGCATTGAGAAAATTGATAATTGAATGTGATTTACTTATCATGAATAATATGAATTTGATTCATATTATAAATAGAGTTATCTAAGATAATTAAATATGATTTAATTATCAAAAACTTGAATAATGTGAACGTCATTCATATTATTTGTGCACATGAGAATAGAGATCCAAGATAATGATTTATAATATATAAGAGAGAGCTATTATAATTTAAGTTCGTTAGTTAAATGTTGATGTGAATTGGATTCACATTGGACAATTAATTGAAAATGTAATTTACATTTTATTTTGGGTTGTGAATGTGATTCACATTTTTCCAATGGTAAGATTGCAATATTCACAAAATAATTATGAATTATTTTTGCAGAATAGTTTACAACAAGTGTTGTTTTAAAGATTGGAGATCTCCATGAAATAATATAATCTCATGAGAGTATATAAGATTCCCACCAACTCCCATTAGGAAAGCGTGAGAGAATCTCCTTTCCGATATCTCCAAGTTTGATTGATTTAATTTCAAAATTAAATAATATTGATTTATCAATACATATTTAACCTAAATTAAATTAATTGTTGTTATGTTACTTAAAACAAAATCTTGGCCATTGAAAGAAGTACAAATCAGTCTCATCCATTGATTTTGTGGAGTCCATGGATTGTGATCTATGGACCCGTAAAACCCTATATTAGAAGAGGGACCCCTTGATCTTCTAATTTACAACAACTTCATATGCTCTCTCTCTCTACCATTCTCTAAATGTCCTCTCTCTCTTTCTCTTGTGGTCGTCCACCATGGAGCCCTTGAGAGAGTCACTCTCGCCGTAGCGTCGTTGTTATGCTGCCGGACTGTTTACTCGTGGATCTAAGTCTCCTTTGGTGCACCTTGCTCGTGAAGAAGACATCGGATCTCGTATGACTATATCAGGAGATCCATCGCTTGGATCATCAACATGGATTGCGAGAAGCATGTGTTTCATCAATGTGCTCGCAAGCGTCTCCTCCATCGGATCGGACTTGAGATAGGAGGTCTCTTCATTTAGAGACTCGATCATAATCATGCTTCAAGAGGTAACCCTAATACTTGTTCGTGGTTTGGATGAAATTATCCGAGAAGTGTTCTTGGATCATGTGGTTTCATCGCATGAAATTTTTTTAATTTCCACTGCCTCGAGCTACTAATGCGACTAGTCGCTCCCAATCGCATATGATGCGATTCTCACGCTTCTGTGATACACTTAAGTATCTCCCCATATCCTTCACATGACTGCGGTATTTGTCGAGATGGTAGTTGACTTCCTAGAGGTCTTTATGGATGACTTCTCGGTCCACGATGATTAATCTGACTCTTGTCTATCTTATCTGAATCGAGTCCCCAAAAAAGTGTAGTGAGGTGAATTTGTGTTGTCCTGGGAGAAGAGCCATTTCATGATCCAAGAGGGTATTGTGTTGGGGCACGTCATCTCCAAGAGAGGAATGGAGGTTGAC
Organism: Ottelia alismoides; assembly: GCA_037367405.1. Lineage (NCBI taxonomy): Eukaryota > Viridiplantae > Streptophyta > Magnoliopsida > Alismatales > Hydrocharitaceae > Ottelia > Ottelia alismoides. Next base: position 172,896 of record JAZKJV010009386.1, on the reverse strand, counting down.
CCTACCAAGGTGGACGTGATCAAGAATCTTTAACTACCAACCAACATCAAACGAGTGTGGTCATTCCTCAGACATGTTGATTTTTATCGATGATTTATAAAGGATATTTCAAAAATTGTTTGACCACTAAAAAACCTTTTAGGAAAAGACATTGAGTTCATTGTAGATCACAATTGGCTTGAGGCCTTTGAGCTCCTCAAGAGGAATATCATGGACGCTCCTATCGTACAGGCCCTAGGTTGGTCTCTTCCCTTTTAGATCATGACGGACACTTCTGACTTTGCAGTCGTGGACGCATTAGGACAGATAAGAAAATGGATTCCTTGTATTGTCCACTACACAAGCAAAGTACTCGACCATGCTCAAAGAACTTACACCATCATAGAGAAGGAAATGCTTGCAGTAGTGTTTGCCTTATATAAATTCATGTTACATCTTTTAGGATCCAAGGTTACCATGTTCACCAATCACACGACCATCAAGTACCTCACGTAAAAGAAGGATGCGAAGGTGTGTCTTCTTATGTGGATTCTACTACTGCAAGAGTTTGATTTGTAGATCAAAGATATGCTTTGAGTGAAAAATGTGATGGCTGATCACCGCTCCTGCATCGAGTCATAGAGTCCCCCCTTTGACTGACCCATCAAGGACTCCTTCCTAACAAATCGATCTGTTCTATCGACTCTCTCCCAAGGTATGCCAACGTGGTGAACTTCTTGGTATCTATTTTTAAGATAATTCCCCATGGTTGTCCCAAGAGCAACAATAATCGACTTAAGTCGAAATCTAGAAAGTACCACTGGGAGTATCCGTTCCTTTTCTTTGAAGGTCCAAATTATGTCTAACCAAGGTGTATTCCTCATGAGGAATATACATGAGTTTCCTCACCTACTGCCATTCCTTGGAGGTAGGAGGACATCACTCCGGGAAGAGGACCACCTAGAAACTTCTCTAGTATGGCTTGTACTAGCTGACCATGTTCCGTGATGCATAGAAATTTGTTCGATTGTGTCTAGTGTGTTAGAGAATGGAAGGGAATGTCGATCCCAAATATGAAATGTCCATGCAACATGTAATTGTAGTTTATGTCTTCGATGCATGGGACATAGATTTCATGGGCATATTCCCTAGCAGCCATGGTTATGAGCACATTCTACTAGAGGTAGATTATATCTCTAGATGGGTGGAAGCTATCCCTAACCAATTGTAGACAATGAATTTGTCTGCATGTTCGTGAAAGATCACATCATTTCATGGTTAGGGGTCCCCAAAGTCATAATATCTAATAGAGGTAGCCATTTTGTTAATAGAGAAATGAAGAAGTTAACAAAGGATTACATCATCGAGCATTGTGCCGCTAGTCCATACCGCCTACAGTCGAATGGCATGGTAGAGGTGTCGAATAGGGAGGTAAAGGGCATTTTGCAAAAGCTAGTCTTCCTTGATAGGAAGAATTGATCCTAGCTCTTGGAGCAAGTTCTATGGGCATACCGAACTGCTTACAAGACCATGCTTGGAACCTCCCCATTCCGAATGGTATATGGAAAGTCGTGACATCTGTCCAGTGAGATTATTCACAAATATGAATGGACATTAAAGAGTGTGAAATGGAACACACATGAAGGACATGGAAGTAGAAAGATGGATCTAAATGAGCTTTTAAAATCTAAAACAAGGCATATGATAATAGTGTGATCTATAAGGATAGAATAAAGCATTGGCACGATCACTATATCAGACGTAAGAATTTTGTCCTAGGGAATAAGGTATGATTATGCAATGGTAAGTTGAATATTTTCTTGGCAAGTTGAAGTCCAAGTGGATGGGACCCTTCATTATTAGAGAAGTGCACCCGAACAGTAGTGTAGAGATTTCAAAGCTTATAGATGGTGCACAATCATTCCTCGTGAACGGGCAACTGCTTAAGCATTTCATAGGATCAGATGAGCATCTAGCCTGTGTTAAAGAGATCTCATTCATGTGTATCCCAGAATTTCATGATCCACCCGTAGGGAACATATGTATCCTTACTACTCACATCATCTCCAAGCATCTCCTTCCTCTATCTCTCATTTCTCTGTACATTCCTGATCCCCATTAGTTCTCAAACTTACTCCTTCTTCTATACACAGATTGATCAACACCTACGTACAGGGTGGGAGGGGAAGGGTGCCTGTCCTATGTATTCATTCATTCATTCATTCACTCTCACCTAGACCGCCCCATTTTTTCTCTTCTTCTACACTCAGGCTGACTAAAGCCTAAGTATAGGGGGCGGGTCGACTTCTATACTTCTGTTCTTTTCATTCTCTTACTCTTAGTATGAACTATGTATCTTCCTCGCTTTTTGTGCTCTGAGGACATAACACAAGCTAAGTATAGGAGAGTGTGTATATATACATATATACTTTACTTATAGTTCGTACTTTCACGTATTTTATGAATATAATATGCAATAAATACAGAATGGATAACCTTTGTAAAATTTATAAAAAAGAAAAAGGAAAAAGAAAATGTGTTTATAAAATATGTAAAATACATAATGTATAATCTTGCATAAGTTTGTTTGTTAAATTCTTGTAAAATCCTTGTAAATAATACTTGCATTGTAAATTATTGTTGAATGGGGTGCATAACAAAATTTTTTATCAACTAAAAAATGGTTTCTCATTCATTCATGTATAAAAAATTGCACTTCATTCATGTGCATTTTCACGCATGTGCATTTCATTAGCATATCATGCATATGCAAAAGTGGAAAGTTAGAAGGTCTTTATCGAGTCATGAGTAAAAACCGAAGGTGGACTTGACCTGAGCTTAATCAACTTAAATTTCAAACAAACTTCATTTAGAAGTAGGTTTTTAGAAACTTTGGGACACAGACTTAATTCTCCAAGTTTCATAAGATATTGTCTAGACTTTGACTCTTAGTGTCTAACATGGTCGCATCATTCTGAGTAGATTCTTGGATAGGTGATGAATCTCCATTTCATCCCCTTTATTATACCATTTTGGCCTTAAAACCCCAGTAAATGCATGCAAATACCTTTAATTAGATTAAATCAATATTCATGCATTGTTGTATAAATAGTGTATAAAATACTGTTTTTAATGCTAGAATTATAGAATAAAGAAAAGAAAAGAAAAAGAATAAAATATCAAAGATATTTTACGATCCTAAACCTCGAGACCTAGGCATCTCGATGACTAGGTCGACAAGGAATAAAATAGGGGGAGATAAGGGCTAATCATACAATAAAAATCCTATTTATTAATTCATTTATTATTAAATTTTGGGACCTATTTTATTTTCTACTTTTTATACATCAAATAAGGAAACTTCGAGCATGAAATTTATAGATAATAAAATATAGAAAAATACAAAATTGATTTCATACAAAAATAATATACCTTGTACTTTTTATACTCAGAATAAAATTTCAAAATCCCAACTTGCCATACCCATATCTCTCAAATAAAAACTCAAAATATATCAAAATCATCTTTAATTGTTTATAACTTTTAATAAACTCTTTAATGAAGGTTGTTTGATAACTTTTTGAGTTAAGGTGTAAAAGTTAGGTTTTGGATCCTCATTGTATAGTACACCGAATAATATATTCAAATTTATTTATTCTTTATTATTTTCACAATTTTATATTTTTATAATTTTTTAAATATTATTAATGATTTATTTATATATTAAAACTAAGAGTAAAACCAAAAATAAAAATGCAAAATAAAATAAGTCTATATAAAATATAGGTAAAATACCTATGTTAATACTTGTACATAAATAAAAGTGCAATCCAGTCTTTATTCTTTTATTTAAGTATACTTTTATACCATTATAAATTATATTCTATTAAAAATATAAAGCTAAATAAAATCTAAGAATCTACATTAAATAAAATAATGTATATCATACATAGATGAATACCTATAAGGATACATATATAATATATTCCCCTATTTATTTTAGTATACAAATAACATCACAAAAAGATAATAAAAATATATTTTTGTAAATAAAAATAAGTTATAAATATATAAACTAAGGGAATAAAATAATAAAATAAATTATACCAAATAAAAATAAAATAATCAATATATATATGAATATACCTATAAATAAACCCCTAAAAATTTACTACTAATAAATAACCTCAAAAAAATAAAAATCATAATAAAATACTACATAAAATAATTAACAATTTTTATTTTATAATACAAAAATAATAAAATCAATTACTATTTTTAAATAATTAATTTTGAATAATTAGGTAGTTTTGTCCTATAGTGCACTTACGTGGACCAATCACAGCGCTCCATTCATTTACTTTAGTCAGCTCCCCGTTTTTCAGCTCTGACTCTTGTCAGAACCTTGAGACCCTCTTCTTCTCCAATTTTTTGACACCCCTGATGGTCCTTCTACCTCGAGCGCTTTAAGAAAATCTCTCACCTCACATCTGTCTATCTCGCGGGATCATTAGATCTACCCAATCTATCTCGAGTACATCAATAATCGCCGCCCAAGATCACTCAAACTCACTGTCTATAAATAAAATTTTCCCTTCTATCTTCTTCTTTTGATCCCTCTTGGAGCTCCTATGTGCAACCTCGTGTGTGTGCGTGAATCACTGGTGACAATGGTGGTTTCCCCCATGATTGGAAGCAACATAGTAAGGAGAAGGGGAGGTCCGCAACAGCATTCCCGTACGCCCTGCACCTTGCCGATCATATCAGGTATAAGAGCTACGAATCTTAATTTCTATTTAGATTTTTATACCCACTTTTCATTCCAGTATTTAGTTTAATGTTAAAACGAGTAGGTTAGCTCAAAATCCCAAATTTTAGGTTCGCTAGAGCCACTGGGTCTCTGGCCGATTCATCAAGATTCATGCCTGTTCCGACCCTCCTTTCCACCCCATTACGTTCTCCGTCCATTTCTCCACGCCTCCCCATGCTCCTTCCACCCAGATCACCCATGTGATCTAGAGATCGATGCTCCTCCACCACCGTTCGTCGGAGCATCCCCATTCCATCAATTTCCCATGCTTGACAGCTTCAAACTTGGTCGAAACAAGTCGTTTCGAGCCATATAACATCTTCTCTCATGTGCCAAGGCCAACAAACTCCTCCTGGGACACAATCACACCTGGACAAGGATCTCCAGGTGCTCTGACTTCGATCGAACTCCAAGACCTCAACACGGTGTCACGAACCATTTAGTGAGTACCATCAGCTACGGACAGCCTCCCCAGACGTGTAGAGCCCAAGAGATGCATCAGATACCACCAGGAGAAGGAGGAGTCATGGATCGAAGCTCGGAGGTAGGGACCTTCTTCCCTGTTCTTCGAGCGAAGCAACAACTGTCGGATGGAGGCAACCCCTCCAATTCCAATCTTGGCCATTCGATCACACCACGCCTTCAGTTGTCTGATGAAGTCCAAGATCGAATCTGCACCGCAGATCGATGAAGGGGTAGCACACTACCAGGTGACGCCACGCGTCTGAGTGAAAGAATGAGGACCGTCCGATCGCACACCTAACAGGGTAATTTACAAATCATGACCTACTCTTTTTGGTATCTATTATTTAGTCATGTAAATAAAATGTGAAGTTTAAAATAAAATGGAGAAATTGCATGAAGACCATTGTACTTCCTGGATATTGCATATAGGTCCATGTCAGGTCACCTCATGTGTCGTCCCACGTGAGGTAACCATTTCGCAACCATACCACTGGAATATTTTGTATTTATGTTTGGTCCAGAAAAATGTAAAGCGCGTTATATAGAGGCCCCTGGAGATTATTTTATTTATACATATGCCCCTGCTAGCAATTATATTTTTGTATGGTTGATGGATTTATTTAAATATTTGTCGTGCTCCAAAAATCAAGAAAAAATAGATGTAGGTTCTTGATTTCCCGTAGTTGCAAGTCATGATTTTTATTTGCAGTTTTGGACCTTTTTTTATTTGTTAAAAATCATTTAGAGCCTAAACAATCTATATCTAGTATATAAAATACCAAAAAATATCAAAACATCTTGAAAAGTTCCAAAAAAATTATGTTGCTTATTTCACTTATTTTATCTCCATTCTAAAAATCATTAAAAATGGAAAAAGAAAAGGCGTAAAATTGAAAAACCTCAAAAACCTTAAAAAAATCTATTTTTTTAAAAAATCCAAAAATACATTTGTTTGTTTCTTAATTTTATTTATATCCTTATCTATATAATAAAATTGATTTGGATAATTTAGGTCTTATTTAATATTTTTAAAATTCAAATTAGTTCTATATATTTATTAAATATCTGATTTGGGACAGTTTTGACTTAAAAAATCCATAAAAAATAACAAAATTCCAGAAAAATCATAAAAAACATTAGAAAAATATATAAAATCCAAAACAATTTATTTGTTGAATTTTATTTATATTTCTCGTATTTATAAAGTATATTACTCTATATTATATATAACCTTATATATAGCTATACTATATTTATACCTTAAAATAAAAAGGAAATACAAAATCTGAAAATATAAAAAGGAAATAAAAAAATATAAAAAACAGAAATCCATAAAAGTATATAAAAATATTTATTTAAAATCCACACGAAGATATATGTATATACATGATAAATGACATGGTTGTATATAACCACTTTGTTCTTAAATAACTATAGGCTATTGTATTTGCTCTATGTGGTTCGACCTCTAGGTAGTTTCTTGCTATACATCTAGTTGTAGAGAGAATAATAAATTTTAACTAACTTTTGTGCCATCCATTGCTTTTGATTTCTAATCTGGGTTATTTGCTGATTAATCATGATCTTTTGAGTGGTCAACACATTGATTGCAATTTCACTTTGGGAAACCGTACGACCCTCAAATTACCTTGGTTATCAATAAGGAACTAATATAAATTCTACACCGCACTTTGCTCAACTCAGACGAGATGTTTGAAGATTGTGTCGTTTTCTTTAGTAGCTTGGACATCTAAAAATCAAAGTAATGGTTGAAATAAAGCTTCGGATGAGGGATGGACTGCTAACATAATTTTTTCTAAGACCCCAAAACACGGGCATAACAAAAGATTTCATATCCGTCGGGGCATAAAAGATCAATGCAGAGCAAATAACAAATTCTACCAAAAAGAAGACAACTAAAAAAAGAACAACATTTGACCACAATGGTCCAAGCTTCAGATAGATTACAGATCTGATGGAGACTTGGCTACATTGGCCATACTCCACAGGATAGTTGACTACCCCCCACTTCTTTCCCCCTTATTATAGACCTCTCCCTCTACTCATTGTGAACTAGCATGCTCCGAAACTTAGAAGGAAATACTTAGATCCCCAAGGGATGAGTTACTGGAGGAGGATATTTCATCGTAGTTCAACATCTTGGACGGGAAGAGCTAAACACCCTTCACACATCAGAGACAATTATTCAATATTTATGTGGAATGGGTCGATCTAAAAAGACTTTTGAGTCGTGGCTGGATAATGGCTTGTATAACTTGGAGACTGTTGTTCTTAAAATCCTAATTCTCATAATAGTCTCTCCACATTATTAATCCAAAGGTCGAGTCGAGCTTCATTTTCATTTTTTATTCAAGACTATGGTATGGAACCCAATCTCATTTCACTTATACATTCAATTTAGTTGCTCGGGGATGAGTAAGGTTTAAGTATAGAGTGTTGACGAATATGTGATTCATTACTCTAAAAGCTAAAAATAGAGCTCCGTTCCCAAGTCATTAATTGAATTTAAACATCTAAATTGCATTTTTTTTCATTCATGCATGTGTAAATAAAATCCATATTTTAGCATTCACAATTGCATAATAAGAAGCCAAAAATATTATGCACATTATTACATGTATATTCTTATAACTTCCTCTATTTTTATTTATTTTTCACTAATCCCAAATAAAATAAAATAAAATCCAATGTGTACATACTACTAATAGTAATAAAAGAAAATATTTTAAAAATACTAACTTATATTTGTGCTCAATAAATTCAAACCCTAATTTGGAGACGAAAAGACATAAAGTCCAATATCTCTCAAATACAGTCTCCTATGGACTCCTATACACTTTTAATTAGTGTACATTCAATCATATACAAAACAAGATCAAATTCAAAAGAATCGATATTCATATGTGAAACTTGGATTTTGGACCTCATTGTACATTGTATATTTTATCTGATTTGATCTTATTATTGTATGTACAAAACTAACTCTCTATTTCATTTTATTCATTTTCTTTGATTTATATTTTAATAAAATTTGTAAAAATCCAATTCAAAATTGAATTAAAATCAAAGAAAATAAGACACTTTGTGTTTGTATATATAATATGTATATAATCTCTCTTCTTTTATTTCTTTATTTTCTAAATCGTTAAAAATACCAAAAATTAGATTATTTTGTAAATACTTACTTTATATTTTATTTGATTTGATTTTGAAATTTATCTTATTTAAAAACACAAAAACTTACAAAACCCAAAAATATGATAATATATGTACATAGAATATCCCCAAAAATACATTTCGTATAGATGTTTATTTTGATTTCGATTCCTTCATGAAAATCGTAGATCTCGTTGAGACAAACACCTTTTATGTAGATCACCTTTTGATTTGATGTCTCTATTTTGTTATGAATTTTGTTTGATTTTATATTTTATTTTTCTGGGAGCAACACGATGCTACTTTTGGAGGCACCGTGTGTCACCCCCTCCTTCTCTTCATCCACCTTTATTATGGGCCATTGGATGAAGAGTGATTCATCCAACGGTCCAAATCCTTTTATTTTTATTATTTCATTTTATTTTCATTTACTTTTCATTTATTTTATTTTTTTATTGCTTTGGTGCATGGTGCATCCTTGGCCGTTCGATCTCGACTAATCGAACGACCAAGAACCGTCCTTCTTCCCTCCACCTACTATGCAGTGCCCCATCTCCCCCACCTTCGCCACTCCGCCATCTTCTCCTTCCTCCTACCTAGAGCTCCCTCCGCTTACGCATCTGCTCCACCTTATTTGCACAACTTCCTCTCTCATGCATGCCAATGTCTACGCCCACGTCACCCCACCTCACGCATATCTATCCTCAGCACTAACCAACCTTAAAATGCCCTCGCCGCCCACCACTGGTCGCATATGCCAATTTGAAAATATACTTGACCTTCCAAATCTGGTTGCTAAGACTATGATAGTAACCTCGGTATTGTTGGGCGATGACGATGGCAAGACTCCTCGATGAGATCTAATGTCTCCTCTGACCTTGCTGTCGCTACTCTTTGTAGCTGTTAAGCTCAGCTCACGTCGAAGATTTGAACGAAAATCAAGGATTTTCTTCGAGCCTTTGTTCCTCAGGTATACACCTCCATCGACTTTCAGGTAATCCTTAAAAAAATTTCTTCTCTTCCCTTCGCATCCATATTTCCTCTTCTTCCTTCGCTTCTTCTCCCTTCTTTATTCTCCTCCTCTACTATTTCTTCTTCCTTCATTTCCCCCAAATCGAGCCATCGCTCTTCCCGTAGCTTCGCCACTAGATTTATACCCAGTCTCATCAATCCCTTCACCTTGACCCAATCGACCAACTTCAGACCTCCATCCATCCCCACCATCATCACCGCCTCCTCGCTCTGTTCCTCTTGTGCAGGTACCCCTCGCCATCTTCAGGTGCACCCACAACAACAACGTTGGCCGTCGTAAGCTACCTTCGAACAACTCCGCCTCCACCTCCGAGTACCTCACCATCACCGTAAGAGATCTCCACATCCGAACCTCACCTCATGCATCTCTAGGCACACCCATAATGGTTATGTAAAAAACCTTATGTGCATCACGAAAGCGTGAAGATCACATCATATGCGATCGGGAGCGACTAGTCGTATTAGTAGCTTGGGGCAGTGGAATTTAAATTTTTTAAAGCGATAAAACCGCATGATCCGAGAATACTTCTCAAAATTATTTCATCTAGACCACAAAGAAGATATATGAATACCTATTGAAGCGTGGTTGCGATCGAAACCTCTAAAGTAAGAGACCACCTATCTCAAGTCCAACCTGATAGAGGAGATACTTGCGAACGCATTGATGAGACATGCCCTTCTTGCAATCCAAGATGTATATCCAAGCGATGAATATCTTTATTTCATCACATGAAATCCGAGGTATTCTTCATGCAAAAAGAGTACCGAGGAAAAATGAATATCCACGAGCAGTCGAAGCAACGGCACAACGACGACGATCCGCTTTAGGTTAAGAGGTGGATGGCCACTCTTAAGAGGGGGGGATGTATGATGAGAATGAGAGAGAGAGACTTTCAACTATATTGTGTAAAACAAGAGCTTGGGTTGCCTCTTTTTATAATATTTTGGGAGTCCATGGATCACACTCCATGTACAACATAAAATTAACGGTTTAGATTGATTTGTGTTCCTTTTAATGGTCATGATTTTGTTGTTCAAAAATAAAATAATAATTAATTAAATCAAAATAAATATATTTAATAATTTCAAAATATATATTAATTCAATCAAATCAATACACACTAAAGGATTAAGAAAGGAGGCAAGGCTCCTTCCAATTAAAGGGGACGGCCACCTTGAGTCCTAATTCAAGGGTGTCCATCCACCCTCCCAATATGGAAGGTCTCTTCTTATTCCTATTATATGATATCTCATATATTCCTTCATAATATGCAACAACTTTTATTGCATAGTATTTTACAAAAATAATTCTAAATTATTTTGTGACAATTTCAATCATGCCATTGGAAATTCTGAATCATATTTACACACCCAAAAAACTTGTAAATTGTATTTTCAATTAATTGTCCAATATGAATCCAATTCACAACACCATTGAATTTGTAAATACTATTTACAAATTGCTCTCTCTCTAATACATTATAAATCAAATATATATTATATGGATAATATGGATAATACTATCTACATTATTCGTATCCATGATAATTAAATCACATTTAATTACCTTGGATCACCATTCACACGCATCAAAAATAATATGAATCACATTCATATTATTCATGATAATTAAAGCATATTTAATTATCAATTTCTCAATGCTTAGATATACAAATTATCAATGTAATTATTCTTGAACTCTTTCAAGAATAATGCACTTTCTCCGCGGATACTTGAAGATAAGGACATGGCTATTGTCCCTTCCATGTATATGACTTGGATATTGAGATCATATCTCAAATCCAGATATCAGAGACCTCTCATAGATGCTTGATTAAATCAAAGCCGTAAATCTAATCTTCTCATTACATCTGAATCGTATTGAGATCAATGTACAACATTAGGGACTAAGATTAGATTACTTCTCTACTAAGAGGAGTCACTAAAATCCAAACCTATTTCATCATTCCATTGGAATGAAAGCATCATGGTTATACAATCATTTATAATCATATCACCCTCGAGCATTCCTAATACCCACGCATCTTATGTACTGGAAGACTTAGAATAAACTCGAAGTTTTAGATATCTCTTAGGCCTTTTTCTACAAGAATTTTGTCTTTAAGATTCTCATTCGGTCATTGAGTTGGTATCGATCATATACTTTCTAAAATCATATATTATACCTACAAATTCTTGTCATGCTTCCAAAGGAAAATGACCATGCATGGAATTTGATTTGTTACAATACCTCATGAGTAAGCTCATGTCCTCCGATTCAATACTGAACCTGTATGATCCCTTTAAGGGATCATATTACTCATATGTCCTCGTATGCATACTAGTTTGCCAGTGTATAGATCTTGATTAAACCATCAATCTATCAATGGTGAATGTACATACTCAAACATATAGCAATATGTATGTCTCTGGTCAGAGGATGCGTGCCTATATCGTGATAGTATACAATATAGGTGAAAAACACAACTGATCGAGTCATTCAAAAATAGACAACTATTGGTGTAATGATAATCACGATTCACAAAAAATTATGTTTTTATTTATACTCCTAAACTTATATGTGTATAATGTTATGTACAGGAGTGTCGAACTTAAGGAGGAAAGCTGTTAAAAATCAACGTAAAATAATATAAAACTAAGGTAAAATGATTGCCTAATTTTTTATTTATTTAATATATTTTTATGGATTTTATTTGATTTTTTATGATTTTTATATCATTTTTATGACTTCTATATACTTATATAAAATATAGGTATAGGTTTATATCTTTATATTTGGTTTTTATTTTGAAGTTTTTTTGAGTTTTAAAGATTTTGTAATTTTATGTAATATTAAATAATATTTTGTAATTTTTACTTTGCGGGCTGCAAGTTGACACTCTAAAAGATCTGGTGGCCTCGAACTCGATCAGAGAGAAAGGGACTCCATGCAGTGATGTTCCTCATGCAGATCCTCCAAGGCGATGGCGTGAGCAAGGTTTTAAAAAACGTGAGGCGTATCGAGGCGTTTTTCTAGTATTGCCTTGAAGCGTAAGACTCGAGGCGTATCGAGGCGTAAGCCTCACTCGTGAAAGAAAATTTTCATAAAATATAATAATTAATCGTAATTACAATATTCAAGTTCTAGAAATTAAATAGTTATGATAAATATATAACTCCATGATATGTCAAGGCTAACATCATAGTTTAAACACCCAAGTTGTTATATAACTCTCTTTTTCTAAACTCTAAATATGTAAGGAGTCAAGTAAATATGGATATGTAAGCACAATAATGGGTAACTCTCTGCAAAATTTAAAGTTTTGAATAAAATTTAACTAAAGGGACTAGATGTAACCTACTATTTTCAAAATTAGGTGAGATATGTGTCATTCAATTGAGAACGATAAGAAAGTAAGCAGTGAATATGTGAACACTTTTTACTTTACCATAATGATCGGGGGATAAAATACTTGAATATTGCATGTTATGATCATCTTTGTTCATGCATGATTTGATGTGTATTAATTTAGTCTTGATTGAATAGAAGAAAAGATGAGGCATGTTTACAAAAATATAAATCCTAAAGCCTAAACCCTAAACCCTAAACCTTTTCAAAATTTAGGTCAAAGTAGGGGACTTGCATCCAAACATTTTTAATAAACAAAGCATTTATGCTTGATTCATACTAAAGAATAGAGGCATTAGATTTAAGCACTCAAGACTCAATTTTTTGTTCATGTTGATTTATAAAAAACATGCATAACAAAGCAAAAATAAGCTTAATACGTTAATAAATTAAAAAAATATATTTTAGTGAATCATGAGATTAAAGACTTGAAAATACATGTCTAAGAAAGATGAAAAATTCACAATCAATAAGAAAAGGAAAAAAATATTGCAGAAAAAAAATTAAAAATTAACCATTCATGAGGCAGCGCCTCAAGGCGCACGCCTCATTGAGGTTGAATGAGGCTATAGACTCGAGGCATTTTTCCTTGAAAAACATCTCGAGGCGTACGCCTCAATGCCTCGAGGCACGTTTTTAAAAACAATGAGCGTGAGATGTAATCATGCATATGATAACGTGTTAGCTTCATGCGATCATATCTGATGTTTGTGATTCCTGTTCCCTGGAGGTAGAAATGGAGGATTGCCTGGGAATATGGAGCTCGAAGCTCCAGATGATGATGGCATGCACCTCGTGGCGGCATAGGAGTTTGAGTCGCGGTGGAGTTTTTAATTTCACACAGAGCGGTTGTGATCTCCAGACAAAGGTTGTGCGAGCACGATGGTGACGATTAGTGACTGTAGGTGGTGGCACTCAATGACTTTCGATCGACAGTTGTTCATTGCAATGCGGTTTGATGATATCGACCTCCAGCAATTCAACATGCCACATGCGAAGGATCTAATGTGATCTTCCTCGCTCTCCATATGATGATATTCTGCAGATGCTCTAAAGCGGAAACCTCGATGTCATTGTGCCTCCCGGATCATGATCCTATACTCATAAGCTATGACTCGAGGTTTTCTCTTCCAAACATTAGCAAAAGACGGATATGATGGACATCCTCTGTTGGTGGCGGATGAGGATTAGTCTCTGATCGAATCGATCGGAGATGATCGGATTGCGAAGAGGGATTGCGTAGAATCGAATCAAGTCATGATGAGATGGAATCGATGGATCAAGTGGAATGGATTGAGTCAAATGAAATCAGAATATGAAGAAAGTAAATAGGACCAAGGAAGACTAGGAGAATAGATTGAGGAAAGATAAGAAAACAAAGAGAAAAGAGCTAGATAGGAAGGGAATCGAGAAGAGAAGGTGAACTAACTTAAAGAAACAGTTGGAGTTGATACTGCATGTGGAGGAGCTCGGGCGGAGCTCTTGATGATCGTCGCCTCAATGCACGGTGATGCGGGGGCTCGGGCAAGGCGGAGTGGTTGCTGCGACGCCGGCGATGATCACGTCGATCTTCCTTCTCCAACCCTCACTACAATGATGGAGATGGTTGCAGCTGTCACTTGTTCCCTTTCTCTCTCAGAGCTCATTGGGATGGTGGAAGATTATAATCGTGTATGCAGATGACGAAGGGGGATACAAACCTATATATAGGGGTTATGACATGGGGAACATGCCGCCGGGTGCGGTTACCTGGTGGTGGCTCTCGTCACCGACGTCAGTTGGGCGAACGACCCAATGGCCTTACCATTGGAGTTGTTGGCGGAGGAGAAGGGAAGCAAGGAGGAGGTACGACACACAAGGGGGAAGATTGATGCGTGGAAGAAGGAGAGGGAAAGTGGGGAGAGAGAGAGAGAAATGAGGAGAGAGAAAATGACAGGAAATAAAATTAAAAATTAATTATGTAATTAATGATTTAAGATAAAAATATAAATAATAATTTAAGTAAATAATTAAGTAAATAATTGAATGAGACTAATAAATTGATTAATATTAATTAATTAATGATTAATTAAATTAATAAGCAAATAAATAAATAAATAGTAGATTTATTAAATAATAAATACATAAATAAATTTTATTTTAATTTAATAATAGAGTATTAATAAAGTATATAAATATAAGAAATGGTATATATAAAATAAGATAAAATTAAGATATATTTACAATTATACCAATAGTGTCCAAAACCCACTTAGTGCATATTAACTCCGATTTTGGCTAAATTAGCGTCATATAACATGTAATTCTATAAAACGTACTTTAAAAATGACTATGCCCAATTAAGAGTTCACGTGGTTGAGTTATGAGGTTTGGAAACTTTACGTTATGGCTTCGTGGCTCTGAGATTTATTGGCATTTTAACTTGTTATATTTTTATATTTTTCTATTTATTTTTAGAAATACATTAGAAAAAGAATTAAGTTAAATAGAGTTAAGAATAATCAAACAGAAAATCGAGTATAATGCATATGGACAAAAGGGTCCAAACGCCAAAACTCATCCATTTTATTCTAATATTTTTTGATATTTTTAATAAACAGTATCAGTTATAAAATAAAGTTTAAGAGCGAGTTTGATAAATTTGGAGTATTCTATAAATATTTATGAACATTGGAAGTCGATTTTTACGGTTCATCATAATTAATTATTTCTTCAGTAAATAATTTTTCTAAATTTTTATAAATTAATATATATTTTATGAACAATTTTCGTGAAGAAAATATTTTGGTTTGAGATTTATTTGATGATAAATAAAATAGGTGAAATATTTACAATGTGGAAAATGAATAAATGTATTTTTAATGATCTAGATTTTCTAACATTTTCATAAAGTAGGATTGTTATCTCCCCTACTTATTTATTTTGTTGACAAAGTCAATATTGATCTGGTCTCGGTGTTAGGATCAGTTTGTATATATTTTATATACATCCTTCTTTTTCTTATATTTCCTTTTTCTCTTTATTATTTTATTTTGGAGAAACTAAGTGTTAAATATATAATATTAATAAATACGGTTAGAATGTTAATTAGTGGAAATTAGTGAATATTTACATGTATTTTACCAAGAATTTTATAAAATGAAAGAATAAAGGCGATGGATTATCGATTCATCATTCCCTTTTACTTTACCTTTGCTAGTCCCTTAGCAAACACTTATTCTATAAATAAGTGCAAGCAAAAAGAACAAGAAAAAGGAAAAATAAAAAACTTTGAACATGTTAGTTTTTTTAAACTGAATCTCACTTCACCTAAAATTTATAACTTAGGATAAGCCTAGTGTCGGGACCTTATTAGAATGAGGATTTTAGTCTTAACAATCTTCAAATTCGACAAATCCTTATCCAGGTTCACCTCAACAGTCAGCTCAGATCCACCCATCCATCACGTAAACTTTTCGGCTTTGAAGTCAATTTGTACTGTGTGTGAAGGGTGTTAGCTCTTCCTGGTTAAAGAAGCGAAGAAACCACCCATCCTAGTAATACACTCCCGTCGGGCCCTCATCCAGCTACTAGATCCTCGAGGAGGGGGGTATTTCCTTCTCTGGTCAGGTCGTGTTGTGTCCACGATTGAGTAGAGAGAGAGAAAGAGGAATGAGAAGAGAACTGGAGCCTGATCAGCGTAGTCACATCTCCTTGTGAAGACTAACTAGTTTAACCAAGTCTCCACTAAGATAATGCATGCTTTCTGAAGCTTGGACCATTGTGGTCATATTTGTGTTTGGTGTATTTGGCTTCTTTTTGGTAGATATTGAATGTCGCACTGCATTGATATTTTATGCCCCGACATTTATATAATGTTTTAATAGCATCCATTTTAGGTTCTTGGAAAAAAATGTGCCAACAAATCCAACCCTCATCGAAGCTTTATTTCAACCCCACACTCCCGTCTTTAGACATATGCACCAATAGACAAGGATGGAAATACATCACCAAAATGGACCGCCATTCGCAACCCCATGCAAGTTGAGCTCAGTGTAGAGTGCATGAGTTCAAAATTGGTTCAAATGGAGAAGAGTTAAACGGATGTCACCATGTGTCCTACTTAGGCAAGTTTAAGTTGAATTCCGAACATGGTCTCATGGAACCCAATGAATTAAGTCGAAAAGACTTGAAGAGTTTAATTTCAGTTCCTAACAAAGTCCTTTAGAATCAAGTGGATCAATGCCTAAACCAAGACACATATCTCATACTTGATCCATTCGGTTCAAGAATCAAACTTTTTCTGAAAAATACGAATGAATACAACAAATTTTTTTATGTAATGAATTTTTCATATTAAGCTTTTTATGTGATTTTTAAAGAATTTTACAAATTTTTATTGAATTTTAAAACTTCTAATTTTTAGTAAATTTTGAAGGAGTTAGTGGATTAATTCAATTTACATAAATTTTACAAGAATTATGTACATTTTACAAAGAAATTTATATACATTTTACATATACAAGATTATACATGTTTTATACAAGATTTATAAAGAATTTTATTTACAAAATTTTAAATAGTTAAGGGTTTTATTCAAGTATTTTATAACATATTTTAATATACAAAATTTTAAGACAATTCTCTCTTTTTATCAAGTCATATTTACAGTTTTCTTTCATCTTTTAAAATCCAAAATATACACCCATACTTTTAGAGAGCCATACTATTAAAAATATAATAAAGTACGAGTTATGTCTTCTAAAGTATATATAGAATATATATACAACACTCCATATACTTAGCAGAACTATGTCCTCATAGTGACCAAAAAAGCGGCAAAGGAAGACATAACTCAGGCTAAGTACAGATTGGTGAAAAGAATGCTATACTACAATGACTTCAAAATAATAATGAATAAACGAAATGAAGTCAATCATCCCCTCTATACTTAGGATCAAATATTACTATTGATAGCAGACTCAAAAATCGAATATGATCGGGGTCAAGCGAATGTACACAATTAATGACTCGGCTTGCCCCTTGTACTTAGGGTAAAATATACCTAAGTATAGATAAGAATATCAACAGTTGAGGGGCAAACGAGAAAACAGATGATACAAAAATCGAAAACAATCAAAAATGATAATGAGTGATATCTTATACTAAGGATAAAGTACACCCTAAGTATAAACAACAACAGGGGTAATAGAACATAACGATATGATCAATATAACATATGCACCGTCCTATACTTAGGATAAAGTACATTTAAATATAACAAAAATCCTAAACAATACCTCGGAGTGTAAAACAAAAATGGAAAAATGAATGAAGAAAATCGAAAACATGTATGCACAATTTAGAATGTGAAATTCAGGTATGAGATGCAAAATATGAAAAGTGAAGAACACATCCCATAAAAAATGAATCGGGTCAACCTCAATGGTCGATGACTCATGATCAAGATAGGTATTCAAACGTTGAACATTATCTTGAAAGGTGAACTCAGAAGACAACTTAGATGTATCGATGCCACCATTGTTGTACACCTTTCTCACTATATACAGGCCTTTACACTTGCTCTGAAGTTTTCTTGGAAAAAGTTTAAGTCTTGCATCAAATAGCCAAACTTTATGATCAGGCTCAATTTTCTTATGGCTGATGTGTGCATCATGCCATTCTTCCAGTGAAGGCTACTCGTGAAGGCCTCATCTCTCATTTCCTCCAGGGATGCCGATTCTGTTTGCCTATGATCTCCTACATCATTTAAACCAAAGAATTACCTATTTTATTGCCCACCATGAATTATGTTTGATTTCCATAGGTAAATTGCTTGGCTTCCATAAACGAGTCGAAAGGGAGACATGCCCAATGGTGTCTTGAAGGATATTTTACAGGCCCAAAGAATCAAGTTTAAAAGAAGTGACCAACTTTTCGGTCTGACCGAACAACCTTTTGCAAGAACACTTAACCTCCCTATTCGAAACTTCGGTTATTCCACTCGTCTGAGGATGATATGGAGTAGCAACCCGATGGTCTATACAGAACTCGTTAGCAAGTTCTCTTACCTTGTCATTGATGAAGTGGCTACCCCCATCTAATATCAGAGCCCGAGGGATATTGAATCGTGAAATGATATTCTTTCTCTGAAACTTACAAACCATGTTCGCATCAATGGCTCAGACAGGAATAGCTTCTACCTAATGATTCACATAATCTACAGACGATAATATGTACTCGAATCCTTGACTCTTAGGGAGTGGGCCCATAAAATCGATACCCCATGCATCAAAGACTTCACATAAGTGAATCGGCTGCATTAACATCATATATCTATCCACAAGTGTCCATTCTCTGACAGTCAGTACTTCTCTTTACGAATGCACGAGCATCCGCAACGAGAGTAGGCCACCAAAGACCCGATTGAAGCACCTTCTGTGATGTCCTCTTCCCTGAATGATGTCCTCCAGATTCTAATTTATGACAACACATGAGGACACTATGGTATTCCTCTCGAGGAATACACCGATGCTAAATAGAATACGTTCCTTCATGATAAAGGATCGGATCCGCCCAATGGTCAGACTTGGCTTTCACGAGAAAAGTCTCAAGTCCCAACCTGGACCAGCCTTATGGTACCTTCTTAGCAACAAGAAAGTTCACAATGTCGTTGTACCAAGGGCACGAGATGACATCAAGAATCTCCTCGTCTAGAAAAGTCTCTGTGGTGGGTGTATCAAACTCAGAAGTCCCAAGTAATTCTAGTCGGGAGAGGTCATCTGCCACCACATTATTGACTCCAGGCTTGTCCTTAATCTCAATATCAAATTCTTGGAGTAGAAGGATCCATCTGGTAAGATGTGGCTTAGAATCCTTCTTATCCATTAGGCACCGGATGGCAGTATGATCTATGAAAATTGTAACCTCAGATCCTAAGATGTGAGACCTAAATTTATCTAAGGCAAATATTACAGCTAGCATTTATTTTTCTATAATATTATAATTCTGCTGGGTGGAATCCAAAGTCTTGCTAGTGCAGTGTATGGCATATGGATGACCAACCCTCCTCTATCCTAAAACAACCCTAACGGTAAAATCGAAGGCATCCTTGATGATCTCGAATGGGAGAGACCAATCGAGTGGCTGAAGGACATGAGACTATACAACCATGTTCTTGAGAGTTTCAAAAGCTGAAAGACACTTATCATCAACAATAAACTTAGTATCTTTCGCTAAAAGGTCATATAATGGTCGAGCAATTTTACTGAAGTCTTGAATAAAACATCAGTAGAAATCGACATGCCCTAGAAAAGACCATAATTGCTTCATATTGGATGGTGTATTAAGCTTTTTTATAATATCCACCTTGACTGGATCGACCTTCATGCTCCTATTGGAGATGATGTGATAAAGAATCGTTAACTGGGTCATCATAAAATGACTCTTCTCAAAGAAAGAACGAATTTAACCTCAGTGTACCTCTAAAGCATGCGGTCTAGGCTAGAAAGGAAAGAATCAAAATCATTTCCATTGACCAAAAAATCATCCATGAAGACTCTAAAAAGTCACCAAGCATATCTGCAAAGATCGAAAGCATGCATCTTTAGAATGTAGTCGGAGCATTATATAATCCAAAGGGCATCCATTTTAAAGCAAACGTTCCGAATGAACAAGTGAATATCGTATTTTCTTGGTCTTCAGGTGTAATGGCCACCTAGTTATATCCTGAGTATCCATCGAGAAAGCAATAATGGCTTTTTACAACTAATCTCTTGATAATATGATCAATAAATGGTAGCGGGAAGTGAGCCTTCTTGGTCGCCTGATTCAATCGTATGTAGTCCACACAGACTCGCTAATAAGTCGGTACTCGTGTAGCGATCTCCTCTTTGTCCTCATTAATCACTGTAGTGATACACACCTTGTTGGGTACCATATGTAACGGAATAACCCATTTATAGTCAGAGATGGGATAGATAAAATTAGGGCTCCACTACTTGGATATTTCCTTCATAACCACCTCTCGAAGATTCAGGTTCAACATGTGTTGAAACTCACGAGATAGTTTGACTGTGTCATCCTCTAGAAATATGTGGTGGGAGTACATAGCCGAACTAATCCCATGGAGATCTGCTACTGACAATCTGATTGCCTTGCGATTATTTTCAATGATCTCCATCAGACATGATTCTTGATCCTCAGTCAGAGCAAGCATGATAATGACCAGAAACATTTTCGGTTCTCTAGCAAGAAATCAATATTTCATGTTCCAAGGTAACGGTTTAAGCTCAGGGGGAGAAGGAACCGGGAGAGCTGGTTTAGTGATGGCTTGGGTATAGGATACTAAGTCTGGAGACTGCTCATCTGATAAGTAGTTGTACTGTTCTAGCTCAGTTTTTAGGCATGTAGGCTTATATGAAATTAGACGTGGAAAATACTCATTAAAATTATGCTAATCGAAGTCCACACATACATAGGAGGGATCCAAACAACAAGATTGGAACTCAGAATGGTCTTCATTAGAACCATCTGCCTCAACCTCTAATCGTGTTTACTCCAAGACTGTGCTTTCCAATCTCCCATCATCAAGTATCTGCATCTCATACTCTCTTGAAAGTATGATGAAAGATGGTGTACTCAGTTCACCCCAAACTACCTCATCATCGGTTTGTACAAAATCATAGTCGTGGTGAATATCTGGCTCATCATCAAATGCTATCTCCGACTCTACCGATCTGGCTTTGAGGTACTGGATCGTATCTATATGTATACTCTCGCTTAGGATGCGAAAGTGCACCTTCACGGTACCATTATCAGAGATGGCCTTTGTTGTTGCCAAAAAAGGTCGTCCTAATATGATCGCGGTATCAGCCATACATTCAGGAACTGCCATGTCCAACTGACGAAGTCCATGGGGAATTGCAAATCCTGAATTGTGACGATAACATCCTCAATCAATCCCTTCTTCCTCTTGACCTATCTGTTGGCAAATCGTATGACCGTCTTGCTTGGTTGAAGAGGCCCAAACTCAAACTTGTCGCATAAGGAAAAAGGAAGGAGATTAATTAATGATCCACTATCTAATAGAGTACAATAAAATGTGTGATCTAATATCTCACATCTGACATATGGTGTTCCTGTATCTAAACGCTTGGCTAGGAGACGGTTCTAAATGGCATGACAAGTTTCCTTGGTCAACACATGGATTTCTGAACAGTGATTGCACTGTCTCTTCTTTCTACAAACCGTAGTTCTCTCCTCGAGTTCTTTATGTATAAGAGGGATGTGTGCCAATGCTTTCGAAAGAGTGAGATGAATGGTGAATTTATCAAGCATCTTCTTCATCATATCTAACGTCTGAGTCTTTTTAGGATTTCCTTTTTTCTTGCCTTTCCCTAAACAGAGTGCTTGAGGAAAAGGTATATGTACATCCTCCTTGTCAGTATGTACACTCGGTGAATCAGATGGAGAAGAGGAAACATATCTTTTTATATAGTTGGAACTTGTTCCAGCAGATCATCTGAATAAACTCTTGAGATATAGACGCATCAGTTGTCGTCTTTATTTCTCTTTCTAAATTTTATCTTTTTTCATTTTTTGTTATTTATCTCCTCATCACTAGGTACGAACGATGGTAACAAAACTATCTCTGCATCATACCCATCAGACTTGGTGTCATTAGTACTATCATCTAGATTCTCATGGATACTGACAACATTAGTACCACTATATGCATCATGCTCAACTGGATCGAACATATCATCTATTGGTTTATCTGTATCATGACTAGCTGAGCCACCGCCAGTTGGAACTCTACCACTCCTCAAATTAATGAAATCAACACCATCCACATCATCAGGTGACATATGTGATTGAGAAGTAGAGTCTATATGCTGAGTCTGCATAGCGGCTTGATCTCGCACGAGATCCATCATCTGCTGCTTGAACTCATCCATATGTCGCCTATTCATCTCGTACTGATTGGTAATCCTATAGACAAGATCCTCTACAACCAAGTCTCTCAGGAAGATCTTAGAGAACTGGATGAGTAATTTGAAAACTACTGAGGCGATTGCTGTGAGAGAGACTCTGGCGTCCACTGAGTGAAAGTCTGAATTTGATGAGGCTCAGTATCATGAAAGAGAGGGTAAGCCACAGGCTCCGACTGAAAGTGATGCATATGCTATTCTGGAGACTGTGTATCGAATGAAAGTAAAGATCTCTCTCTGCTCAAGGAATCAACTGGTGGCCCTGAAAATGAAATAGATGTCATATGTACAATCTGATTCTTCAGGTCACCAATGCTCCTCACAAGCCCATCGATCTTGTCGAGCATGTGAAACTGGTGGCATATCATCACAATATGCTCCAGGTGGTCTAATCTTTGGCTAAGAACTCTAATCTCATCTGGCGAAGACTCTGAAGATGTAGAAATTGATGGACCCTCCTCAACTTGTGCCATGGTAGATTGGTGAAGAAATGTAGGTAACTCCATTTGAGTATGATTATTTGCTTTGGCTAAAGTGGCATGATGAGATGCCATCTCTTCAAAAATATCCGAGATAACATCCTCATGCTTTGAAAAGCATGAGCCACCACAAGCTGCACTCACCAATCCTTGTAGATCAGGTGTCAACCCACTGAAGAAACTCCGAACCAAGATTGGCTTCAAAATGCCATGGTGGGGGCACCTATCAATGAGGTCTCTAAAATGGTCCCATGCCTCGTGGAATGGCTCGCTCCCTATCATGGTAAAGCTGGTAATAAGAGACCTCGCAACATTTACATCCAATGGTGTAGAATATGCTCAGAAATTCAGTACGAAGCTGCTCCCATGTAGTAACAACTCTCCCTAAATGTCACAACTAGTATGTGACCCTATAGTCCAAGGAGAATGGAAAATCTATCAACCAAATGGTGTTCTCGTCAACTTGAGAGTCATGTAATGTAGATCAAATCAAACTCTCGAAGGTGTAAATGTGGCTCCACAGTGAATTTCCAATAAAAGATGGGTAAAGTCTGAATAATCTCAGGTGTGAGGACAAATGATCCGTAAATGGGAGGGGGTCGTATCCATCTACTAGTAGAAGAAGCTCCATGTGAGTGAAGCTGTCTCATCGTACGTACATGCTCTATTGGTACTCTAAACTCTCTATTTGGCTCATCATCCTCTGAAATATATCTCTTCTCTCTCAACTATACCAACTCCACTCGAATCTCGACCATCAGAAGGTCATGCTCCCTAATCCGAGTCTACATAATCTCAAGAGAAGAAAGAAGACTAGCATTGATCATCGCCTGATCTGAAATCCGCGAAGCATGTTGGGACTGCGCTCCCGTCCTTTTCAGATCTGTTTCTGGAAAGGAGAACGCATCCATGTCTGGCTCTGATAAGTCTACATGTAGCTTTGTAGTGGTCATGGGAGGTGGAGAAGAACAACGTGAATGAGAGAAACTTCCAGGGTTAAGATCACACCTGGAAGAGGAAGAATGTCCCGATTCTGGCTCAAAAAGGAGGTTCTCACTATCCGTCCCGAGGGTCGAGATTAAAGAAGGCAATTGAGAAAACTCAGGTTCGAAGAAATGATTCTCTTAAACCGACCTAGATGAATGGGTACGTGTGCGTTGAAGCAATGCCGTAAGAGTCGGCCTAAACAAGACAAGAACGACGAGTGACTGCTATAGATCTCAAAGATCTGGAACTCACACCATGCAATAAACACAAAGCAAATCCCAATTTCACTACCTCAACTCAATGATGATCGTAGAAGACCAGTCGTTAATCTTTTCAGTTTTAGAGTTAGATGGCAATGCAAGTTTTATCACAGATTATGCAAGCTGATAGGTGCTTGAATCTCCCCGGAGACTGTCCTGAGTCCGTATGGCTAGTTGCACCTACTTTCAGCCAGTATGTGAGTAAGTAATGGACCGTTTCCAGCTACCCGTTTTACTTGAGTATGAAGCCTTACATAGTGTCCTCTAAAACTCCTACTCTACTAAGGAAACCCAGACCGTTTTCAGCTACCTGAGGGTCCTCACTGAAGAGTAGCTAACCATTTCCAGATCAGCAGTCTAAAAAGAAATCCGAGCTTTGGCTCTAGCCTTATGGGTCATCTCTTACTCACAAATATGGAGAGTACATGCAATTCATTCATTAGGGATTGCTCTCCCAAATCAAGTGGAGCCCATTACGTTTATTCTAAAATCAAATATATTCAACAGTCCCTGTTTTAATTTCGATTATCACTTTTTGTGGATCTTTTTGAAACAATGTCTAATGAATTTTTGTCTTTTTCTCTTTTTACCTAAGTGATTGACAGCTTAGGTTGCACATGCTCAAATCTAACTGCGCATACAAGAAACTAGAAAAACTCTAAAGAAGCACCTTAGCCTCAAAAATCAACGGAAAAATGTCAAGAAAATGATGCGAGAAAACCATGGTGGGTGCCCTATTTCCCCAAGTGCACGACACCTGGTGAAATAGACCCCTAGAGAAAGGGGGGAGGTACAAGTCAGGATGCCCTTAGGGGCTCCTTCTACAAAAGAGAAAAACAACAAGTGCCTCCTTTTTTTACAGAGAGAATACAAAAAGTAAAAAAATGGATTCTTTGGTTCTCAACTATGCAGCTCGAAACCTGAGCTGCACAAATATGAAACAAAAAGTTGTGAAAAGAAAAAAAATGTGAAAAAATAAAATGGCAAAAGGAGATGAAGAAACCATAATCCCAAGGTTCTACAGTCTAACCTAGCACTGCCTCCCAGACAACGACGCCATCTGAAAAACATGACCAATCGAGTCGTCTAAAAACATACAACTGTCGTTGTAATGATCAATCATGATTCACAAAAAATTTTATGTTTTTATTTATACTCCTAAACCTAAATGTGTATAGTGTTAAGTACGAGAGTGTCGAACTCAGTGAGGCAAACTGTTAAAAAAGTAAAAGGATTGCCTATTTATTTATTTATTTTTCAGTATTTTTTTGGATTTTTATCTGATATTATGAATTTTTTATTATTTTTATGATTTTAATATACTATGTAAAATATAAATATAGATTTTATTTTTTTATATGCTGGTTTTTATTTTTAAGTTTATATGATTTTTAAGTATTTTTAATTTTTATGTAATTTTAGAACATATTCTGTAATTTTTATTTGGTTTTTAATGTTGAAAACTATTTTTCATTTGAAAATAAAATTTTATTTTTTATTTTATAAATATTAAAAAGGAATAATTTTTTATTTTTTATCAAAAAGTAGAGGAGAATCCCTTCAGAGCGATGTGCGTATTTATGC
Source organism: Ottelia alismoides (assembly GCA_037367405.1). Lineage (NCBI taxonomy): Eukaryota > Viridiplantae > Streptophyta > Magnoliopsida > Alismatales > Hydrocharitaceae > Ottelia > Ottelia alismoides. The sequence continues at coordinate 146,743 of JAZKJV010009386.1, read as the reverse complement.
GATTTTCATTGACATAGCTATGTTTTTTACAAGTTTTATGTCTTTTTTATTTTTTATTGATATATTATTTATTTTTATTTTATTATTGATTTATTTAGTAAAATATGGCAAAATATGTTGTAGGTAATTTTTAAAGTTTTTTAATGGAGTTTATATATTTTTTTATTTTGTTTAAAGATTGTTATATATATATTTTAGATTTTATAATGATTTTAATGCTAGAATATATATTTATTTTCAAATTTGAATTAATTCTTTATATAGTAAAATATGTGGTATTTATATGTATTTTATACTATTTTTATATTTTGAGTTTTATTTATTATGCATTAAATATGTACATTATTATGTACAGTGATCGGAGTATAGGCGTAATTAGCAGGAAAATATGGCGGATTGTGATAATAGGCAGAAACTGGGGGTGCTATGCGTGTAAAAAGCCTAAGATCACATGATCTGTCACGTGAAAGCTTCGAATGCTGTACCTGCTTGAAAATAGGTAAAGCTCAGGTACGTCATTGCAAAAATCATAAAAAATACGTGTGTCTGCACGTACTTGAGCATGTCCAAGACCTGTTGGAGATTAACAATATTTTGGGGGCTGCAATATAAGTTGCTCGAAAATAGCTGCAAGTCACGCACTTCGCGCATGACTCTACTTCATCAGCGGGGCAACGGACTTGATGAGAGGTCGATGCGTGGCGCACTGACGTGTGTCCGATCAACGGGTGATTGAAAGGCTCCTGAATGATCTGAAATCGGGTGCTGATAGATATGGAGTTCGACCCCTTGTTCTCCCCCAAACGCTTTATAGGCAGCGAAGCTTTTTGTTTCAGTGATCAACGACTGCTTTCTCGTGCAGGTGCTTGACGATGGTGCATGTCCTAGGTTCCCTGTAGCAAGTTCGAAGCAAAGCTCGAGAGCAAGATCGACTCTCGGTGGTGATGATGGCTCCAAGATGTGTTTGCTTCGCGATCCTTTTGGTCAGCGGTTCTTCGAGGTGCGGGCTGCAAGTTCATGCTCCAGAAGATATGGCGGCCTCAATGAGAGCGAAAGGGACTCTGTGTGGTGATGTTCCTCATGCAGATCCTTTTATGGAGATGGCATGAAATGTGATTAGGCGGATGATAACGTGTTAGCTCCAAGTGATCAGATCTGATTTTTGTGACTCAGGTTCCCTGGAGGTAGAAATGGAGGATCGCATGGGAATATGGAGCTCGAAGCTCCAGATGAAAATGGCCTGAAACTCGTAGTGCTAGGGGAGTCCGAGTCGTGACAGAGTTTTTCATTTCGCGATGTAGCAGTTGCCATCTCCAGACAAGGGCTGTGCGAGCACAGTGGTGACGATCAGTTACTGGTGGTGGCACTCAACGACTTTCGATCGACAGTTATTCACTGTGATGCGGTTTGATGATATCGATCTCAAACAATTCAATGTGCCCTAGGTGAAGGATCTAATGCGATCTTCATCGCTCTCGAGATGGTGATATTCTGCAGGTGCTCTGAAGCAGAAACCTCGATGCCGTCATGCTTCTCGAATCCCGATCCTACAGTCCGAAGCTATGGCTATAGGGTTTCTCGGCCAAACATTAGAAAATGATGGATATGGATGGGCATCCTCTATTGGTGGGGGATGAGGATTAGTCTCTGATCGAATTGATAGGAGATGATAGATTGCGAAGAGAGATTGCGTAGAATCGAATCAAGTCGTAATGAGTTAGAATCGATGGATCGAGTGGAAGGATTGAGTCAAATGAAATCAAAATCTGAAGGAACGTAGGAAGGATAGAGTAAGACTAGGACAATAGATCGAGGAAGGAGAAGAAAACAGAGAGAAAAGAGCTAAAGACGAAGGGAATCGAGAAGAGAAGGTGAACTAACTTGGAGAAACGGATGAGGTTGATATCGCATGTGGTTGAGCTCGGGCAAAGCTCTTGATGATCGTCGCCTCGATGCACGGCGACGTGGGGGCTCGGGCAAGGTGGAGCGATTGCTGCGATGCCGATGATGATCATGACAGTCCTCCTTCTCCAACCCTCACTGCAACGATAGAGATGGCTACTCCTATCACATGTTCCCTATCTCTCTCGGAGCTCACCGGGATGGTGGAAGATTGTAATGGAGGATGCGGCTAACGAAAGGGGGGGTACGAACCTATATATAGGGGAGATGACGTGGGGAGCACGCCTCCAGGTGCGGCTACCTGGCGGTGGCTCCCGTCACCGGTGTCAGTTGGGCAAACAGCTCAACGGCCTCGCCGTTGGGGTCGTTGGCGAAGGAGAAGGGAAGCAAGGAGGAGGCGTGGCGTACGTTGGGGAAGGATGATGCGGGGAAGAAGGTCGCAGGAGATGGAAATTGGGAAGAGAGACAGAAAAATTAGGAGAGAGAAAATAAGAGGAAATAAAATTAATAATTAATTATGAAATTAAAGATTTAAGATAAAAATAATTAATAATTTAAGTAAATAATTAAGTAACTAATTAAATGAGATTAATAAATGGATTAATAATAACAAATTAATTAATTATATAATGATTAAATAAATTAATAAATAATTAACTAAATAATTAAATAAATAAATTTATTTTTATTTTCAACTTTAATAATAAAAATATTAATAAAGTATATGACTATAAGAAATGACATATATAAAATAAGATAAAATTAAGATACATTGTACAATTATACCAATAGGGTCCAAAACCCACTTTTTGTATATTAACTCTGATTTTGGAAAAATTTGTGTCATCTGATAGATAATTATATAAAACGAACTTTAAAAATGACTACGCCCAATTCAGAGTCCATATGATCGAGTTTTGAGGTCCGAAAATTTTAGGTCACGGCTTCATGGTTTCGGAATGACATTTTAACTTAATTATATTTTTTCTATTGATTTTTAAAAATACATTAGAAAAAAATTATGTGAAAAGGAGTTAAAAACAATTAATTAGAAAATCTGGAAGTTTATACATATAGTACATATAGACAAAGGGGTCCAAATGCCAAAATCCATCCACTTTATTCTAATATTTTTTTGATATTTTTAATAAATAGTATTAGTTATAAAATGAAGTTTAAAAGTGAGTTTGGTAAAGTTGGAGTTCTCTATAAATAGTTATGAACCTTGGAAGTCGGCTTTTACGGTTTACCACAATTAATTATTTTATCAGTAAATAATTTTATGATATTTTTATAAATTAATATATATTTTTATGAAAAACTTTCGTGAAGAAATATTTTGGTTTGAGATTTCTTTGATGATAAATAAATAGGTGAAATATTTTTAATGTGGAAAATAAATAAATGTATATTTAATGATCTAGGTTTTCTAACATTTTCATACATTAGAATCCTTATCTCCCCATACTTATTTATTTTGTCGATCAAGTCAATATTGTCACGGTCTCGAGGTTAAGATCAGTATGTATATATTTTATATACATCCTTCTTTTCTTTTATTTTTCTTTTTTCTTTATTATTTTATTTTGGATAAAATAAGTGTTAAATATATAATATTAATAAATGTGGTTGGAATGTTAATTAGTGGGAATATGTGAACATTTACATGCATTTTACCAAGTATTTTAGCCAAAATGAAAGAATAAAGGTGATGAATCATAGATTCATCAATAGGTATTGGTTATCTCAATCTCGTTAAGTCAACTCTTTGACCTAACTTATCTGACACCTCCAAATCTCTATTCCTATGCAAAGGATTTGCATCAAGAGGACAGCTAGATATCAACCTTTAGAAATAGATTGCCTTCTCCTTCTCATGCTGGAGATCATCTCTTAACAATCACTTACCATTATTTGATGAGTCATCAATCTAACTCTTTAGATATTCATCCAAGCACCAGCCTTTATGATTCAACCATTGAATCAACATCTGTATGATATTAGGATGGTCAATGAACATAACCCTAATTATACTTAGGGACATCAAGATCCTTGTTACATTTAGTTAAGTGATGTGTGTTATGACTTGAAGTTTCCATAAAAATATGATGTAAAAACAATACGCATTGTGATATAAATGGTAGTAGTTTACAAAAGATAATAATCTTTTTACAAGACTGTGTTGCAAATTACAAATTAAAACACATTGTTGTATGTGGAAATGATGTGATATTTGACGTGAAAACTTAGCTTCCTACAAATAAGGAGAAACAAATAGAGTTATTTTTGTGCAAACTATAATTCCTAAAATCAGGGATCTACTCAATTAATGATTTATTAGTAAAATCCACATCATGGTCTTTGTTGTATTTAGTTAAAAGACATGTAAAATGTGGAAGTTCATTTAAAATATGATGTAAAAGTTGTCTGCATTATGACATAAATGTTAGCAGTTTACAAAAGATGATGATCTTTTTACAAATTTGCATTGTAAATTACAAATTAAAGTGAATTGTTGTATATGGTAATGGTACTGAATTTTCTACAACTAGGGAGCAACAAATATAATTATTTTCATGCCAACTATACATCCTAAAATGAGAGATCTACTTAATTAATGTTTTATTTGAAAAATCATTGTCATCGTCCTTGCTATATTTAGTTAGATGACATGTAATATGTTAACTTTTCCTTAAAATATGATGCGAAAACTGTGAAATAAATGATAGTATTTTACAAAGATGATGATCTTTTTATAAAGTTGCCTTGCAAATTGCAAATTAAAACAGACTGTTGGGCACAGAAAATGTGTAATTTAAAACTATTGAGCGTAAACATGATGCAAATATACGTACTTTCTATATTGAATAAAGAGTCCATATTTCACATTCAATGGGTTTATTTTACATTCTATGTATGAAGTTTTACATCCATTCAATACCATATCAAAGACTTTACCAAAATGTAGACTTACAATAAGTGAATCCATCATTCCATTAACATATGTTACAATTGTAATTTCTAATTTACATTTATCTTGGACTTTTTACATTTGTCTGCTATTCTGCTCCAAAAAAGATGACATGCGCAAGCTCTAGTTGTCTAATATTTACTCTTCCTCCTCTCATCGAAAGTTTTTCAAGTGACCTAAGTAATTTAAAAATAGAATGAGATATTATAAACAGAAACATGAAATGTAAAATGAATGCAGGTAATGCAAAAATAATGGTACGTATATGTATCGGTGGTGCAACAATCGTTTAAATGTAAAAATATACTATGACATTGTGAAAATGAGATGAGGAATCGTAAAATGATCCTATATATTATAATTATGTGCATTGTATTGTAAAAAACATTGTAATCAAAATCACATAACTTAAAAGTTCATGTGTATAGGTCATTCATGCTGTCAAAAGCACTTAACTTAATACCTAATGCGTATATACGTGCCGTGTAATCTAACAAGGGTTTCTAGTTATTGTGCCGACTATCTTTATCAAATGTTAATTATAAAAATAGTTTATAATTGGAAAATGTGATCTAAAACATGATGTATCAAAAATGCTATAGAACAAGAGTGCATAAACGTGCAATGTAACATAGCTTCATGAATTGTAAATAAAAAAATAATTATTTGATTTATGATATTAGATGATAGAAAGAGATCAATATGTCCTTAAAGGAAGGAAATGAAAATTTCCAAAGAAGAATGAAACAAACCTTTATAGTATCAATATCATTGGAATATCTTAGGCCCTGCCATAGATGGTGTTGACAAATACAATGGAGAGAGAAGAGAATCTAAAGAAAGAAAGAAACTTGCGCATGGAGATGACAACCACGAGTCTGGAGGGATGCTCGATGCAATTTGAATAATCTCTGGAGATTTCTTTGATGCGGTTTGAATGATTAATCTGACAATTAGTTAGCAGGATAATTAGTTTAGTACGAAATAAGGAATTCAAATGAAGGAGAGAAACTTTACACTAAGGATAACGTTATTTAATTAGTGATTTTGGAGTGGAATAGTGGTTTTGATTGGGGTCGTGGATGAAAATCGGATGGCTCGTTTTGGGTCTCACACCCACACCATAGTATAGGAAAGGTGCCACCTCATTTTAGGTTTGTCGTACATATAGAGTACCTTCCAAATGACATTGGGACTAACCACCTTTGTGATGAGACGTCAACGAGATCCATTGGATATCAATCCAACAATGTTGTCAAAAAGGGTATTTAGGTCATTTTGTTTCCATTTAAATTTGAATTTTATTTAATAAAGTCAATTAGAAATTTGGGCTCATTTTAATTTTGGATTTTTCATTAATTTCTTTATTTATTGATTTTCGGAAATGTTCTCAGTAAATTCAATTTAATACATGTATTTGTAAATACAAATTAGATTATGTAGAATTTACATTCAGTTTTGTAAAATTCAAACATGTGTTTTCTTACATTTGTAAATTTTGCATCATCCTTTATAATGTATCATAAGTATTCACAATTTATTCGAGTGCCTTTGTAAAAGTCGTGCTCCCTTTATAAGTTTTTGTGTGTAACATTAAATGGATCCTTGTAATTGTTTTGCGTTTCTTAATAATTTTATTTGTTTATTTATAAAGATATGTGGTTGCTTTGTAATATTTGAGTGAAGATCTTCAACAAAAAGTATACTATTAGAAATTTATAAAATGTAAAAAAGATATGAGATTGTAAATAGTAATCGAGATTTGTAACCAACGATCTATGATTTGTAAAATATGTATCAATTATGTGAAAACATTGCTAACTATGTATAACTACGTAAATGGATGTCCCTCCTCCACTATTCTCCTCCAGGTCACGTCCCTCCTCACACCACCACAATGCGCTCCGTCCCATGCTGCCTTGATTTACAAGTCTCGCCCCTCCACCACATCTGTCACATGCTACTGTGATTTGCTCCACCATTGACACATCCAAGCACCTCTATCGCTCTAAAGATGGTATGGTGCACCACCACCGTCAATATCTACTCGCCCCTTTGACGATGGTGCGATGACATTGTCGAGATCTGCATGCCACAGAGGGAGAGAGATATTATGTCATATAGTTATTGCATTCTATATTTAGAATGTGATGAAATGACAAAAATGGGTCTTTACCATTAAGATAATATAATTAATGTGTCATTAATGGCAACCACATGATATGAAATGAAGGGATGAGATTACGGGCTCACCATAGGGATGGTGAGCCACAAATCTCATTTGAAGTTATTCTCACATACACATACACGCACATACACACATATACACACATATGAGTAAAATGGGGATGCACCTTTGGGGAGCTAACTTGGTTCCCCCTACCCCATTTCCCCATTTTTATACTTTTTTGTAAAAAGCTTCCGAAGATTATTGTCATTTAACAATTCTGTGACCGTTAACAATGGCCGTCTATATGGAGGCCGTAGGAGTCTCAATTTCTTAAAAAACCAGAACGACAATATATGTATATATTGATGAATTTCCACAATTCGTTTTTCAAAAAAAGTTAAAAAATGGAGAAAATGGGACGGGAGGAGCCTAGCCCCTTAGGGGATAGCCTCATTTTTTTCCTATATGAGGAAAGGGATCCTACTTCATGAAGTAAATAACCTTACCAACTTCATATCCATTTTTCACAATTTTTTTATTTGTTTGGAATTACACACATATACACACACATACGCACATATACACACACATATGGATAGAAAGGGGCTGCCCCTTTGGGGAGCTAACTTGGTTTCCCCACCCTATTTTCTCATTTTTTTAAAAAGCTTCCGAAGATTTTCGTCTTTCAACAACTCTGCGATCGTTAAAAATGACCGTCTAGATGGAGGTTGTAGGAGTCTCTGTTTCTCACAAAACTAAAATGACATAATATATGTATACAATGATGAATTTCCACATTCATTATTGAAAAAAAGTTAAAAAATAGAGAAAATGAGGCGGGAGGAGCCTAGCCACCTAGGTGGTAGCCTTATTTTTTTCCTATATGAGGAAAGGGAGCATACTTCATGAAGTAGATAACCTTACCGACTTCATATCTATTTTTCACAATTTTTTATTTTTTTAAAAAATACCACCATGGATTTTCATAACTATATCCCTTTAATATGTCATTCAAATTTTATCAGAAACAGAAACTTCTATGCCCTCCATTTAGAACAGGTCGATTATAGCAAATCTACGACTGCTAAACTTACCTGTTCTAGATGGAGGGATGATGAAAATGTGATTCATCACTCTAAAATAAACTACTTAAGATCAGTTCCCCAAAATTCATCTGCATTTAATTATTTATCTTGCATAATTAACATTCATGCATGTGTAATAACATTCACATTTTATCATTCACCATGACAATAAATGAGCAGCCGAAATTCAGAGTTAAATTGACTTTAAAAGAGCTAATGCTTACACCAAATAACCTGAAACCACATCCATTGTGTGCATATTACTAATAAGAGTAAAGGAAAATTTAAAAAAAAACTAACATAAATAAGTGACTCATAAATCAAAACCATAATTTCAGATATGTCAGACTAAAACGTTAATATCTCCTTCATATAGTGTTCAATTCAGTCCTTCTCACTTTTGAACTAATGCACATTCAGTTATCTTCAAAATAAGACCAAGTTCAAAAGAACCGGAATTCGTCTTTGAAATTTAGGGTTTGAGCCTCTTTTGGACATTGTGTATTTTACCTATTTTGACCTATTATTTTATGTACGAAATTAACTCTTTTTATTTTATTTCTTTTTCATTTATTTTCTTTGATAAAAGTTTTATTAAAATTACATAAAAATCTGAATATAAATAAGAGTAAAATCAAAGGAACTAACTGAGTCTAAGTCTGCATTAAGAGTATGTATATAAGTCTCCTTTATTTTATTTCCTCATTTTTCTTAAATATTAAAAATCCAAAAAAATAGATTGATGTGTAAATTATTTATTTATTTTATCAGATTTTATTTCGAATTTTATCTTATTTAAAAAATATAAAAAAATAAAAATACAAAAATACGGTATTTCATAGGTATAAAGTACCACCAAAAATACCAGTTTGAGCAAATGACCTATTTTGATTTTGGCCTCTTCACAAAAGTTGTAGATCTCATTGAGGTGAACAACTTTTGTAAGGAAAATTATTTGATCTGAGGCCGTTTGCTGTTTCTTTTTTCATTTTATTTTTCGAATTTTCTATGAGTGTCACATGGCAAAACTTGGAGCCACCACTTGTCACTCATTTTTAGACTTTTTAAAATCTCAATTTTTATTTTTTTAAATATAATAAATAAATAAATATAAAATTAATTGTTGTGTGGCATGATCACAACTGCTCGATCTCAACTCATCGGACGACCACTGCTCCTCATCTCCTTCTTCTTCCACCTTCGTCAACTTCCCTAATTTGCTCAATCGCTGCCCGAATATCCTCCCGATCTCATCAGCCATCACCTTCCTAATCCGTTATCACTGCCTCTCCATATTCCAATCAAATCCCCATCACTGATTGCCCTTCCCATTTAACCCTCAACGTCGCCGCCTCTCATCCCTATTAAAACCCGAGACCATCGACCCTCTTCTTCATCCTCCGACTACACAAGCAAAGGAGGGGATTGATGGTGACAACCCGACCCTCTCTCCTAACTGTGAGATCTGAGTCTAAGGGGCCTCGTCGCAACCCCCCCACCTTGAAGCTGCTTCCTGCTTTGGCTTCGTGCCGTCGAGCTGATACCTCCCGCTCATCCTCTACTGCATATATCCATGCTCTACTGGCCTCATGAGGCACTATCTTCGTCTTTTTCGATGATCCTCGCATTAAGAGGGCCTCCACCATCACCCCATGACGCTATAGCAACCTCCAATTGCTCATACTTCATTCTTAGGAGACTCTACTCCACAGTTCAACACCAGCCCCTAGAGCCTCCCCGTCAACAACTCTAGGTCGACCACATCTCCTCCGACAAGGCTTCACTACCCGAAGCCCTCGAGTCTTCCATGATGCCTTTTGATCACTGCCAGGAGACTTCGACTCCGACTCCTCCACTGGGAAAACCTCTCTTCCAGGGACAACTCCTCCTTGGACTTTGGCCCCGCCATCCATCAAAGGGCCAAGCACCACCCACTAGCCCCGCTTGATTGCCTCCTCCGTTGGGTAGGGCTGCACGTGATTCACAACTGCATGGAGGGGTGATGAATCTACGTTTCATCATCTTTATTCTATCATTTTGGCCTTAAAAACTCTAGTAAATGCGTGTAAGTAGGCTTAATTTAGGCTTTTTATCATCCATGCATCATTGTCTAAATAGTGTATAAAATGCAGTTTTTAAAGCCAAAATTATAGAATAAAGAAAAGAAAAGAAAAAGAATAAAATATTGTAAATATTTTATAACACGAAACCCCGAGACCTTGGCATCTCAATGACTAGGTTGACAAAAAATAAAGTAGGGGGAGATAAGGGCTAGAATCTAATAAAATTCCTTTATTTAATTCATTTTTTATTCATTTTGGGACCAACTTTTAGTTCCACTTTTTATACTTGAAATAACGAAACTTTATCATGAAAGTTGTAGATAATTAAATAAAGAAAAATACAAAATTAAGTTCATACAAAAATAATGTACAGATCAAAAGTTATGATCTGAATAAGATTCCAAAATCCCAACTTCCCAGACCTGTATCTCTCAAATAAAACTCGAAATGTATCAAAATCACCTTTAATTGTATATAATTTTCAATAAGCTATTTAATGAAGGTGGTTTCGTATTTTTCGGAGTTACGGTTTGAAAGTTGAGTTTTGGACCCCTGTTGTACAATAATTTATGCCTTTTTCTTTCTTTTGTATAGATTCTTTTTTTAACTCTTATTCTTTTGATTTCAATTTTATTTTGTTAGTTGTATATTCTAATTTCTATTAAAAATGTAAAATCAATTAAAAAAATGTAAAATAAAAAAGATACAAAAATAGACCTTCTTTATACAAGTCAATTTAGCTTGTATTCTATCTTTATCACTTTTTTATCTTATAAAATTAAAAAATCAACAAAAATATTTAAAATTTTATATATTATTAATAAGAAAACATGAATAAAAAAATCTAAAATGGTATTTTATACCTTAAAAAAATTTGTTCTTAATTTACATCTTAAAAAAACATTTCTTCTGCAATATTCTAGATAACATTAGTTTGAGATAGTTTTATGACTTGAGTTTTTATTTTGAGGTCTCTTATTATTCATTTCAAATATATTTTCATTGGGAAAGACCTCTCTCTTTTTGATTAGTACACATGAACATAAAGACAACCACTAGTGTCCATATAGTCCACTCCCATTGGTGAAGGCCTCCCCCAATAGCCATCATCTCTTCCATTCCTCCACCAAATAAAAGAGCTTCATCTCCCATTTTTGAATTCATCCACCATTAGAGTCTTCATTCCAGCTCCTCTACCTCCATTGTGATAGAGTGAAGGTTGGAGATGCAGCCACGATGAAGGGAGGATTCTTTGGCGTGATCCCTTGGTGTTCTTGCTCCATTGTATCACAAGCTCTTAACTTGTCAAGCCTCTTCTCCGCCGGAATCGAGGCCATGACCGGTCATTCTTATCGGAGAATCGACCAAAATAGGTGACTACGTTCATATTCTACGTTTTCCTTCTTGTAGATAACTTTTAGATTTAGTTTTTATTCTTTTGTAGTGTAATAACCCACCATCTTCAACTTTCATTCATCCTCCTCGACGCGGCTAACACCTCAGCGCCGCCTTCGTCCACTTCTTCGTACCCCCTTCACGCAACCTCAACCAACTTCGGCCACGCATGGTGGTTGGAGACCATCTCCTTCTACCATTTTCGTAGGAGAACCCATATACCCCATATATTTTTTGTGTGCGTAACGCAAGCCAAGCCCACGTTCGAGCTATCATTTTTACTCGCAGGTATCCATCTGAATGTCCTACAGCCGCACCACCAACTCTCGCGCAGAGCTCTATGCCATGGCACTTCGTCGGTCCTCGGATTGGCTTTTTTGTTGCTGTTTTTCGAATGAAGAAGAAGAAGGGAGGGGGTGGATAGCAGCCACCGTTGGATCGATTCCCCTCCTTCTAATCTTAACCATTCAGCCAAGGGGTAGAAGTTTTATGCATAAGCCCTCACCATTTTGAAATTTCACGCACATCCCCTTATCCTCCAAGAGCCTCTGAATGCCACGTGGATAAGTGACAAGTTTTGCGGCCATACCCCTACGTTTTTGGCATATTTCAAGAGGTTTTCGAGTACATTTTTGAACTGCAGTTTCGTATTTACTTTTTCATCTGTACCCCTGCACTCAAATGCTCAAAACTCATTCATCTGAACTCCGTTTCATATGAGATTTTTTTATTAGTTTAAAGATCTACATCGTATCAAAATTTCAAAATATTCTGATGTACGAGCTATTAATGGTGAATTTTTGAACTCAGGATACTGATTTGATGTATTTAGCTAATAACTCTTTACATACTTGATATCATTTGCTCATTTTTGGATATGTTGTAGAAACTAGTAGGACCGAATTTGTATTCAAATTTTATTAAAGGATATTGCGATTTGTGTCATGTAGAATTTCTACAATATTTCGAGAGATTGATTTATTTCTTGAGAATCTTTCATCTATTTGAAAATCTAAAAATATGTTCGTGTGCCCCTGACTTTGTTCTCCACTCAGAGATTTTTGTTATATTTTTATCCCATTGTTTGATTAGTCAAAAAATTCAAAAACATCATTTCTACATTCCTACTGTCTTTTATTTTTAGTATATTCATTACATCTCAGAAAATACCAAAAAAATATTGTAGCTTTTTCTCGTCTATATCTATATCATATCCGAAAGGCATTCAATAATATTAGGTCTAGTGTCAAAAAATCCAAAAACACTTCAAAATTTGCAAAAATCACTAAAAAATGAAATAGTATCAAAAACCCAAAAACAAGGTCCTGTTTTCTTTGACATAATCTTCTATATCTAGAAAAAATATAGGTATAATTTTAGGACTTCATTTTGAACTATTAGTAGTACTGTTTTCGAGTGTCCTATTTGCCTTATTTTTCCTAGTTTAGAATTGCCCATTTTATCTTATTACTTGCTTTTTTCTAAAAAATTCTAAAAACATTTGCAAAATTAATTAAAACACAAAAAGTTTTTATTTCCTGTATTTTAAATATTTTTACCTATTTTTATCTCTCTCATCTCTCTTGTATATATATCCTATATAGTATTATATCCTTATTAGAAATTATAAAAATATAAAATAGAAAAAGAAAATATAAAATAAGAAAATTAAAATCAAAATATAAAAATATAAAATCAAAAATCAAATAAAAATAAAAAAATAAAAACCCACAAAAAAAGCATTTGCATAGGCATTTGATCACTTTCACATTTTGAGCATTTTTGCCTCGTTGTACCTGTTTGCACCCTGTGTTCGACCTCTACATTGCTTGCACACTATACACATCCTTTGTAGAGTTATAATAAATTTTAACTCCACATTTACTTTCATTGCTTGATTTAATTGTCGTGGGTTAATTGTTGATTAAATCCGGATTTCTGAGCGGTTAACGCATTGACTGCGTTCCCGCCTTGTGTGGAATACACAACCGCCTGATTTTCGCGTTTATCAAATGGCGCAGTTGCCAGGGAGCAACAACGCATAGATCGGTTTCCTTTATTGAGTGTGATTATTTGTCTATTCTCTGTGATTTATTTGCTATTTTATTTGATATATCCTTTGAATTGTCTAACCACCCTCTTGTTTGACTTTGTGTGAGGTACACGGATCGAGGGAGGAACTCTTTTCTAGGAGCGCTCGTGCACCCATGTGAGGCGGCTTTGGATTCGCACCAAGGCGAACTTTGAGGGAATTTTGAAGACAATTCTCGAGCTTTTATTTTATTACAAATACTTTTGTAATTTTTGTGTGAGATAGAGACTCTTTATTATTGTAATAATACAGGTACTCAGGACTTGGACATTCGGGCCCAATTTCCAAGTGATTGTTCACTTGGGGGCTCACTGTGGTTTTTACGGTTTTCATCACATTTTTTCCCTTTTTCTCGGTTTTGTTGTCTTTATTTTGTGTGATTGAGCCCTTAGATTTATGAGTTTCTTGTCGATAACATTGGGTCCAAACACCTAATATACTTGCTTGTGCCTATAGCCTCGTTTGGACTTAAGTCAAATTTTGCTCCACGCTAATAGCAACCTCTCAACTTAGGGCGATTTCATCGGCTTGCATTTGCATATAGATAGGTTTCAACTATGTTGAGCATCTTTGCATGTAGAGTGCTGGAGTCAAGGTGAGCATTTACGCTTTAGCATGCATCATCGTTTTTACCGCTTGCATTGCTTTTCTGACTCTCCCTCTGATTTTGATCACCTAGGTGCTAAGTAAAATTGACTCCTCGTTAGTCTCGTGCATTTTCACTAAAAATCCAAAAAAGTGATAACCAATAAACTTGGGTTTGCTAACATTACTTGACCCTAAAAAATACCAAAAAGAAAAAAACCTTGTCTTGGGGTAAGTAATCCCCTCATTGTCTTCGCCTTTACTTGCTCACGCACACACTAAGGATTAGTGCCCAAATCCCATTTCAACCCCTTAAGTGTTTGTGCAACCTTTTGTCTTCTCACCTAGCTCTAAAAACAGACAAGAGATTAAAAGACCGACTTTTCGGTCTCCACCGAGTTGAGTAGGTGATTGAGGGTTTGTTTTGTGTGAGTTTGCTTATGATTGCTTGTGTATCCTAAATCGCTTCTGTGCACTTGCGCCTTCTTCTCATCTCTCTTGACTAACCATCGTACTCTCCTGATCCCTGCCTTTTGTTTCGAGATGGCCGATTGGAGTGATTTTTGTCCGACCTTCATAGATCCCTCGTACCCTCCATTCGATCCACCTCACTTTTATCAGGAGGATCCTCCTCCTATTTTTTGATTGTTGCACATACCCGCCTCAGCCACAGTATCAAACCTCGGATTTCTACCCACCTCCACCTTCATATTATCCACCTCCACCTTCACAACCTCCACCTTCACTTCCACCCGAGACTGATCTGTGGGAGTCACCTCCCTCGATCTCCATGAGTGATATCTTGAACCTAATGATAGAGCACACTAACTTGATGAACGATTATCTTGCCATTTTGAGAGAAAACCAGATTAACGCTCCATTCATTGAGGTTACATATTTCCTTATGGGTGATCATGGGAGCTTGCAATCACCAAAAATCCAAAAAATGAGAAAAATTTAGAAATACAAAAAGTTTTTGGGAGACACACGATTGAGTCAGACTGTGAGGAGAGTGCTCACTTGCCAGACCCTTTGACCACACATCCATTCACACCCTGTCCCACCTTTAACCCTGAGGATGCCGCTGTACAGACTGCTCTTAGCATGCCTCGTGTATATGCTGATTCCAACTTCCTCCCTTATATTGACGAGATCCAAAAATTCAAAAAATGCTATCTGAACAGGAAGTGTGGCCACTATTCATGAGATCATCAAAGCCCCACTTCAGCAGGCCATGACCCAATTATCTGCTCCTCTTCCCAAGAAGAGAAAGTAGAGGAGCAGATCTGAGCGTCATATCTTGACCATGGCCACTGCCCATGCCATCAGACACCGTCCCATCCCTAGAAATAAGAACACAACTACCCCTTTCATCACTTGCACCATCTCTGACCACACATGTGATCACACTCTCCTAGACGGCGGTGCTTCGATTAGCATTCTACCCTTCTCGCTGGTACAGTCTCTTCACTTAGGGCCTCTCAAGAAAACCAGGATGATCGTTCAGTTTACTGATGGATCGATAAAGAGGCCGAAGGGTATCCTTGAAAATGCCGTCATATCGATTCAAGGTACGAGCTACCATGTTGATTTTGTCGTATTGCCCATGGAGACCTCCACAGGGGAGCCCTCTTCGATCATCCTGGGACAACCATTCCTCGCCTCTGCGAGGGTCATTATTGATTATGGATCAGGAGAGATTCGCTTCCGTCCTGTTGACGAGAGTGAAGTGTTGACCACCGCACCCCCAGTTGACCAGAGACCTGCACCTGATGTGCCTTCACCGATTCTAGCTGACTCTGAGGCCTGTGACCTATCTGACGATATTAGAGGAGTTTGCTTTACGACCGCTGATGAGACCCGAGAAATCCTCCGAAAAGGGGAAGACTCAGAAAGCACAGACCTCGAGGTTCCTCCTTCTGGTGTGTGGTGATGTGTTGATGAAATCCACGGGATTTACATGATTGATACCATTGAGCGGAGGGCAAACACCAAGACTAGACAGGACGGACGTGGTTTGACTACTTCTACTGATAAGCTCGTTCCTGGTCACTCTAAAGTGATGATGATTGAGGCCGGTTATGATCTTGATGCTTATTGCCAGAAATTCGGGCCTTTTGATGATCCGGGTGAGATTCTTGAGGACGATCTGAGTTCGACTACTTCCACTGATGAGTTCGTTCCTTTTAGTTTTGACCTGGACGAGACCTCGCAGGACGACTCCGATTACACTTCTTCCGATGATGATGAGTTTGTCCCATTCCCCTTTGATATCAGCGAGACCCCCAAGGCCAGACCTAGCTGTACTTCTTCCACTCACCCGTATGTGCCTTCACACCGTAGGACCACCATGGAGAACCTAACCATACTACTTCCATTGACCAGTTCGTGCCTTTTCGATTTGACTCCACTGAGGGCCTTCACCCTGTCGACCCTGATCGGTTAGTGTCATTTGAGGACCCTTATATCGACCTGCACCACACTAGATCCATTCCTCAGCGGTCCCGCAAGAAGGTTCGCTTTCCACCTTCTTGATCCTGTGTACATCCATCTCTGTTGTATATTCTCTTGTGTGTACCTATGTTCTCTCCACCGTATTTCTCATCCACCTATTCTCGTGTTTGCCTTGCTTAGGACGTACTTTCTCCTAAGTATAGGGGGGTGGATGAGCCGAGTGTTCTTCGTTCCGTTTTGTTACTCCTGTCGTCGCCTATACTTAGGGCTTCTTTCACCCTGAGTATAGGGGGAGTGATGCGTACATCCGTTTCTATCTTCTTCCATCTTTTGATATCTTACCTTCTTTTCCTCTTCTATCTTCTTTATCTACCGAAAAGGTGTCGCCCTTTTTTTCAGTCTTCTATACTTAGGACGTACTTGGTCCTAAGTATAGGGGGTGTGTGCACCCTAAGTGCTTCTATTCTTTGATCCTCTTCATTGTCTCCTCTTCTTGTCTATACTTAGGGATATATTACCCTAAGTATAGGGGGAGACAGTCCGAGTACGATCTGTTCATTCCCACCCTTGACCCTCCATGCTTTGTGTACAGTCTGCTATACTTAGGATTATTTGATCCCAAGTATAGGAGGGACGATCGACTTCTCATTTTTTTATTCATTCATCTCTTATTCATTTATTCTTTAGACTTTTCTATACTCAGTACGAGTTATGTCTTCTTTTTCTCTCTGATCTATGAGGACATAGCTCAAGCTAAGTATAGTGGGGTCATATATACTGCGTATATACTTTAGCCATAACTCGTACTTTCCTATTTTCTTAATAATTATGGATAATTATACTTATAAAATTCATTAAAAACCTTAATAACAAGTTGTAATTATTCCTCAAATTCTTTGCATATTTACTGATTAATAAATCAAGTGAAAATATTTTTTACAAAATGTTTGAAAAATAGTTTGAAAATCATTGTGAAAATCTTTTGAAAACTATTTGGAAAACATTTTGTTACATGTTTTCAACCTTTGTAAAAACATTTTGATTGTAAAATTATTTTCTTTATGTGAAATAAAAAGTTTTAAAAATGATTTGCAAATGGTTTGAAAAATGGTGGCAAAAATATTTGAAAAATCTATATTTACTATTTGGAAAAACCTTTGCAAAATGATTTTCAAATGTGTGTACATGTTTGTAAATATTGTTTGTAAAAATTATTTTGGACAGTTTTCAAAATTGATTGAAAAACCTGTGTCAAATAAGTTTGAGGAATACATACATCTCACCAAAATTCATTATATATATTTATAAAATTGATCACTTACCCTTGTAAATTCTTAAAACCCACTTCTTGTAAATACAAGATGCATCCCCGTGTAAATATTTGCACCAAATTTTTAGCCAAAACCTTTTATTTGCAAAAATCCCTAAAACATTTGCAAAATTAAAATCCAAAAACATTTGAAAAAACTCTTTGAAAAATACAAAAAATGCATATGCATCATCTTTTCAAAAATCCAGAAAAAGTTCAAAATCTTTGAAAATTGCATCACAAAAATATTTTCTACATAGCATTTGCATAGCATGAGCATTTTTTCGGATTGAGTTTGATAGTTGAACGAGTCTAAGTAAAATCTGAAGATTGGAGCTTGGTTGAACCTTAAATCTACCTAATTAACATGAACCTTATAGGAGCTGGAGTTGAGGTACTTCAGGACTAGTTGACTTAATTCTTTGAGGATCACGAGAGTTGGTTCAATGGATTCTTGTCTGCCTAAGTAGAGTATTTCGTAGCACACACACGACTCTTGTTGATAATGACCTAACTTGGACACCTACACCTTTCACTTGGCTCAACTCAGTTGGAGTGGTGAGGGGGTTGGATTTGCCGGTATGAGACGCACACAGATGGAAACACTTGTCCTCCTCTTGGGAGGGAAGTGCACCCCAACCCATCCGGTGATGATGAGTTTTGAGGACAGGATATTGTGGGTTGCGATAAAGCTTCAAAAGAGGGATAATCTACTGGTTCAAGAGGAAAAACTCCCTATGCAAATGCTGCTGTATATAGTATTAAAAAAACAAAAAAAAACAAAAAGCAAAAACTCCAAAAAAGTGATCAGGCTTGTACAAAAATAAAAATGCCTGCCGGAGTGTATATATGTGTATAGTCAATAAGCAAGCTTGAGCCTCAAAGTCAAATCATGTGAGCCTGTAACTGGATGACTTGACTACACTGGTCTTGCATCCTAGGATAGGTAGCTACACTGGCTACCGTCCATTCTTCTCTTCACCCCCTCCTCTTGAGCCGGTTGCCACTTGAACTTAGAAGGGAATACCCCGCTCCTCGAGGAATGAGTTGTTGGATTGGGGAATCATTGGGTTGTCATATTGGAGAAGCCAGTCTCTTTGTCATTTCAGTTGGGGAGAGCCACCATCACTTACACTGTACGAGTCAGATTCATAGTCATAAGGGTTTGCATATGAGTTGAAGTATTCTGACCTGGTTATTGAGGAGACTTGAGCAGAGTTTTGGGATTCTCGAAGGCTGTTGGATTTCAAATCCGGTTCTCATTAAGGTTCCACCCGCACCAAAATTCCAAAGGTCCGACTTAAGCTCCAAACTTTGATTTTGTGAAGACAAGTTTGATAGTTAAACTTAATCCAATTTTCTTCTTTTTCTTTTCTTTGATTTTCTTTTATGCACTTATTGCATAAGTATTTGCTAGGGACTAGCAAAGGCAAGTATAGGGGGATGATGAATCTACGTTTTATCATCTTTATTCTATCATTTTGGCCTTAAAAATGCTAGTAAATGCGTGTAAGTAGGCTTAATTTAGGCTTTTTATCATCCATGCATCATTGTCTAAATAGTGTATAAAATGCGGTTTTTAAAGCCAAAATTATAGAATAAAGAAAAGAAAATAAAAGAAAAAGAATAAAATATTGTAAATATTTTATGTCCCGAAACTCCAAGACCTAGGCATCTTGATGACTAGGTCGACAAAGAATAAAGTAGAGGGAGATAAGGGCTAGAATATAATAAAATTCATTTATTTAATTCATTTTTTATTTATTTTGGGACCTATTTTTAGTTCCACTTTTTATACTTCAAATAACGAAATTTTATGGCCATGAAAGTTGTAGATAATTAAATAAATAAAAATACAAAATTAATTTCATATAAAAATAATGTACAGATCAAAAGTTATGATCTGAATAAGATTCCATAATCCCAACTTCTCAGACATGTATCTCTCAAATAAAAACTCGAAATGTATCAAAATCACCTTTAATTGTATATAATTTTCAATAAGCTATTTAATGAAGGTGGTTTCGTATTTTTCGGAGTTACGATTTGAAAGTTGAGTTTTGGACCCCTATTGTACAATAGTTTACGCCTTTTTCTTACTTTTGTATAGATTCTTTTTTTAACTCTTTTTATTTTGATTTCAATTTTATTTTGTTAGTTGTATATTCTAATTTCTATTAAAAATGTAAAATTAATTAAAAAATGTAAAATCAAAAAGATACAAAAATAGACCTTCTCTATACGAGTCAATTTAGCTTGTATTCTATCTTTAACACTTTTTTATCTTTTAACAAGAAAACAAGACTAAAAAACCCCTAAAAATCCAAAATGGGTATTTCGTACCATAAAAAAATATGTTCTTAATTTACATCTTTTGAAAAAAAAGATTTCTTCTGCAATATTCTAGATAACATTAGTTTGAGATATTTTTATGATTTGAGTTTTTATTTTGAGGTCTCTTATTATTCATTTCAAACATATTTTCATTGGAAAAGACCTCTCTCTTTTTGATTAGTATACATGAACATAAAGACAATCACTAGTGTCCAAAAAAATTTGAAATAGTCCACTCCCATTGGTGGAGGCCTCCCCCAATAGCCATCATCTCTTCCATTCCTCCACTAAATAAAAGAGCTTCATCTCCCATTTTTGAATTCATCCACCATTAGAGTCTTCATTCTAGCTCCTCTACCTCCATTGTGACAGAGTGAAGGTTGGAGATGAAGCCACGATGAAGTGAGGATTCTTTGGCGTGATCCCTTGGTGTTCTTGCTCCATTGTATCACAAGCTCTTAGCTTGTCAAGCCTCTTCTCCGCCGGAATCGAGGCCATGACCGGTCATTCTTATCGGAGAATCGACCACCATAGGTGACTACGTTCATATGCTACGTTTTCCTTCTTGTAGATAACTTTTAGATTTAGTTTTTCTTCTTTTGTAGTGTAATAACCCACCATCTTCAACTTTCGTTCATCCTCCTCGACGCGGCTAACACCTCACCGCCGCCTTCATCCGCTTCTTCGTACCCCCTTCACGCAACCTCAACCAACTTCGGCCACGCACGGTGGTTGGAGACATCTCCTTCTACCATTTTTGTAGGAGAACCCATATACCCCATATATTTTTTGTGTGCATAACGCAAGCCAAGCCCACGCTCGAGCTATCATTTTTACTCGCAGGTATTTATCTGAACGTCCTACAACCGCACCACCATCTCTCACGCAGAGCTCCACGCCATGGCACTTCGTCGGTCCTCGGATTGGCTTTTTTGTTGCTCTTTTTCGAAGGAAGAAGAAGAAGAAGGGAGGGGGTGGATAGCAGCCACCGTTGGATCTATTCCCCTCCTTCTAACCTTAACCATTCAACCAAGGGGTAGAAGTTTTATGCATAAGCCCTCACCATTTTGAAATTTCACGCACATCCCCTTATCCTTCAAGAGCCTCTGAATGCCACGTGGATAAGTGGCAAGTTTTGCGGCCATACCCCTGCATTGTTGGCATATTTCAAGAGGTTTTGGAGTACATTTTTGAATTGCAGTTTCGTATTTACTTTTTCATCTGTACCCTTGCACTCAAATGCTCATAACTCATTCATCTGAACTCTATTTCATGTGAGATTTTTTTGTTAGAAAGTTACTGTAAAGATCTAAATCATATCGAAATTCCAAAATATTCTGATGTACGAGCTATTAATGGTGAATTTTTGAACTCAGGATACTGATTTGATGTATTTTGCTAATAACCCTTTACATACTTGATATCATTTGCTCATTTTTGGATATGTTGTAGAAATTAGTAGGACCGAAGTTGTGTTCAAATTTCATTAAAGGATATTGCGATTGTGTCCTGTAGAATTTCTACAATATTTCGAGAGATTAATTTATTTCGTGAGCATCTTTCATCTACTTGAAAATCTAAAAATATATCCGTGTGCCCCTGACTTTGTTCTCCACTCAAAGATTTTTGTTATATTTTTATCTTGTTGTTTGATTAGTCAAAAAATTTAAAAACATCATTTCTACATTCCTGCTATCTTTTATTTTTAGTATATCCATTACCTCTCAGAAAAATACCAAAAAAATATTGTAGCTTTCTCTCGTCTATATCTATATCATATCCGAAAGGCATTCAGTAATATTAGGTCTAGTGTCTAAAAACCCAAAAACACTTCAAAATTTGCAAAAATCAACAAAAAATGAAATAGTATCAAAAACCCAAAAACAAGGTCCTGTTTTCTTTGATATAATCTTCTCTATCTAGAAAAAATATAGGTATAATTTTAGGACTTCATTTTGAACTATTAGTAGTATTGTTTTCGAGTGTCCTATTTGCCTTATTTTTCCTAGTTTAGAATTGCCCATTTTATCTTATTACTTGCTTTTTTCTAAAAAATTCTAAAAACATTTGCAAAATTAACTAAAATACAAAAAGATTTTATTTCCTCTATTTTGAATATTTTTACCTATTTTTATCTCTCTGATCTCTCTTGTATATATATCCTATATAGTCTTATATCCTTATTAAAAGAAAAAGAAATTATAAAAATATAAAATATAAATAGAAAATATAAAATAAGAAAATTAAAAATCAAAATATAAAAATATAAAATCAAAAATCAAATAAAAATAAAAAATAAAAACCCACAAAAAAGCATTTGCATAGGCATTTGATCACTTTCACATTTTGAGCATTTTTGCCTCGTTCAACCTGTTTGTTCCCTGTGTTCGACATCTACATTGCTTGCACACTATACACATCCTTTGTAGAGTTATAATAAATTTGAACTCTACATTTACTTTCATTGCTTGATTTAATTGTCATGGGTTAATTATTGATTAAATCCGGATTTCTAAGCTGTCAACGCATTGATTGTGTTCACGCCTTGTGTGGAATACACGACCGCCTGATTTTCACGTTTATCAGGGGAGGCAAATTGCAAAAGCACCCCCGTTCCCTCCATTTCCAGAAGCATCCAGTCCGTCCATGGCACGTGCCATGCACACACCCCTGGATATTTTGCAAGACCCCTTAGAGTCTTTCGGTTATTTCTTTTAGGTCCATGCTCAATATTTTTTATTTTATTTTTTATTTTGTAATTGCAACCTGACCCGCATCTTCATCTATAATTTTGACCAACATTTTTGCCTCATTTTATTATTCGAAAAATATCACTTTTTTTCTCTAATAATTCTTTACATTGTGACATGTTCCTCAGATGTTATATGCTCCGTGATTAATTTGTAATAATTGTTCTCGTGAAAAATTGAATATTTTGCCAATTATGTACTCAAAATTTCATTTAAAATTAACTACTGTTCTAAAAATTGCCAAAAAAATCACGAATATTAGAATTAATTGTGTTTCACAATACGCCTAAAAAGAATTGCATTCACATGCACCATTTGTTTCGTAAAAGTTATTTTGTGCATTTCAATAATTGATATGTATTAAACTTTATATTTTTAGTGTTTATGATTTTTTTGATATAGATCACCTTGTAATATATTTGAGATAATTTTATTCCTTAGAAATAAGTAGGTTTAATGTTTTTATAATTAATTATTGAGATTTATCTCGTTGGTATTCGTTAATTCATAAAATATTTATTTTACATCAAAAAGTTCCAAAAATTATGGTGAATTAATTTCATCATATTTCATATCCTAACCAACTTCCATAATATGTGGACCACGCTTGATCATTGCTTGCATTTTAGTCCTCAAAATTGGTTGGTTTTGCATTTCATCCTTATATTGTATAAAAAATACCAAGAAAATCTGCCTCGAAAATAGAATATTAAATCCGATAGACATTAATTTAGATTGTTCATTTGCCTCCTTGTGTCGACCCTAGGACTTGTCTAGATTAAATAAATATAAAAACCAACTCACATAATTGGATAATAAATTGTGTGGTAATTTTGATTGATTTCTAATTGCCCGACTACAACGAATCTATACATTTAATTTGTGAGAGTTAACATAGGGTAATTTCAGGTTCGCCAAATGGTGTCATTGCTTGGGAGGCAAACGGCTTAGGTTTTCATCTATAAAATTTAGTGTTAGCTTTTCCACACATTAGAGTAGCATGACCCAAACCTTGCCACTGTGCATTTTCCATTTATTTTCCAGCATCTATTTATTTTATTAGTATTTATTTCCGTTCTTTATTTTTGGTTCATTTTTGTGTCACATTCATTACATTTTCTCTCTTATTTTTATGCGAGGTACCTTGCGAACATGGAGTAGTTTTTCTAGAATTCGACGCAGCAAGACTGACCATCGAAAAACTGCATTAAAAATTAAGATTGAGTCGAGTTATGAGAGAGCGTAGAGTTTATTATTTAGCTTCAACATTTTTCATTTTTTTATTATTTGCAATTAATTACTTACATCGGTTTCCATTTGGAATCTCACGTGTGTAAACAAGAGTTGAACTTTTTCTGTGGTGTGTCGGATCTGTTTCACTCTCTAGTGAGGGACGGGCTCGACTCGAGTGGTTCGTAGGTTATCCCTGCACTTATGGCTATTAGAGATAATATGATTATTTTTCTTGTGCTCGTAGAACCTAGGATCACACTGCACATTAATTGAGATGAACCTTAGATCGTTCAATTTAAGTAAAAAAATTCAACTCATTTCTTCTCAACTAATAGAACTTTCTGCTAAAGTACAAGTTTTGTGGGATCGCATTTCATGTAAAATAACATTTCAATTATTGTATTGCATCCCACATAGAGATTGAAAGGAATCACTGTACGTCTTTTGACTGGGCACTCATCATTGTTTTCTGCATGCATCGGGTTTTCCTAAATTTTCTCCCTCCTGTTTTCACACTCAATATTTAAAGAAAATTGGGACTGGTCCGTAGACGTGCATTTGTGCTCATCTAATTTAGGACTACTAAACAAGGCTGACTTTAACTAACCCATAAAATAAAGAATATTTATGGGATAATAACAATCCCGTCCTTGAACCTACTTATCTTTCTGAGTGAGTGAGGGACATACACTTAGGATAGAGCCGAGCTCTGGAATCTTCATTTAGACTACTGATTCTAAAAATGTCTAGTCACTTCTTAGTGGGAGAATTGTAGCCTCCCTTAGAAGAGGGGGTAGTTAAAGGACAATGTGATTGGCACCGTCCTTAAGTAACATAGGTAGTCGTTCTACGGTCCGTACTTTCACCCATACTAGCAAAAAGTGGATGTAACTAGCCTTGCGAACTTAGGCCAGTCTTTAGGAAATTTTCCGACACCTAAAAGCTCTGCTTAAGGACACACTACAAGATTGAAATTATCATCAATTAAAATTGAAAAGATAATTGGCTGGATTTTTGTGACATTCACCGCGTTCAGTAGATGAACATAGGATTTGTCTTATGTTTGCATTTGTGTGCGTGGATCAAGACCAAATATCAAAAACATCACATTTGTGCCACCACTTTTCATTCTTGATTCTTTATTCATTAAAATTAGTGTTTACTCTTGATCCAGTTTGCCTGAGTTCCTGCACATTTGCACATTTTCAACCAAGATCATTTCTGTCCACTCATCCCTCTCTTTTGAAAATGTTAGGACGTTGGTCTTCGTACCCACCAAATCATTTCTTCTCAACCAAACCATGATCACCTGAACCTATAGTCTGTACATTCACCTATCAAAAAGACAAAAAATGAGAATTTTAAAAATACTAAAAAAGCAAAAAATAGAAACAACCATAAAAATTGAAATTGATTTAAAAATTGGTATCCTGCCCTAAGGGAAGCACTGGAAAATGGGCTGATTTTTGAGCTTCCCTTAATAAAGGCAATGGAACACTTTCCCCATCTTCAAAGATTTGTAAGGAGTAAGTTGATGCCAAAAAGGTCGGACAAAAGGAGAACAAGGACTGAGAGACACATATTGCCAATGGCTAGCTCTTTGGTAATGTGGAGAACGATCAAGAGCCGCAGAGTGAAGCAGTTGCCTAGGTTTGATTGTGGAATGAAAGACACTATCTCCACCCATGTTCCAATCGATGACGACTCATCAATAAATATATTCTCAACCTCCGTGTTTGACAAACTCAAACTCGACCCAATCAGGAAATCGAGAGAGATCGTTCACTTGGTTGATCGATCTATAAAACGACCGAGAGGAACTATTTTGGTCATCAATACATTTCAAGGTGCTCCACTCAAAGTGGACTTCACAATTATTGATATTGAGCATCAAGGAGAGTTTACCCAGTCTCCTATCATTCTCGGAAAGCTGTTCTTAGCCTTGGCTAAGGCAACTATAGATTGTGAGACTCAAGAACTCAATTTCACAACATTGGGAGTACTCAAACTCGCCCAGTTTTTGTGGAAACATGATACTTTAAAGTGACCATAAAGCCGTCAACAACCACGATCGTCGAGTAGGAGAAGAATACTACCCCTCTACTACACTTGAGAAGAAGACTGTTGAAATGACCATTGGATCAAAGACTCTCGCTACCCTTACATTTCCCCTGCTTGTACCTCCACCACTATCGTGATTGATTCTAAGGAGAAGCATCTGATGTGGGAATTTTACCATCTATATGGTGATTCATCTGATGACAAATCGATTGTCAGCACCTCACCTCCAGGACCAACACATATAATAAGGACCACATTGACCATTCCCAATGAACTAGTTGCCCCTTTCTCTAGTCGGTTATCTAGTAAGAAGAAGATGAGTACTAATTACTCAAGGCGTTCCCCGAAACATTTCAAGCCGTATCAATCTCCCCCTCCTCTCATTTCTTTAAAACCATCTAAGAAAGTTGCTTTCGACTTATCAGGAAGGAAATGTCTGATGATTCCTCTTCATTCCTAGATGAGGAGATTCACATGAGTGAGCTCAATTCGGCGGATCTTGAGCCATATCTGAGCAAGCAACCATGTCTTGATCCACGTCAGACGATCCCTCCCCCTCACTATTATTCCTCCAGAGCCGACTCTTCTAGTCTCATTAGATTTATCAGACCAGACTAAGACTGTTGCTTCAGAGTATTCTTCATCCGAGGATGAGTTGATTAACCACAAGATTGAGCACATTTTGAGAAAACAACATGAAAATAATAATATTTGGGGCCCTTCTATCATCCAATATTATTCTTCTGAGGTTAACTCTGACGGTGGTTGGGAATCATCTGCTTCATCTTCTTCCTATCATTATGACCTCCCACCACAACCTCACAAAAAGATCTGTTGAAAACCTCCTTGATCACCGGTGACCTTCCTTCCTGACGACATAGGTTCCTTTGTACTTCTTCTTCTACTTAGTCCAAGGCCTTAGTATGGGGGGGACCGATGCCATATGTATATACCACTCTCCTCATCCACTTCTTCTCTTTTCTGTCCCATTCTCACTCCTCTTCTATACTTAGACTGTCCACAACCTAGCTATATGGGTGAGGCGATGTCTATTTTCTTTTCACTCTCTTATGCTTAGCACGAGCTACGACTTCTCTGCGCTCTTTGTGCTCTGGGGACATAACACTCTTTAAGTATAGGGGTGTGTGTGTATTTTGTACATATTTTATCCATAGCTCGTACTTTTGCATAAGTATATATCTTATTTACGGGTTGGTGATGAATCTCATATTCATCCCTCTAAAGATAATTAATTAAGCTCAAATCCCTAAAATTCATTGACATTTCTTCATTTATTTTGCATAATTAGCATTCATGCATGTAATAATAAGAATTGTATTTTATCACTCATTATTGAGCAAAATAAGAAGCCAAAAATCCCAGTCAAAATGACCTGTAAAATAGCCTAACTTCCCTAATTTTGAACTAATTCATGCTAACTCCAAATGACATGAAACACCTCCACTGTTTACATATCACTAACAAGAATAAATGAAAAATAACAAAAATCACCAACCTAAATAAGTGGACCAAAACCCAAACTATAATTGCAGGATTCTCGGACTAAAACCTCGATATCTTCCTCATCCAGTGTCCGATTTGATCCTACTCACTTTTGAACTAATGTACATTCAATTACCTCCATAACAAGACCAAGTTCAAGTGAATCAGAGCTCATATGTGAAAGTTGAATTTTGGGCCTCTTTTGTACATTTTATATTTTACCTAATTTTGACCTATTATTTTATGTACGTAGTTGACTTATTTCATTTTATTTTCTTTTCACTTCTTTTCTTTGACGAAAGTTTAGTAAAATATGCAAAAATATAAATCCAAACTGAGTTTGAAATTAAAGTAATTAACTGAGTCCGAGTCATCACTAACAGTCTGTACAAAAATTGTCTTTTTTGTGTTTTATTTCATTTCTTCTTTTTTCTTAATTAATAAAAAAATAGATTTATGTATAAATATTTATCTTTGATTTTACCATATTTGTGTAAGTGATCGATTTTGGTTTTGGTCTTTCCATAAAAGTTGTAGATCTCATTGAGAGAAGCAACTTTCATTAAGAAAATTTTTCGATCCCGGGTCGTTTGCGATTTCTTTTTTATTTTTATTCTTCTTTAATTTTCGATTTTTACGGGGCTGACACGCGGCAGCTCCAGGAGCCGCCACATGTCACCCATTTTTGGGACTTATATATATACTAATTTTTATAAAAAAAGTAAAAATATTAAAAAATAATTAAAAAATAATATTGAAGGCATGCCACGTGCTGCACCAGGGTCGTCCTATCTCGGGCGATCGGACCACACCTGTGCGCCATCCCCTTCGTGCGCCATCCCCTTCCTCCGATCCTCCCCTACTTTCCTAATTAGGAGGCGACGCCACCCCGTGATTCTCACCATGCCGCCTGGACACCTTCCGTCTATGGCCATTGAGCAACCTTCCATCTCCGACGAGTCTCCCCTTCACCATTTAAACCTCGCCGCCCCTCCCTTCAAATGCATCCATAGATACAATACATAATCGAATAGGGACACCAGTGGTGACATCCCGGTGGCCCTCCAGCGGCGAGATCCGAAGCCCCCATGCTTCGCTGCAGTGCAGTCTAACTCTGCCAATTGCCCCTTGCTCCAGTGTCTCCAAACCGTCGAGCCCCTACTTCATTGGCATCTCTGCCACGGCCTTCCCTGCAACGTTCACACACCATACTCCACCTTTGATTCACCCCTATATCATCTACATGCGATACCCCCTGCATCGCTCTTCCATACCATCACCTTGCGATTGAGCCATCCCTCGAACACCACCCCCCTCTGCAACACAGCTACCAAGAGCAGTATCATTTTCGACATCTAGGACGCATCCTCCTTAGTCAGCCGGAGAGTCAACTCCATCCACCTAGACTCCCTTCGCCGTACACCATCGCTTCCATCCCCTGAGATTGAAGCACCTTCACGCCTACGGTCGACTTCTTCAATGACGCACTCCACCGTCGTGCCTCCAGGCTTCGGCAAATACGCTTCAATAGTCACGTCTCAGAATTTCTGCACTCATCCGGGTGCTTCACCTGCATCGACCATCAGTTCACCCCCTTCCTCAACACCTCCTGGCCGGAGCCAGGAGCCACCGTCATCGACACCTCCAATATCTAATTGGCACACGCCAGTAACAACTAGTCCACCAACCGGAGCTCAGCCCTGCCTCGCCTGCTCGAGCTCCGACACCAAGAACCCCTTCTCTGCTTGTTTCCTCCGAACTCCAGAACGTCGACAACACCACACCACTAGGCACGAGGCCCAAGGCCCTTGCCACGTGCATCACACGTGCATTGGCAAAATGTCTACCCCCACGTGACTGTCACATGTGCGGGAACTTTTAGGCCGAGACCCTTGGATCTACTCCAAATCATAGAAACGTCCCTCACCATCAAGGGTTGTTCTGCACACGTGCCCCTTGGAAATTTTGCAGTCAGCCCCCAACAGGGCCGATAATTACATGTAAACCCCTTTCTTTACATTTTTGGTTTATTCTAATTATAATTGTATACATACCCTTGTGTTTCATTTGAATTTTGATCAACAATTTCACATCTTTTTGTTTTTTAAAAATTGCATGATTTTCTTCATTTAATTCTCTATATAATGGCACACTTATGATATATTTACTCTTTGTGGTTATTTAATAATTAATATTCTTGTGATAAATTGCATATTTTACCCATTCGATGCTTTGAAATTCATAGTTAATTAACCACTGCTTGAAAAATTGTAAAAAATTCATAATTATAGAATTAGTTTTTTTAATATCATGCCCAGAAAGAATTGCATTTGCATGCATGGTTTGCCATATAAAAATCATTTTGCATATTTCAATCTTTAATTTTTAGTAGGTATTAAAACTCTTATTTTTGTGGTTTAGGATTTTTCCGAGATCATCACCTAGTGATAGATCTTGGATAATTTTACTCCTTGAAAATAAGTGGGTTTAATTTTTATAATAATTAAATATTAAGATTCACATCATTTGCATTAAAAAATTCTTTAAATATCCATCTTGCATCAGAAAATTCCAAAATAATTATAGTATGTTCATTCCGTCATTATTAACATCTCGACCAAGTTTCATAATTTTCATACATTATTTGATTGAAATTGTATTTTAGTCCCTTAAATTGCCCACATTTGCGTTTTGCATTCCAAAATTGCCTTAAAAATAACAAAAAAACCATCTCGAAAACCGTACACGAATTTTGATAGACGGAATTCTAGGTTGTTCCTTTACCTCCTTTTGTTAGACCTTAGCACTTGCCCAAGTAAAATAAACATAAAACCACGTCGGTTAAAAAATTAATAATTTATTGTGGTTATTTCTTGACTAATTTTGAACCGCATACAATGAAACGACAAATTTAAACTATAATTCACATAAATTAAAGTAGGGTTCTCGGAACTCATCAGTTGGGTAACTAACTTATAAAATCAGAGAAAAAATTATACTAACACTGTGGTTGTAAAATTGTGTGTGTAACAACATTTTTAAAAAACCAGCTTCTTATTCATTTCTTAGAAAATCTCTCGCATCAAAAAAAATAAAAAAAGAATTTTGCACTTCATGATTTTTCATTGCATTCATCAACATCCATGCATTCTTTATTTGGTTGTATCCCCGACACTTACACTTTCACAACAAGACTTGTGAAGTTCAACGACACTTGGCTTATGAAGTTATAAGATTTAGAGTTAACCAACCTTAGTCATTAGGTTTATGACTTTATTATTCACACTTCCCTAGTCTGAAAGATGTATGTGCTATATTGCATACTTAGTGTCTACCTTAAAGAATATGATCAGAACCTTACATTACATGACTGTAGTTACGATGAGATGAGTTGAGATTTCACTTGAGGAAATGGGATGGGGGATTTGAATTTGGACTCGATTTTATGATGCTCGGGAATGGGATAAAATCGCGACGGCTTTATGAAACCTGAGTGTCAACACTTTAAGCCAGTATGAGAACAAGGTTCTTTTACTAATCTCTTGATATAAAACCTATGTGCCAGGGTGTGATGAAACTTAATTAGTTGTTGATCAGTGTGCGCCAGCTTGGTAAAAGCAATGGAGCTAGTCAGTCATCAATGAATTAAATTTCAAGAGAAGTTCTCCCATTCAAATACACGGAAAAGCTCTCTCATTACAAATAAAAACTCAAAGAGCTTCCACCAATGGCGAGCGCTCCCAATCTTTTCAAAGTGTCCACTTGGACCAAAGCCATTAGGACCGGGAGTCGGGTTAGCAACCTAAAAAGGCTCTGCATCGTATAGTGATACAAGTATGGGTGTCGAAGGTATGATAAGTACTCAAAAAATACACACCTGAGTGTACTCTCAGAAAAACAAGTGCAGACAACTCCGAACACTCTTGATGTATGCAATAGTCAACAACCTAAAATACATACCTTGAGTGAATAATGCACTCGAGAGGATCCTTGTTCCAATGGGAGGGAGAAAAGAAAATTACACAAACCTATGCCCTCCATCAATTGACCTTCCATCTACACTTTTAGACCAACAACTAAAGATAAGGTGGTTTTATGCAATAACTAATTTATTCCCTACATGTTTATGATTAGGTTCCTAAGAGAGTCTCTTGGACTGGAACCTTGGGTGACATTCTGACTCTACTCTTGTGATTGCAGTCCACACAAAATGTCATATCCTACTGATGAAACTCGGTTTCATCATCTTTATTTTCTATTATTAACCCCCTTGCTTAAATATATGTCAATAAAACCCAGTTAACGTCCTGTAATTACCAGAGTCTCAAATAAATTAAAAACCACAAAAAACTGACAAAACTAAAATCTATGGTATTTTTAGCCTTAAAAATACCCTCAAAGATATTTCGAGTCTTTGTTTGACCTCCTCTCCAGTTTTGGTCAACATGAAACTTGTAAATCTCATCAAGATCTACAACTTTCATGTTTTGAGTTTTCTCAAATTCGACCAAATTAACCTTCAAAATTTAAAATACAATCTGAATAATCTGATTGGGCCACGTGGCCCATTCTGGGGGCGCCACGTGGTCCGGCTCTCCTTGTCTCATCCGCCTCCGTTGCCAGCCGTTGGATTGCCCTCTTGATCCAACGGCCAGCTGCTTTCCACGCCTTCCTAATCTTCCTAGCCATCAGATTTTCCTCGTCTTCAATCCGCACCGCTCGTTTGC
Organism: Ottelia alismoides; assembly: GCA_037367405.1. Classification (NCBI taxonomy): domain Eukaryota; kingdom Viridiplantae; phylum Streptophyta; class Magnoliopsida; order Alismatales; family Hydrocharitaceae; genus Ottelia; species Ottelia alismoides. The sequence goes on along the minus strand of JAZKJV010009386.1, from coordinate 114,109 downwards.
GCCTCAAGCTGAGAGCGCCACGTGGCGCATCTTAGTCCGTTCGATCGCGCCCCAGCCTCATAATCCACACCATTCACTTCTTCTTTGAATCCCAACCGCCCGATCGAAGCCATAATCCGATCAAACCGTCCGCTAGCGCTCATCCCTCAGCTTGACACGTGGCGCATTTAGCGCCCTTCGATCACCGCATCTTGGATTCAATCGCACCCGTCCTTCAGCGCCTAATCGTCAGCAGTTGGATCTCCAGATCCAACGGCCGACAGTCATCATCAACCTCCAGACCCCCCTCTCTTCCCACGTTCTCCACTCCGCGCAGACCCTTCGCCCTTCCTATTTTCTCCAACTCCTCCGACCTCCTCTCCTCTCGCTAACCGCCGCACCATGTTCCCCCATCTTCCCTCTTCCTCGCGACATCTTCGTCAACCCACGAACTCCTCCCAGTCGCCCCACATCTGCCTCGAAACCCACGTCCGCGCCACCTGCACCGCCGGCTCGCCCTTCAAATATCGCGCCTCCCCCTCTCGATTCAAGCTGTCCACCTTTACGCGGGAGAGGGCCCAACCCTCCTCCGCCTCCCTGTGACAGGGGGAGGCGGCGCGATTGAGCGACGACAACCTTCCTCCCCGGTGTCGACCCTCCGCTGATCAAGGCGGAGCTGCGGTGGCAAAGGCCCCGCTGAGCTCGCTGGGACGGCCGCCCAGCACGTGCGAAGACCCTGAGCTCCTCTCTGAGCTCAAGCAAAGGCCACTTCCTCCGCCCGATCGCCGGTAAGTTCTCCTCTTCTTCTCTGATTTTCATCCTTATTTTACGTAATTTTCTAGGTCTCTACAATTGTCCTCGACCTCCATCGAAGACTCCCCAAGCTTCGACTCACACCCACCCCCTTCAGGCGCTCGTCTCAGACCACTACCCCCTTCCTCCATACCCTAGATCACCGTCGACCCATCTCCTCCGCCATTCACGACGGAGGAGCTCCGAGCTTCCAACTTCTCCACTCGCCAAGCTCTCATTTCATCCCACTCACGCACGCACACCTTTATGCTTCGGATATGCTATTCTAACGCTGCAGGTCTTCGAGAGCTTCAATGATCGGGAACCTCGCCGGAGCTATTTGTCCGAACTTTGCAGCCATCACCTGAGCTCCGAAGCACCGCTCCAGAGGGTCTTGGATCCTCCCCGAGCTTCCATCTTCATCGACATCAACCCAAGGAGCTTCGGGGAGGTCTGCCGTTATCAAGAAGGAGTGGCGGAGCTTGGAGCTTCTCGCCAGAGCTCGAACACCGTTGCCAGCTGCAGCTGAAGATGAAGGAACAGGCGCCGTTGGATGCTCCTCATCGGAGTTCATTCGATGGTCACGATGCAGCCACGTCGCCAATCCGCGCTTCTTCCAGAGGCCGTTGGATCTTCGATGATCCGACGGTGCATGTCCGGCCACGCGTCAACACCAGTGCAGCCCCGAGCCTCCGTTCCAAGCCTACGCCGAACCTCATCGACTCCACGCTTGGAGGCTCGTGGACCCCGAACCTAGCCGAAGCACCGCCTAGCCTCTGCCGAACCTCAGACTGCTTCCGAACCTGGATGGCATGTGCCTAGCACGTGCCATATGGGTAATTTGCAGAGAAGCCCACGGAATTCTTCAATATTGCAAACAGGTCCTGACGCACGTGCAACACCTGCGCGCCTGGGGATATTTGCACTCGTACCCTTGCGGGTTCAAATAATTGCAAAAATGCCCCCGCGCGTATGGTTTATTTAGAGGGAAGGACTCGTCTTTATTTTTATTGCATTTTAGCCCCTCCCAGGGACCTGGTTGTAGTTATCTTTTCATGTTTTCTTTCAGTTATGCCCTTGCTTTCCTTTATGCATATCTTGAGCCTCGTAACTCTGATTGAGATGATTTCAGTGGCATTTTGAAGCTCTTTTTATTGTCTTTCTTATGGCATGTTTTAATTTCACAATAGACAAGATGAAATTTGAAGAAGTATTTTATTGATTAAGTGGCTTGCTACTCTTACATATTTTTACAGGAATAAAGATTGCTTCTTAATTTAACCCTGATTGGACGTGTATTTTAATGGCTCATTCTTGATGCATTTCATTGCATATATTTGCATGATAAAAATTGATAAAAATGCATGTTTATTTTTAATGCATTGTTGTATCTTCTCGCATACTTTGACCTATATTGACTTTCAACTCATCACTTAGTTAAATAAATAGAAGTCTAGATAATTAAAGAAAGGCTCGTGTCCCTGAGTTCGACCTTGGTTTCTTGCCAAGTAAAATAAATAAATTACGACCATCTCATTCTTATTTTGACATATATCAATCAGATGGTCTTTTGATGACCCGAATTGGCCCAACTACGATGACTATTCCAAGTGTAAATTCTTCACTATTTAAGGGACGATTTTGCGGTTCGTCAAATGGCGCCGTTGCCGGGGATACGGCTCATTTCTTATATTTTTTGGATTTTTGTTTGTTTAATTTAGTGTTCCTTTTTATAGGTCAAATATTCACATATTTTTCATCGTAAAATTTTCTTCTCTATGAATCTCTAACCATTGTTTTTGTGGCAGGGCCCTTGATGGTTCAAGGAGGCGAGGAGCAGGATGCTACCCACTGTGAGGAGCCATAGAAGCATGCTTGGAGTACGTCGAGAAGAAAGAAAAAAAAATGTCTTGCATTTTATCCATGTAATAAACTCGTCTTTTACAGCGGTCTTCGATCGAAGACTCGTGAATGTAATCAAACGATCGTGATTGTGTAGGGATCGTCCCCACTTGAGTGTCGACTTAGGACCAGGCACGCGGCTCTTTGAGCGGTTTTTCATTTTTTATCTTTTACGTGCTTGCCCGTAGGTAGGACACACTTTAAATTTAGACGCACATAATCTCGCCTCACTTAGCTAAAATTAATTAAAATCATTCACCGCTAATAGATGCATGATTAGGTGCGGCTTTTATCGACTTGCATACATATTGATTTCGGTTTTCAAATCGGCCCAAGTTTTTCACAGATTTAACGCCAAATCACTGCATGATTTCTCGCTTAGCCGAGATCATGGTTTTTATCGAATACACGGTTTTTCTCGGCTTTCTATTCCTAGCTTGATCACCTAGGATTAATGAAAAAAGGGAATGAACGGTAGACGATGATTTCTTGATTTTTGTGCTAACCATAATTCAGTGATAACCTAAAATAAATTTGAGACTGTTAATTGCAAGTCAACCAAAAATGGAGTAAAATTCGGTTTTGGGAGAGCAACACCCTCGGTTACGCATTGGTTTTCACTTCACATTTTTCTTCGCGTAAATATCTAATGTTTTATCACTAATAAAACCGACAAGATAATAAACCAACTTCGGTTGGTTTCATGTGTGAGTTGGTGAATCTGAGGGTCTTGCTTGCTTGATTGAGACTTGTTTGATTCGATACACACCCCAGAACCTTAGTTACTCCATTCATCTCCGAAGATTCAACCGCTCACTTGTAAATCCATCCTTCTTCTTCGTTCACCTTGGGTTCCTTCCAACATCAATTTCCATCTTTATCCTTAGGTTAATCTCAGCCTAAGTATAGGGGGGACCCGAGTCCCTGTGATTTCTCTACTCATCTTTTCTTGCCTTTATACTTAGGTTATTTCTAACCTAAGTATAGGGGGAGCCCCTTTTAGCTCCCGTATATTTCTCTATACTTAAATGGACCTATGGACTTGTATCATCTAGTGCTATGAGGACATAGCAAAGTTTAAGGATAGGGGGGTATACCGTATATACAAGTATACTTACTTTAGCTATAATCTGAAAAATTTGAAAAATTTAAAATTTTTGGCTAAAGTAAAATCCTTTGGACTAAGAGAACTCAAATATTTTCACGGTTTTTCTCTACTATGTTACACTATTTTCATAAAAATATTTTCGAAAATGATTTGAAAAATGAATTTTTCTTATTTTGAAAAATCTTTTTGAGAAAATGTTTTGAAAATTTTTATTTGTGTGACATGGTTGTGAAAATCTTTTTCTTTTCAAGGAAAGTTGAGTCTAACCTGTGTTTTAACTTTAAACTAAAATCCATAAAAATGAGAAAAATTAAAAAAAAAGTCTTGTTTTGAATGAAGGAGTTGGATTAATCCTCTACACTTACACTTCCACCCAGGATCTGAAATGATCAAGGAAACTTAGCTTTTTGAGGTCTTTGAGATTTTAGGTTAACCAGCCTTAGCCATCAGGGTCACAGACTTAATCATCCACATTTCCAGAGGTCTCTAGATTTGCATGCTATATTCCATGCTTAGTCTCAGACAAAAAGAATATGATCAGCACATCACATGCACGACTGCGGTTTTGATGAGATGAGTTGACTTTTCACCCGAAGGATTGGGATGAGGGATTCGAGTCTGGATTTGATCTAATGATGCTCGAGGATGGGCTAAAATCTTTGAAGGCTTCATGAAACCTGAGTGTCAGCAAATTTTAGCCAGTATGAGAACTTGGTTCTTATACTAATCTCTTGATATTGACCTAAGTGCCTGGCTGTGGAATAAATAAAAAAATGTTGATCAGTGTGCGCCAACTCTTGGTAAAAGTAGTGGAGCTAGCCAAAAATCATACAAGTCAATGAAATTTCAAAGAAAATCTCTCATTCCACAAAGTCAAATATCAAAGAGCTACCACCAAAGGCGAGCGCTCCCAAACTTTTCAAAGTGTCCACTTGGACCACCGCTATTAGGACCTGGAGTCGGGCTTGCACCAAAAAAGGGCTCTGCATCGTAAATGCTACAAGTCTGGGTGTCGAAGGTACGATAGGTACTCAAAAGAGACACACCCCGTTGTACTCCCAGGAAACAAGTGCAGACGGCTCCAACTTCTCTTGACGGACGCACTGATCAACATCAAAAAAATGTGTGTTGCGTAAAAGGCACTAGAGAGAATCCTTGTTCCAATGAGAGGGAGAGAAGAAATGACACAATCCCATGCCCTCCATTATTGGCCTTCCATCTACATTTTCTAAGTCTGACAACTAAAGAGACGGTGGATCGAATGCAAGATTGGATTTATTCCCTAGTGTTGAGGATTGGGTCCTTAGGAGAATTTCTTGGACCAAGACTTTGGGTGACGATTTGACTCTACTCTCGGAATTGCAGTCAACACTAAAATTCATATCCTTTAGATTATATGTACACCAGAGAGAGTCTGGAGAATTAGAGGAATTGGGTACCTCCTGTTTAAGGCTGGGTTGAATTTGAGAATTTTGGACCTCTAAAGTTGAGTTGACTTGAACAAATTGGATCCTGTATTCACCTGCACAAGGGGGTTAATCCAGCTTATTCATTCTTTTTGATGCTCGAGGATGAGCATAATTTAAGTATAGGGGGGGGTGATGAAACTCGGTTTCATCATATTTATTTTCTATTATTAACCCCCAGGCTTAAATATATGTCAATAAAACCCAGTTAATGTCCTGTAATTAACAGAGTCTCAAATAAATTAAAAACCACAAAAAATGACAAAACTAAAATCTGTGGTATTTTTAGCCTTAAAATTACCCTCAAAAATATTTCGAGTCTTTGTTTGACCTCCTCTGCAGTTTTGGTCAACATGAAACTTGTAGATCTCATCAAGATCTACAAGTTTCGTGTTTTGAGTTTTCTCAAATTCGACCAAATTAAGCTTCAAAAATCAAAAATACAATATGAATAATCTGATTGGGCCACGTGGCCCATTCTGGGGGCGCCACGTGGCCCGGCTCCCCTTGTCTCATCCGCCTCCGTTGCCAGCCGTTGGATCGCCCTCTTGATTCAACGGCCAGCTGCTTTCCACGCCTTCCTAATCTTCCTAGCCATCAGATTTTCCTCGTCTTCAATCCGCACCGCTCGTTCACGCCTTAAGCTGAGCGCGCCACGTGGCGATCTTAGTCCGTTCGATCGTGCCCCAGCCTCATCATCCACACCATTCACTTCTTCTTTGAATCCAAACCGCCCAATCGAAGCCATAATCCGATCACACCGTCCTCTAGCGTGCATCCCTCAGCTTGACACGTGGCGCATTCAGCGCCCTTCGATCATCGCATCTTGGATTCAATCGCACCCGTCCTTCAGCGCCTAATCGTCCGCCGTTGGATCTCCAGATCTAACGGCCGACAGTCATCGTCAACCTCCATACCCCCCTCTCTTCCCACGTTCTCCACTCGACGCAGACCCTTCACCCTTCCTATTTTCTCCAAATCCTCCGACGTCCTCTCCTCTCGCTAACCGCCGCACCATGTTCCCCCATCTTCCCTCTTCCTCGCGACATCTTCGTCAACCCACGAACTCCTCCCAGTCGCCCCACATCTGCCTCGAAACCCACATCCGCTCCACCTGCACCGCCATCTTGCCCTTCAAATATCGCGCCTCCCCCTCTCGATTCATGTTGTCCACCTTTACGCGGGAGAGGTCCCCAACCCTCCTCCGCCTCCCTGTGACAGGGGAGGCGGCACGATTGAGCGACGACGACCCTTCCTCCCCGGTGTCAACCCTCCGCTGATCAAGGCGGAGCTGCGGTGGCTAAGGCCTCGCTGAGCTCGCTGGGACGGCCACCCAGCACGTGCGAAGACCCCGAGCTCCTCTTTGAGCTCAAGCAAAGGCCACTTCCTCCGCCCAATCATCGGTAAGTTCTCCTCTTCTTCTCTGATTTTCATCCTTATTTTACGTAATTTTCTAGGTCTCTACGATGTCCTCGACCTCCGTCGAGGACTCCCCAAGCTTCGACTCACACCCCCCTTCAGGCACTCGTCTCAGACCACTACCCCCTTCCTCCATACCCTAGATCACCGTCGACCCATCTCCTCCGCCATTCACGGTGGAGGAGCTCCGAGCTTCCAACTTCTCCGCTCGCCAAGCTCTCATTTCATCCCACTCATGCACGCACACCTTTATGCTTCGGCTATGCGATTCTAACGCTGTAGGTCTTCGAGAGCTTCAATGATCGGGAACCTCGCCGGAGCTATTTGTCCGAACTTTGCAGCCATCGCCTGAGCTCCGAAGCACCGCTCTAGAGGGTCCTGGATCCTCCCCCGAGCTTCCATCTTCATTGGCGTCAACCCAAGGAGCTTCGGGGAGGTCTGCCGTTATCAAGAAGGAGTGGCGGAGCTTGGAGCTTCTCGCCGGAGCTCGAACTCCGCTACCAGCTGCTGCTGAAAATGAAGGAACAGTCGTCAATGGATGCTCCTCATCGGAGTTCATCCGATGGTTACGATGCAGCCACGTCGCCAATCCGCGCTTCTTCCAGAGGTCGTTGGATCTTCGATGATCCGACGGTGCATGTCCGGCCACGCGTCAACACCAGTGCAACCCCGAGCCTCCGTTCCAAGCCTACGCCGAACCTCATCGACTCCACGCTTGGAGGCTCGTGGACCCCGAACCTAGCCGAAGCACCGCCTAGCCTCTGCCGAACCTCAGACTGCTTTCGAACCTGGATGGCACGTGCCTAGCACGTGCCATATGGGTAATTTGCAAAGAAGCCCACAGAATTCTTCAATATTGCAAACAGGTCCTGACGCACGTGCAGCACCTGCGCGCCTGGGGATATTTGCACTCGTACCCTTGCGGGTTCAAATAATTACAAAAATGCCCCCGCGCGTATGGTTTATTTACAGGGAAGGACTCGTCTTTATTTTTATTGCATTTTAGTCCCTCCCAGGGACCTGGTTGTAGTTATCTTTTCATGTTTTCTTTCAGTTATGCCCTTGCTTTCCTTTATGCATACGTTGAGCCTCGTAACTCCGATTGAGATGATTTCAGTGGCATTTTGAAGCTCTCTTTATTGTCTTTCTTATGGCATGTTTTAATTTCACAATAGACAAGATGAAATTTGAAGAGGTATTTTATTGATTAAGTGGCTTGCTACTCTTACATATTTTTACAGGAATAAAGATTGCTTCTTAATTTAACCCTGATTGGACGTGTATTTTAATGGCTCATTCTTGATGCATTTCATTGCATATATTTGCATGATAAAATTGATAAAAAAATGCATGTTTATTTTTAATGCATTGTTGTATCTTCTTGCATACTTTGACCTATATTGACTTTCAACTCATCACTTAGTTAAATAAATAGAAGTCCTAGATAATTAAATAAAGGCTCGTGTCCCTGAGTTCGACCTTGGTTTCTTGCCAAGTAAAATAAATAAATTATGACCATCTCATTCTTATTTTGACATATATCAATCAGATGGTCTTTTGATGACCCGAATTGGCCCGACTACGATGACTATTCCAAGTGCTAATTCTGCACTATTTAAGGGCCGATTTGCGGTTCGTCACCTACTACACACACACAAAGTGTCTAGGGACTAGAGAAGTTAGATACCTTTTGACTAGAGTTTTGTTTCGCTCAGAATTTTGGGATTACTAAAATCAAGAATTCTTTAATAGATTGAGTCTTGTACTCCACATGCACAATCAGGGATTAATCCGACTAAATCACTCATTCTCTAGTTCTCAGGGATGAGCATGGTTTAAATATAGGGGGTTGATGAATATAAGATTCATCACTCCAACTGAGACTAATCAAGACCAGATCCCCAAAATTCATCTGCATTTAGTCATTTATCTTGCACAATTAACATTCATGCATGTGTAAATAACATTCACATTTTATCATTCACCGTGACATTAAATGAGGAACCAAAATTACGGAGTAAAATTGACCTGTAAAAGAGATAGCTTCCCCAATTTTTAATTAATTCATGTTAACTCCAAATCAGAAACCACTCCATTGTGTGACTATTACCAATAAGAATAACGAAAAATACAAAAATCACTAACACAAACAAGTGACTCACAAATCAATACCTTAATTTCAGATCTGTCAGACTAAAATATCGATATGTACTTCATATAATGTCCAATTCAATCCTACCCACGTTTGAATTAATGCACATTCAATTATCTTCAAAAAAACAAGCCCAAGTTCAAAAGAATCGGACTTCATTTGTGAAAGTTGGGTTTTGAGCTTCTTTTGTAAATTGTGTATTTTACCTGTTTTGACATATTATTTTATATGCATAATTAACTAATTTTATTTTATTTCTTTTTTAAGAGTCTGTACATAAGTCCCCTTTATTGTATTTCCTTATTTTTTTAATTATTAAAAATCCAAAAAATAGATTAATGTAAAATATTATTTATTTGTTTTATTTGATTTTATTTAAATTTTTTATCTTATTTAAAAATGACAAAAAAACAAAATACAGAAATACGATATTTCCATAGATATAAAGTAACCCAAAAATAACACTTTGAGCAAATGGCCTATTTTAGTTTTGGTCTCTTCATGAAAGTTGTAGATATCATTGAGACAAACAACTTTTATGAAGAAAATAATTCGATCCAAGGTTGTTTGCTATTTATTTTTGATTTTTTCATTTTATGTTTCTAATTTTCCGTGAGTGGCACGTGGCAAACCCTGGAGCCACCACGTGTTGCCCATTATAGCCTTTTTAAAATTTTAATTTTTATTTTTCAAAAATATAATAAAAAATAAAAATTTATAATAAAATTGATTATCACATGGCATGATCATGGCCATTAGATCTCGATCGATTGGACAACCATTGCTCCTCATCTCCTTCTTCCACCTTCATGAACTTCCCTAATTTGCTCTCACGCCCGTCTGAATCTCCTCCCGATCTTTTTAGCCACCACTTTTTAATCCGTCAGCTAATAACTCGAAACCAATCTGCGGTTAATTAAAGGTGTCGGTGTAGAAAACCGTGAAGAGAGGGATTCGAGTTGATCAAACAAAAATCAACAAAATATGAGAGAGAAGGAGAATAGAAGAAGCGTCTTCTCTCTCCTATTTCACCTACACTCTATTATTTATCCAGGTAAGTGTGTCTGGGTCGAACTCGAGGAGGCAGAATATTTAAACTCTGATTTTTGATGCAAGAAACAAATCTCAAAAAGCTTTCACTATTATTCTTAGTTTTACAACCAATTCAATAAAAGACTCAAAACTGACTCGACTTTACGAAAATCAAATCAAAGAAATGAAGCAATGAAAAATCGTGAAAAATGCCTAGTAATATATCTTGGGTAATTTTGAAACTACCCTCAAAATTCAAGAAGAAAATACAAGAAAAACAGGTCTAAAACTCCCCTACAACCCAGGGGTATAACTACAAAGAAAAGCTATAAGTTCTGTTACAATAAGGTCCCGAGAAAGGGCTAAACTGCAAAGAAAATAAGTTTTATTACATTTAGGTCCCTGCACGGGGACCTAAATATAATTGTAGATAAGGTTGGAGCGGTTTGAAGTTCCTGGAAGCTTGCTCGATTTAAGATGCAATTTTTCTCCCCCCCCCCCCCTTCAACTTGGAAGGTTTGCATTAAAAACTGAGGCTTGATCTGGGTCATCGGCTTGAGACACGTGCAGGCACCTGTATCATAAGTTGTTCCTGAGATGCTCCTCCCCTTTCCAGCGGATGACAATGAAGGCCTCTTCCCTGAAGTCTTCCCGTCAACCTGCTTCGTTCGTCGGCCTTCTGCAGGGCTAGGAGGGAGACTCCTTTCCGTCCGAGGTCGCCTGCGGTGGAGTGGCTCTGAAACTAAAATACGTAGTGGTGCGAGGTCGACGAAGATGACGGTGTAGCTCTGCTTGGCGACTAAAGAGATGCCATTTGATTTGATCTTTATGTAAAGAAGTTGATCTCCAGACGTTAAAATGACGCTCCAGAAATAATGATAACCTACAAATGGTGATGTTCTTGCTAAAAATTGATGGTCGGCAGTTGGAACAGACTACCAATCGACCATTTTAAGGATAAAGGTCCTCGGTGCTGACATGTGTCAACACCTGGTTGGCCAGGTTCAAGAAGTACCTTAATAAATATGAATTAAATAGTAAAAATACTTATTTTAATTAGGTATAAAAATAAAAGTGCAGATAATTAAATTATCTAAACTATACTATAATCATTTTTAATAAATAATATTTATTTTACGAAATATAAATATTATATTAATAAATAAGTATAAATGATACTTGTTAAAGAGGTTTTAGATTTTTAATTTAGTAAATTAATAAATAATGTATTAATTTTATATTTTCTTAATTATTAGATTACTAATAAAGTATGTACGAATTTTTGTAGATTTGAATAACTTAATTTAGGTATTTTAATACATAGAAGTATATATTATACAATTCATTTATACCCATAAATTAGGGTTTTTGATTTATTTAAAATAATAAGCTTAAAAAATTATGAAATAAATTAGGGTTAAAATACAAGATCAATAGAAAAATTAGAAATTATAAAATAACTAAACTAATAAATAATGTGTCTTAAATAAAATAGATATCCCAGAAACCGAGTTGGTGTGAGATCCCAAAACTGACTTTTTGCAAATGGACTATGAATTTTGTGAAATCACCTTTATTAATTATAGAATATTATTTTATGAACTTTAAAGTGAGTAGAGTCAAATTGGAGTTTGTATGAGAAAACTATGACGTTCGGAAGTTGGGATTTTGACAATTTATAAGATAGATTTCTTGGTGTGTGTGTGTGTGTATGTGTGTGTGTATATATGTATACAAGGTAATATTTTTAACTTACTTTTATATTTTTCTATACATTTTTTGAAATAATTAGGAGAAGAGTTTGGTGAAAAATAAGTTCATATGAATAAATTAAAAATATTTAAAGTTTCAGTATTTAATGAAGGATGTATAACGTGTGGAATTAATCATTTTTATTTATTTTCTTCCTTATCCCCCCACTTATTTATTTGTCGACCAATCCATGCTGACTTGGTCTCAGGGATTAGGTTATAAATATATCTTTCAGCTATATTTATTTTACTAGTCATATTGTACATATATACATATCTACAATTTGCCTTTATTTTTATTTTCTTTATTTTTATTATTTTACTTATTTACATAATTTTTAATGCATAAAAGTTCATTTTTATTCATGACTATGGTTTTGTTAAAAAGTGAAATTTAATGGATATTTACATGTATTTGTTAAGGATTTTAAGATAAAATGCACATAGAATGTTAATGAATCGTGGATTCATCAACCCCCCATACCTAAACTTTGCTAGTCACTTAGAAAAAACTTATTTGAAAAATAAGGAAAAAAGAAATAAAGTTAGAATGAATTTGTTTTCCTTAATCAATTCATGAGAACAGACAAAGCACAGAGCTCGATCGGGCCTAAAATAAGCATTTTATCGGAGCCTTAACTAGGATTAGGATTTTAGCCTCAACAACCCTCAAGTTCCACAAATCCTTTTTTAAGTTCATCTCAATAGCCAGTTCAGATCCACTCATTCATATCAAAAACTCTATCAACCTTGAATTCAATCTGTACGATGTGTGAGTTGTTTTAGCTCTTCCCGCATAAAGAAGCGAAGAAACCGTCCATCCCAGCTATACACTCCCATTGGTTCCTCATCCGGCTACTATTTCCTCGGGGAGGGAGGTATTCCCTTCCGAGGTCAGTTCATGTTATGTCCACAATTGATAGAGAGGAAGTAGAAGAATGAGAAAAGAACTGGAGTGCAACCAATGTAGATGCATTTCCTTGTGAAGCCCAATCGGTGTAGCTAAGTCTCCACTAAGATGTGCAAACTTTTTTGGTGGAAGCTCGGACCATTGTGGTCGTATTTATATTTGGTGGCTTCTTCTTTGTATTGACTTTGTATTGTTGCTTGCACTGCATTCATCTTTTTATGCATCAATAGATATAACATCTTTTCATTCCGTCCATTTTTTGAGGTCTTAGAAAAATTATGTCAATAGATCCTTCCCTCATCCGAAGTGACTATTGCAACCCCAATCTCTCCCGTCTTTAGATGTCAATGCCACAAAAACAAGGATAGAAACACACCACCAAGATGGATTGCTCTTCGCAGCCCCATGTAAGTTGAGCTAAGTGCAGAGTGCATGTGTCCAAAATTAGTTCATTGATGAAGAGTTGTACGGATGACACCAAGTGTTCTACTTAGGCACTTTTCGAATTGAATTCCCAAAAATGGTCTCATGGAAACCAAAGATTTAAGTTAAAGACCTGAAGAAACCAAATTCCAGTTCTTAACTAGGCTCCTTACAATAAACACTAAAGGCCATAATCAAGCTCCATCCTTTGGACTTTTTCCAATCTTTAGTTCTAGATTTCAAACTTATTCTAAAAAATGCTAATGCAACCATGTTTTTGTGAAGTACATTTTCTGAATTTTACTTATTTTATAGATTTTAAGGATTTTGTATTTTTCATGGATTTTAGACCACATTTTTTATGAATTTTGTGATTTTTTATATATAAGGAATTTTACAAGATAACTTACCCATATTTTATTTGGATTACATAACTAATGTATTTTACAAGTTTTATATACAAGGTATTTTACAAGAACTATATGATTTTTGCACATATTTTAATATATAGAATTTTATATAAGTGGTATACATGTTTTAAATATGTATTTTACGCAAGGATTTTTAGCATTTTTTTACTTATTTACAAGGATTTTATAAATTATAAATAAGTAGGTGGATTTTAAGTTAACCCTCACCCACTTTTTATGGATTTTATAGATATAGAAAATACATAAAAGTACGAGTTATGGACAAAAGTATATATAAAATATATATCTACCACCTATACTTAGCTTGTGTTATGTCCTCATAGCGTAAAAAGGAGAAAAGGAGGACATAACTCGTGCTAAGTAAAAGTGTGTGAAAAAGAATACGTGAGGTGAAGTTAGTCGTCCCCCCTATACTTACAACCAGGTCATCGTACGTATAGTGTAACACAAAAATGAGGTGACTGAGGAGAAGAATATATAAACGAAGGAACAAAACGAATACAGAGATCAAAATTATTGAAATCACTCGGTCCCCCCTATACTTAGGATAAGACATCCTAAGTATAGAAAAGAGTGTGGCTAAAATTAAGGACCAGTGATTAGAATGAAGGAAAGGGTGCACAAGAGAAAAGTAAAAAGAGAAAAAATCGAAGTGCGAGAATCAACGGGCAACCGGTCCCTCCTATACTAGGATATAGTATCCTAAGCATATAAGACAAGCAAAAATGGGGACAATTGTGGTAAATAAAGAATATACAGGTGTGTACTCCAGAAAACCGAATGGCTTAACAAGTCTCTGTACATGATGGAATGAAGTGGAAGAGTAGTCATGTATCCTGTACAAAGTAGATCAATTTGGCTTGGGCTAGATGATCAGTAGTTTTCACGAAGTGCTTCAGCATCTGCCCATTCATTGTAAACAGTTCTGCACCAGGTGACATATCCGATATAACAATACTACCATTTTCATGCACCGTTTTGACTATATACGGTCCTTCCCACTTGCTCTTCAGTTTGCCAGGAAAAATTCTCAATCGTGCATTAAACAACCAAACTTTCTGCCTAGGAACAAAGATCTTGTGTCGGATATGTCTATCATGCCATCGCTTCACTTTGTCCTTGTAAACGAGGGTTTTAGCGTATGCCTGATTTCAAATCTCTACTAGCTCATTCAAATCTAACTTTCTCTTGGTTCCTGCTTTCTGTAACTCTAATGAAATTTCTCTGATAACTCATTCAGATTTGTGCATGATCTCTATGGGAAAATGGCATGACTTTCAGTAAACTAATCTGAATAGTGAAGTACTTAAGGGAGTCTTATATGTAGTACGATATGCCCAAAGAACTTGGTCTAGAAGTTATGACCAATTCTTCCTATCTAGTGGTACTAACTTCTAGAGAATGGATTTCACCTCCCTATTTGAAACTTCCGCCATGTCGTTCTTCAAAGCCGTTGCTGGAGGGAAATGATCACATAAAAAATATACCCCATGCATCAAAGATCTCGCAAATGATAACATGTCGCATAGGCATGGCATATTGAGCACCAATTGTACCTACGACTCTCTGACAGTCTGGATAACTCTTCACGAATGTGCATGCATGTCTAGTAAGAGTTGGCCACCAAAATCCACTCTGAAGTACGTTCTCCGCTGTCCTCTTCCCTGAATGATGTCCTCCTGCCTCTAAGGAATGGCACAGAGTGAGGACACTGTTGTACTCTTCCTGAGGAACACATCATCTGTAGATGCAATCCAGTCCTTCACAAAAAATAATAAGATCCTCCCAATGGAGTATCGGGCCTCGGACACTAGCCTGTCAACTCGGTCTTTCGGCCAACCTTGTAGAATCTTCTGTGTAACTAGAAAGTTCACTATATCTGCATACCAGGGAAGCTCTGTCACTGCAAAGATGTTCTCATCTAGAAATCTCTCTGTAATCTCCAACGTGTAGTCATCTGAAGGCTGCTCTATCTATATACGGGAGAGGTGATCGGCTACCACGTTCTAGGCTTGTCCCTAATATCTAAATCAAATTCCTGGAGTAAGAGAATCTATATGAGAAGACATGCCTTAGCATCTTTATTTTCCATTAAAAATCGGATAGTTGAGTGATCAGTATAAACCGTGATTTTAGAGCCAAGAAGGTAAGCTTTGAATTTATCTAAAGAAATCACTACTGCCAACATCTCTTTCTCTATCTCTATGTAATTGTGTTGTGCATCATCTAGAGTGCGTCTGGCATAGTGGATGGTAACTGGAAGTCCGTTCCTATGTTGTCCTAATATAGCTCCGACCGCAAAATCTGAAGTATCCGTCATGATCTCAAAGGGTAGAGACCAATCGGGCGGCTATAGGACATTAACATTGATGATCATTTCTTTTAAAGTGAGGAAGGCATGAAGACATTTGTCATCTAACAAGAACCCGATGTCTTTGCCTAAAAGTTCAGTTAACGATTGGGTAATCTTAGAGAAGTCTTTAATAAACCGTTGGTAAAAGGCGACATGCCCCAAAAAAGATTGTAACTGCTTTACGTTGGATGATGGATCGAGTCTTTTGATGACATCCACCTTGGTAGGGTCAACCTCCATACCTTGCTTGGAGATGACGTGCCCCAACACGATCCCATTTTTAACCATAAAATGGCTCTTTTTCCAAGACAAAACAAGATCGACCTCACAAAATTTCTAAAGAACCTGGTCTTGGTGCTCTAAAAAATCATCAAAGGACTCACCATAAATCGAAAAATCATCCATAAAGATCTCGAGAAAATCACCGACCATGTCAGCAAAAATGGCAAGCATGAACCTCTGGAATGTAGCAAGGTCATTGCACAATCCAAAGGGCATCCGTCTAAAGGCATACGTGTCGAACGAACATGTGAAAGTGGTCTTCTGCTGATCTTCAGAAGCAATTGAAACCTGATTGTATCTTGAGTAACTATCTAGGAAGCAGAAGTATTCCTTCCCTGCCAACTGTTCTATCACTTGGTCTATAAAAGGCAGCATGAAGTGATCCTTCTTCGTTGCGACGTTCAACTTTCTGTAATCAACACATACTCGCCATGATGTAGTTACTCTCTTTGGAATCTCCTCTCCACTCTTGTTCTTAATCATCTGAATGCCTGAACTTCTTCGGGACAACATGTAATGGGATAATCCATTTAGAGTTGGAGATAGGATAAATAAAGCCTGTGTCGTACCATTTCTTGATCTCTTTCTTGACAACATCGTGTAAGACAGGATTCAGCCTACACTGAAACTCTCTGGAAGGTCTGATGTCATGATCAAGATAGATATGATGAGAACACAAAGCAGGATTTATCCTACGGAGATCAGATACAATCCATCCAATGTCCTTGCGGTTTCTTTCAAGAATCTCCATCAGTTAGTATTCTTATTCTTCAGTCAAATATGTGATGATATTGATCGGAAACTGTCGGTGTGGACCCGCAAGGAAAGCATATTTCATATTCGGTGGTAAGGTCTTCAGCTCATGTAAGGTCAGATCTGGCACTGCTTTATCATCCTCTGATTGCTTGATGGGATCTGTACTGTTGATGGATGTATCTGCCTTAAGGTTATTCACCATTTCAACATTTTCTAGAGTCGAACTACAGAAGATGTCTA
Organism: Ottelia alismoides; assembly: GCA_037367405.1. Classification (NCBI taxonomy): domain Eukaryota; kingdom Viridiplantae; phylum Streptophyta; class Magnoliopsida; order Alismatales; family Hydrocharitaceae; genus Ottelia; species Ottelia alismoides. The sequence goes on along the minus strand of JAZKJV010009386.1, from coordinate 97,113 downwards.
GAACATCATCCGATTCGCTACCGTGCTCATCCTCAGAATGATTAGACATAAATAATTCAGCTAAGTAAAAAACAATCTCTAAATCATCTGAGATGGAGGATTTCTGTAGGTTTTCTGAGTCTAAAATGTCTGCAATATAATCCTCATTTCTATGCTCCATGTTATCTTCACCATCCATGATGAAATATAAAGTACTGTCAGAAGAGCTGCCACTTGAAGTCTCAGACCCATTCTCTTCTAGGATATCGCGGGTCTCTACTTGATACCTCTCGCGGTCATCAAGGCAAACCTCATCCACGTAATCACAAGTGGCCAAGGAACTCAAAGCATCTGAACTGGCTGTAGATGCAACATTATATGATTCTCTCACCATCTCTATATGTACCTTTTCATCGTCAGCACGAAAAGATACCTTCCTTGTATCATAATTGAAGAGGGTGTTTGCAGTCTCCGAGAAAGGCCTCCCAAGAATGATTGGGGTAAGGTGTAACTGTGTAGGGCATTCCATATCCAGGACAGTGAAGTCCACTTGGAATTGCAGATCCTGCACGGTTACGATAACATTCCTTAAAATGCCCCTAGGTCTCTTTACGTATCTAACAACAAATTGAAGGATCGAACATGATTTATAAAGAGGACCTAACTCGAGCTTGTTGAGTAAACAAGATGGTAAGAGATTGATAGAGGATCCATTATCTAAGTGCGATCGAAAATCTCACATCTGACATAATGTGCTCCTGAGTCCTTCTTCGGTAGTATGTTCTGAATAACACAGGAGGTGGACTTGGTCAAAATATGCTTCTCTTTTCAGGATTTCTTCTTCTTACGCATTGTACATTTATACTTCAACTTCTACTTAAGCGTAGGGAAGTGATCCAAGGCATCATGGAGTGGGATTTTCAAAAAGATGCAATCTTTCAGTACTTTCTCAGTCTCTGGAGTAACATCATTCATTTTGGATTTTGTAGTGCTTTTTCCATACAAAACATAAGGAAAAGGAACAATTTCAGGAAAAACAACATTCTTTTTTTTAAATCGAGATCAACTTGAACATCGAAAGTATCAAAATTATCAACAAAACTCTATAAAATAGGAAAGGACACATCAGATTCGGGAGTGTCTGCATGGGCAGGCATGGTGTCATCGTCTGATTCACCTAGGTCCACATTGATCGTCTCGACATCGCTCCCTTCTCCCTAATAATCAAGTGGTTGATCCCTATCATTGTTGCAGTTCTCCTCCTTAACCTGTATATCATGGTTTGGATCTTGCTACTCTCCTTGTGCCATCTCCTCCTCCCGATCAGGTGCTTGTGGAGATATACCGTTCCTGAGATGAATGAAGTTAGATAAAAATCCAGGAAAAGAGATCATACATGTTGTGTCATCTACCTGATCTGGGTTCCTACTTTTGTTGTTTGGGTTCATTTGAGGTTGTGTGTAAAGAGTGGTCTTGGGTGTTGTTAACTCATCCAGTCGATGATTAACTCGCTCCATCTCAGTCTTGTACGTGATCTAGAGCGTGCACAACATATCCATGATTTGATTCGGTGCTAGACCTTGTGAAGACATTTCTGATTCGGTGTGGTAACCCTAGCTCTCAACTCTCTCCTGCCTCTACATCTGCTGTTGCGGAGCATACTGTTGAGGAGATCACTGTGGCGTGTATGGAGACTGCTGCTACTGCTGTTGATAATAATTAGGTTGTGATTATGAAGCAGAATGATGAACAGAATGTGGTCGACTACTCTGAGTGTAGTGTTGTCGGTGCTGATATTGCTGACGTCCATGCTGCGGATAATGTCGCGACTGTTGTTGTAGATGCACGCTCTGAGAAGAAAATTGTGAAAGCGGCTGAATCGGAGCGTACCATATTACGTTGATCTCAAAGATGGCTTGAGGCTCAACATCGATGTCTGTAGGCTGATGATCTGGATGGGATAGGCATGAGTCTGGTCCTCATACCAATCAATCCGTAGAGTATCCGGCTTGCTCTGAATGAAATGGATCTATCGGGTGGGCGAAGCAGGTAAAGATCTCCGAGCAGGTTGTGAGGTCGAAGAAGTTTGAGCCCACTGATACTGAAGCTGCAGGTCCGTCACCTTCTTCTTCAGATCGCTCAGCTGCTGAGGTAGTGATGAGAGTTTCTCAAGCTCTCGCAGCGGCTGCAAGTCATGATCTTGCTTCTGAATCACATCTACCAACACTAACTTTTTGCTGATATATCCCATGTTGGTATTGGATTTATATACTGAAATGTTCACCACCTTATGATGCTCTCAGTGATGTGGTGGCTGCAGGGCCTTCTGAAATGCTCAAGTAGAGTCTACAACTCTAGAGTTCTCTGCCATCCCCTCTAAGATGGACCAGACAGATTCAACATCCCGATTTAAATAGCTACTGCCACATGTAGCACTCATCAACCCCTAGACATTCGGTTGGAGTCTTCCAAAATAATTCTGAATTAGAACCTTCATCGGTATCTCATGATGAGGGCATCTCTCAGTAAGATCCTTGAATCAATCCCACGCCTCGTGGAATGTTTCATTTAGTAGCTGAGTGAAGTTGGAGATCTGACTCCTCATCATGTTCATCCATCCAAGAGGAAAAAATTTATGAAGGAACGTGGACTTCATGTTAGCCCATGTTGAGATCTCCCTCCCCAGATAACTAAGCCAGTAAAGTGCCTTTTTAACTAAGGTGAAAGGGAAGACTTTAAGGCGAATGGCCTCTTGCGTAACTCCAAGGTAATTAGCCGTACCACATATCATCGCAAACTGTTGCAAAAAGGTAAATAACTCCTCTATGGCATTCCCGTAAAACTTGGGAAGCAGTGAGATGAACGACGAACACAACTCATATGGTCCCTGATTCGGTGGTAACTAAATCCAATGACGTAGAGTTCTAGTACCAGGGTCATACTCATCTCTTAGTGTTGCGGGAACCACGACAGGCAGCGGTGGGTTCCTGACTCCTACTCTGAGCGCAACGATCTCGACTTGTAGATCATTCTGTACTCTGAACTGATCTCGAATCTGAATATTCATCTGCTGTAAAGTATCGAGAATCTTGGTTGTGATATCTACGTCCGGATCCGATCTTCCATCAGCATGTGGTTCCTCAGCTGGTCGCTCCTTTACTAGTCCCTTCCCGCGAGCCATCTACTTCAAATCTTCTGGGAAGGGAAACTTTTCGTAAGAGCTCAGAGAAAAATCGAAAGGACAAAGAGACGATGAATTGAGGTGAGAGTTTGCCTCAAAAGATGGGCTGGAAGGCGAGGGTGCCTGGGTCTGACTCTCCTCAGGATCAGATGGGACCGACTCGGTAAGAGGGTCATCCTGAGTCTGTGAAGAAGTAGGATGGACAGTGAAATCTCGAGAGCTCACGGAGTCTGAGCGAAATAGCCGTCGAGTCGTCATCTTCGATTTTAAGCGATTAATCAAGAGAGCACGATGCGAAACCAAGAGAATGGGAGAAGGCGTATAAGACGTGGTAACACATGCCTCACAAGCAAATACAAAGCAAATCCTGTATTCACCAACACAATCCGATGATGATCGTAAGAGTTCGGTTGAACCTACAAGCCCTACAAAAATTAGTGAGAGAAAATACTTATACTAATCTTTATCTTGTCGGTTTTAGGGTTATTTTGGCATATAAGTATTTTCACAAATTATTGTAAGCTAATAGGTGCCCAGAATTTCCTTGCAATACTATCCCGAGCCCTTACAGAAAACCACTTGTTCTCAGCCAGTATGGGAGTAGGTATGGACTGTTTCCGGCTACCTGTGTTACATGAGGACAAATCCTTAATGTAGTGTCATCTAAACCCCCCACTCTGCTAAGTAAATCCGGACCGTTTCTGGCTACCCGAGTGTGCCCACTAAGGAAAAAGGATTAGGTGTATCGACTAATTAGTATCTTGAAAGAAACTTGGAAATTGGTTCTAGCCTTAAGTGACGTCCCCTCACTCACAACATTTGGAAATGTACCTGCAGTTGAAGTGCAAGGATTACTCTCCCAAAGCAAACGATCCTTACGTTTCTTTCAGGTCAGATAGTTAAAGCAATCCCGATTTTATTTTTGGTTTTCTCTTTTTTTGGATTTTTTCAGACAAACGTCTAACATTTATTTTATATTTTTTATTGATCCTAGATAAGCAAGCACCTAGGTCATGAGTCACAGAACTAACTACGAAGGTACAAACAAAGAGAAAAATCGAAAAAATGAAAACACCTAAACAAGCACCTAGCCTCATGAAAAGCTGTGGAAAACCGTCGATACGAGAAAACCGCGGTGCCATTCTGATGACCAAAAAATCCCACAAAATCCAGGTAAAGGTAAAAACAATCAAAGCCGTTGTGACCCGGATCTCGTAGATCGGTCAATCAAGAAAAATAGATCACCAAATAAAAGTAATCAGAAAAAAAATCTGAATAGCTGTCTCGCTATTTATTTAACCTGGTATAGCAACCAGGGTCAAACACAAGGAGCACGGATTGGCTCAAAAGAGCTTACGAATTGGTCAGAAATGAATAAGAATTTTTTGGTGGATTTTATGTATTTTTATTTTTTTTGTATTTTTAATTATGAGGAAACTATAGAAAAAGCTAGAAAAAGGCACAAACAACTAATTATTTAACCACACAAATTAAATTAGAAAAATGTAATAAAAATGTTTTTGGGTTATACAATTTTTAAGTGTTTTTCGTAATTTTCTCAGATTTTTGTATTTTTTATTGATTTTATAAAAATAGAGAAAGGTAAAAATAAGAAACTAATGTGCAACCAGATTTGAAAGGTTATTTAAAAATAGAAAAATAACTTCTAAAAATCTGGAGACAATTTACATCAAGCTACAAGTAAAAACTAAGCTACAGAAAGAGAAAATGCATTTTTTTATTTTTTTTAGAATTTTTAATGATTTTTATGAGGTTTTCAGGGTTTTTAAATTTTTAGGTGTTTTATATATCCAAATGCAACAAAAATTGAACTAAAGCAAACACTAAAACAAACTGTACCTAATTTTTTAGAATTTTTGGGTGGTTTTTAATATTTTTAGTTGATTTTCCAATTCGAACAGTAGCAAAAATAGAGGTTTTTTATTTTTTAAAATAGCAAACATCAATAAAAATGTCCCAAAAAATGGTAAAATTTTTACACTGTGGCAGGAGCCACGTGTCCAAATTTCAAAATTTTTGGAATTAATTTGATAATTTATTCAATCATAAAACAAGGCACAACACACAAGGACCTATCCGTAAGAGAAATAAATTTCAAGGGCTTAAAAAACAAGTGCAGAAAGTATAAGGGCTACACCATAAATTTCACAAGAAATCAGCACATGTTCCAATTCCAGCACACATAGGGGTATATATGCGAATATACATATTTTAACTTCAATCCATAACAGCCATAAAACCCAAGACCTTACATGCAATTATCACACAAAAATCACGTGTCGAAGCACGTGCATCAACAAAATAGGGACTAAAGTGCAAATACAATAAATTACAAGTACTGATATGAAAATTATCCAAGTGTGCTAAGTTATTTAATAGACTAAACAATAACTGAAATAAAATGCTGGGGGTCTGGCGCAAATTACCTAGCTAAAGCGCGTGCGGGTCGCGTGAGGGGTGACGTGTTAGGCGGGGACTGGCTGATGGGCGTGTGGCTCTGGTCCCACCTCCTGGCAGATCTGACGGTGGTCCTCTAGCGTAGACGTGGCTGTACGGAGACCGTTAGATATGGGATCTAACGACCTGTCAGTGGCAGGTGCTGGACGTCCCAGATGGAGCCTGGAGCTGGCGTGCAATCCGACGGTGAAGAGGAGATCTGGAAGAACTCCTCCCATGCGGACTTCGTCGGCGAACTAGAGTGGATGTGCGCATCCGATGGGTGATCAGCTAGAGGGCTTCGACGCGCCTCTTCGCTTCGCGTATGGTGGTGGTGACCGATGGAGCTCCCAACAGTCTGATCCTCCGGCGAGGGAGGGAGGACCTGGGTGACTCCGGCGAGGTATGCGAGATGCGACACAGGGGGGTAACTCGCGCTTATTCACCTGCAAAGGGAAGCTCGTGCTCGGAGGAAGACTCTGGCATGGGTTATTTAACAAGCAGCAAAGGGAAGCGGGGTGATTTGGCGATGGGGGGTCCCAACGGAGGTGGTGGAAGGGACCTAACCCGATCTTGGCTCGGATAGCCAAGATCGAGGTGATCAGATCGTGGAAGAAGGGTGACGATGGGTCTATGTACCTATCTATACGGCTAAAACGAGGTGGCGGAGCTCCGGCCGCTGGGGCAGAGCTGGCAGAACGAAAGATGAAATATCGAATCTACTCGTTAATCAAGATGCTAATAGGGGTACCTGATGGAGGGAATCGTCTGTGGAGTCTTCGCCTCGATGGAGCAACGCCTCCAGAGGCTCGGGCTGCGCCGACGGCGAAGCTCGACAATGATGGTCACCGGACCTAAGGCAAATGCATCCAATCACTCGCTGTGACACCCTAAATCACTCGTTGTCACTGGGGTCACTGGGGTCGAAGACGGGAGCCAAAGGTGAGTGAAAATGCGGCTGGAGGCGAGGCTAAATAGGAGTGAAGGTCCGGAAAGATGGGAGCGGGCGCGCTATTCGATGCACGGACCCCCATAGAGAAGAGCGGGCGTGAATCACGGATCAAGGAGCTGCAATCGGAGCCCGGGGTTTGGGTAAATGGGAGGCAGATCACGTCTGGAAAAATGGGAGAAATCGGGTCGAGACGAGGTCCGCGAAGCAGAATGGTCTAGGGGGGATGTTGACCCCCGACATCCCCCGTGGACCAATTGGATTAATTCATTCATAAATTATTTGTAAATTCATTTTAAAATAGTAAATGATTTTATTTCGAAATATTTTCAACATGAAAAATGTTTATTATTTTTCAAGTTATTTTTTAGTTATTTTTATTTATTTTATTGAAAAATAAATTAGTGTATATACATAGTATATTATTATATATAAGAAAAAATACCTTGGTTTTTTATTTTTATTTTCATTATTTTATTTTTGCACAGTTATCCCTATTTTATATTTTATTTATTTACAACATAAAATATGGAATATAAAAAAATTTTATTTAATTTTTATTATGTATTTACATGGGTAGAATAAATATGTATATGTACATATATACATGGTATATACAAGGGTGAGAGAGAGAATTTACTTTGGTTTTTATTTTATTTTTCTCATTTTTATTTTATTTTTAGAAATACATACAAGTTATGAGAAATACATAAATATTTTTATTTTATGAAAATAATATATATATACACACACATGAAAGAAAAATATGTACAAGGATGAGCAGCCCTATCTTTCTCTACTTGTTTTATTTTGCGGTCAGGCCAATGATTGGCCCTCCCTTTGGTTCAGGTCACTCAATATTTATTCTAAATATTTCCCTCTTTTTCTTTATTTCTTTATTCCTTTATTTTTGTACAAAAACATGCTAATTATGGCTATTTACATGAAGCATGCAACAAACATTTACATGGTATTTTACCAAGATTTCTAGCTAAAATAAAGGAATAAAGAGTGATGAATGGGGATTCATCAGTGCTCTGCTCCCTCGAATGCACGACACTCGGTCAAACATATCCCAAGAAAAAGGGAGGAGAGGTACAAGTCGGGATGCCCTTACAGGGCCCCTTTCTAAAAATACAGAAAATAGGCAAGTGCCCTAAGGTTCTTTTACAATAATATTACAGGTTAAGAAAAAAGCCTAACTATTTCTTCCCTCTATAACCAACCCGCGAGAGAAAGGGTCGATCTCTGCACTTTCAACTGCTTCGACTTTCGAAGAAGCCGGTTGAACCTACAAGCCCTACAAAAATTAGTTAGAGAAAAAAACAGATAAAAAGCTGTAAAAAGGAAAAATCGAAGAAAAGGCTATAAAACAGAAATCAAAAGAAAATCAAAAAAGACTCCAAAACTATAAAACCAAGAATATTGGAAAATTTCAAAATTAAGTCAAAAATCGATGTAAAAATAACGCCTCCCCGACAAACGACGCTATTTTGATAACTCGAATTCGACCCATGCTTAATTAAAGATGCCAGTGTAGAAAACCATGAAGAAAGGGATTTGAGTTGATCAAACAAAAATCAACGAAATAGGAGAGAGAGAGAGAGAGAAAGAAAATGAGGAGCGGCTTCTCTCTCCTATTTCATCTACACTCTATTATTGATCCAGGTAAGTGTGCATGGGTCGAACTCGAGGAGGCAGAATATTTGAACTTCGATTTTTGATGCAAGAAATAAATCTCGAAAAGCTTTCACTATTGTTATTGATTTTACAACAAATTCAAGAAAAGACTCAAAACTAACTCGACCTTACAGAAATCAAATTAAAGAAACGAGCGATGAAAATTCACAAAAAATGCCTAGTAATATATCTTGGGTAGTTATTAAACTACCATAAAAATTCGAGAAGAAAATACAACAAAAATAGGGTCTAAAACTCCCCTACAAGCCAGGGGTATAATTTTAAAGAAAAGCTATAAGTTCTATTACAATAAGATCCCTGGAAGAGACTAAACTGCAAAGAAAATAAGTTTTATTACGTTTAGGTCTCTACATGAGGACCTAAATATAATTTTGGAAAAGGATGGAGTGGCTTGAAGTTCCTGGAAGTTTGCTGGGTTTAAGATGAAATTTTCCTACCCCTTCAACTTGGATAGTTTGGATTAAAAGTTGAAGCTTAATCTGGGCCGTCGGCTTGCCACACGTGGCGGGGACCTGTATCATGGGTTGTTCCTGAGATGTTCTTCCCCTTTCCAGCAGATGACGATGAAGGCCTCTTCCCCGAATTCTTTTCATCAACTTGCTTCATTCTTCGGCCTCCAGTAGGGCTAGGAGGGAGACTCCTTCTCCCTTCGAGCTCGCCTGCGGTGGAGCGACTAAAACTAGAAGATGCAGTGGTGCGAGGTCAATGAAAATGACGGTGCAACTCTGCTTGGCGATTGAAGAGATGTCTTCTGATTTGATCTTTATGTGAAAAAGTTGATCTCTAGATGTTAAAATGACGCTCCAGAAATAATGATAACCTGCAAATGGTGATGTTCTTGCTCGATTCGTACTCGAGTCGGTCAAGGAGTTAAAGAATTTGCATATTATAAAATTCTTTTCCAAAACATTGTATAGCAGTGACAATGCAAGGAATGGATTGTGAATTGGAGTAGATTAAGTTGAGTTTGAGAGGGATTATGGATGTGCTTCTAACTATGGTGATTAAGGAGACTAACTATGTGATTAACTAACCTAATGTAGGATCACGAATCAAGAATTGAAATGGGAAAAGGACGAAGGAACTCACCTGTGACTGAGGTTGTATGAACCTCGATTGCTGCTCGACGGGCGGTGGTGGTCGGAGCTCCAGGCGGCGATGCGTCGCGATGCAAGGCAGCGAATCGCCTTGAACCTTCCTACATTGATCGGACTTCCATGCGGGGATGCACTTGAGCTCAGTCACAGCTGAAGGTGGACGGAAAGTGTCGAAGAAGTAGGGTCTATGGCTAGGGGGTTTGGTAGTTGTTAGCTCAGGAATGGTTAGTTGTTAATGACAGATGTTCATGAGGTTTTATAGGGTGAATCGAATGGAGTTAGGTAGGAATCAAGGGCTGGCGTGTAGGAGGGTTGTTAGGAGAAGGAGATCGAGGGTGGACATTGGAGGTAGAAACTTGGAGGTGGTGTGGAGAAAAAGTTGAAGGTCGGTGGTTGGAACAGACTACCAGCCAGCCTTTTGAGGAAGAAGGTCCCAGGTGCTGACATGTGTCAGCACCTGGTTGGCCAGGTTCAAGAAGTACCTTAATAAATATGAATTAAATGCTAAAAAGCCTTATTTTAATTAGGTATAAAATGAAAAGTGTAGATAATTAAATTATGTAAATTATAGTACAATTAGTTTTAATAAATAATTATTTTTTTACAAAATATAAGTATTATATTAATAAATAAGTATAAATAATTCTTGTTAAAGAGGTTTTGAATTTTTAATTTGGTAAATTAATAAATAGTATATTAATTTTAAAATTTTTTAATTATTAGATTAATAAAGAAAGTATGTACGAATTTTTGTGGATTTTCATAACTTAATTTAAGTATTTAATAAATACAAGTATATATTATACAATTTATTTATGCCTATAAATTAGGGTTTTTGATTTATTTAAAATACTAATAAGCTTCAAAAATTATAAATAAATTAGGATTAAAATACAAGATCAAGAGAACAATTAAAAATTACAAATCATTAAAATAGTAAATAATGTGTCTTAAATTAAATAAATAGCCCAGAAACCCAATTGTCGTTAGATCCCAAAACTGATTTTTTGTAAACAGACTCTGATTTTATTGAAATCACCTTTATTAATTAGATAATATTATTTTATGAACTTTAATGGTGAGTATAGTAAAATTGGAGTTCGTATGAGAAAGTTATGATGTTCGGAAGTTAAGATTTTGACAATTTACAAGATGGATTTCTTGGTATGTATATAAGGTAATATTTTTAACTTATTTTTATATTTTTTTATTTAAAAATAACTACAAGAAGAGTTTGGTGAAAAATAAATTCATATGAATAAATTAAAAGTCTTTAAAGTTTTATTATTTAATGAAGGATGTATAAAGTGCGTAATTAATTATTTTTATTTATTTTCTTCCTTATCTCCCTCTACTTATTTATTTGTCGACCATTCCATGCTGACTTGATCTCGGAGATTAGGTTATAAATATATCTTTCAGCTATATTTATTTTTACAAGTTGTGTTCTACATATATACATTTCTATAATTTACCTTTATTTTTATTTTCTTTATTTTTATTCTTTTACTTATTTTTATAATTTTAATACATAAAAGTGCATTTTCATTCATGACTATGGTTTTATTAAAAAGTGAAATTTAATGAATATTTACATGTATTTCTTAAGGGTTTGAAGACAAAATGCACATAGAATGTTAATGAATCATGGATTCATCATCAGCTTGACGCCTCTCCCGATTCTAATCAAATCCCCATCACCGATCGTCCTTCTTGTTTAACCCCCAACGTCACCGCCTCTTGTCCCTATTAAGGCCCATGACTGCTGGCCCTCTTCATCATCAGCCGACTACACAAGCAAAATGGAGGGGGTGATGGTGATATCCTGGCCCTCTCTCTCGATGGCAAGATCTGAGGCCAAGGGTCCTCATCGCAGCCTCCCCACCTCGGAACTGCTTCCTGATCAGGTTTCGTGTCATTGAGATGCTACCTCCCGCTCATCCTCTACCACATACGTCCATGCTCTGTCGACCTCGAGAGGCATGATCTCTGTCTTCTTTAACGATCCTCGCAACAGGAGGGCCTCTGCCATTACCCCATGACACTCCAACAACCTCTAGTTGCTCCTACTACATACCCAGGAGGTGCCACTCCGTCGTTCAACACCAACCCCTGGAGCATCCCCATCAACAGCTCCAGGTCGACCGCATCTCATCCAACAAGGCTCTTATACCTTGAGCCCTCGAGTCTTCCACGACGCCTCTTGGCCAGAGCTAGGAGCCTTCGACTCCGACTCCTCCACTGGGAGAGCCCCTCTTCTATGGACATGTCCTCCTTGGACTTTGACCCCGACATCCATCTCAGGGCCAAGCACCACCCGTCGAAGCCCCGCCTGATTGCCTCCTTAATCGAGTAGTGATTCACAGCTGCGTCAGGGGGAAAATTGCAAAAGTGCCACCTTCGTTCCCTCCATTTCCAAAAGCATCCAGTCCATCCAAGGCACGCGCCACGCACATGCCCTTAGATAGTTTGCGATACCCTCTAGGGGCTTTCGATAATCTCTTTTAGGTCCTTACTCAACATTTTTTATTCTATTTTATATTTTGTAATTAAGCAAACCCTCATATTTATTTGTAATTTTGACCAACATTTTTGCTTAATTTTATTATAAAAAATAACACTTTGTTTGTCAACTAATTTTTTACATTGTGTCATGTTCCTCATATGTTTATGATCTGTGATTAATCTGTAATAATCATTCTCGTGAAAAATTGAATATTTTGCCCATTACGTGCTAACAAATTGATATAAAATTAACCATTGCTTAAAAAATTCAAAAACTCATGGATATTAGAATTAGTTGTGTTTCACATTGTGCCAAAAAAGAATTGCATTTGCATGCACCATTTGTTCTATAAAAAATATTTTGTGCATTTAGATAATTGATCGGTATTAAACTTTACATTTTTAGGGTTTATGATTTTTCTGAGATAGATCACCTAGTAATATATTTCGGATAATTTTATTCCATAGAAATAAGTAGATTTAATATTTACTACAATTAATTATTGAGATTCATCTTTGTTGAATTTGTTAATTTATAAAATATTTATTTTGCATCAAAAAATTCCAAAAAATTATGGTGCATTCATTTCATCATATTTCACATCCCGATCGAGTATCATAATGTTTGGACCACGTTTGATCATTGCTTGCATTTTAGTCCTCAAAATTGGTCTGTTTTGTATTTGCATCCTTATATTGCATAAAATGTTCTGCCTCAAAAACAAGATATAAAATCTGATAAACATTAACGTAGGTTGTTCCTTTGCCTCCTTGAGTCAACCATGGAACTTGCCCATGCTAAATAAACATAAAAACCACCTCGCATTAATTGAACAATACATTGTGTTGTTATTTTTTATTGATCTCTGATTGCCTCACTACAACGAATCGATACATTTAATTTGCAAGATTTAACATAAAGTGATTTTAGGCTCGTCATGCGCATAGGAGTCTCTTTTTTGGTGAAACTGGAATGAAATATTAGAGGTATATAGTGATGAAAATCCATGGTAGAATTTTTCAAAATAACAAAAATATAAAAAATATGTATGAAGTATGTAATCACGAAGTAAGCTCCATTCTCTCTCTCTCTCTATACATATATATATATATATGTATGTATGTATGATATCTTTCCAATGGGACATGGACCTTCCATCCCTAAGGAAGGCCAACGATCCCATGTATCCGTAATTAATCTGGTAGTTGTTCTTAAATATATGTTAATATTATTATTTAATTAACCAAAAATCTATTTTGGTCATTATTCATCATCTAAATATAATATGTAACACCTAAAATATCTAAAAATTAATCTCTCTCCTATTTCCATTCATTTCAAAATCTCACACGCACAGAAAGACAAAGGAAGAGGAGGACGTCAGGTATCTCTCGTCTCCTTCTCCGTCTTCACAGGCCTCACCATCCTCTTCATCACCTTCCTCTCTATCTTCACACTCGACATGGACAACAGGAGATTCTTCGCTACCTTTTTCTCCGTCTTCTCCATCGATATGAAGAGGTTCATAGTGTTATATGTGGCATCATCGACAAGGCAGAAGTGGGTGGGTATGCCTAGTTGCCAGGGGATGATGCGACGGTTCTTTGAGAAGTTCTTCATGCAGATGATGATAACAACATATAGATCGGATCGTGACGTGTGTAGACGGTGGCGGCAGTCCGAGGAGACCACACAAACATTATATCTTGTATATCTCATTTGTATTTTACAATATTGATGTGTATTATACATATTTTATATTATTTTTACATAATTATTTGGTGCGAATTACTATTATAGTTTTTTTATATCTTGTATATTACCAATTTTGATGTGCATTATACATCTTGGATGTGTATTATACATATTTGGTTTGTATTTTGCTTATCGATTTAGAGTGAATGTACATATTTTATTCTACAAAGAAACATACAATCGTTACAAAGAACCATGTATTAATTGATAATATGAATTTTATTCGACAAATAACCACAAAAATTTTACAAAATGACTATTGAATTATGAAGGAACCATATATTCTAGAAGAAAGATACAATTGTTACAAAAGGAAACACATATTCTACAAAAAAGCATGTGAGGATACAAATATCTGCCTCATGTAATGTAGCTTAGCAAGAAACTGAATATTATTTAAATAAGGTATTGCAAAAAATTACCAAAATTAGATCTAGCTAAATTTAGTATTTTGAAATATTAAATGGAATGCATAATTAATGTAAAAGAGGATGATCAAACTGCTTTTTGGATAAAGAAATTGATGGTGCTATTATATTTGAATCTAATGGCTACAGTCACTAGCCTTCCTTACACATGGAAGGATCATAATCTATTGGAAGGGTCCTTGTATATATGTATATAGGAAAAAATGTGGCTGCCCTAGTAGCAGCCAGCATGGTTGCCCTGCCCTTATTTTTCGCATTTTTTTGTTTTTTTTGAAAAATATTACAATGTACATCCGTATGTATATCCCTCCAATATGCCATACAAATTTTGTCAGAAACTGAGACACATATGTCCTCCATCTAGAACATGTAATTTTAACGGTCTAAACAAAACTGTAATCGGCATGTTCTAGATGGAAGGCATATGAGTCATTGTTTCTGATGAAATTCAAATGTCATATTGGAAGGAAATATCACCATGTATATTCATCTATAGATCCCTCCAATATGTCATTCGAATTTTGTCAGAAATGAAGACTCCTATGCCCTCCATATAGAAAATGCCGATTATAACAATGTTTGGACCGTTAAAATGACTTGTTTTAGATGGAGGGCATATAAGTCTCCATTTTTGATGAAATTCGAATGCATATTGGAGGTATATATAGACGAATATAAATCATGATATTTTGTAAAAGAAATTAAAGAAAAATGGGGCAGCCCCATTTTTCACATACATACACACACGCACGTGCGCGCACACACACACATAGGGTTCAATGGTGCTGCTCCCCGATTCATTTTCAAATTTTTTTATTTTTTCAAAAATATCACAATGTACATTCATCTATATATACATCCTATATGTTATTTGAATTTTGTTAAAAATAGAGACTCATATGCCCTCCATCTAGAACGAGTCGATTACAACAATGTTTAGACCGCTGAAATTACCTATTCTAGATGGAAGGCATATGAGTCTATGTTTTTGATGAAATTTGAGTGACATATTGGAGGGCTACATAGATGAATATATATGATGATATTTTCCAAAAAAATAAAAAAATTGTTGGAAAATATTGATAGGGGCAGTCCCCTTTTTCCATATATATGTGTGTTTGTATGTGTGTGGGTTCAATGGGCCTACCCCCATTTTATTTTCAATGTTTTTTTTATTTTTTTTAAATATCATCATGTATATTCATCTATATATCCCTCTTATATGTCATTCGAATTTCGTTGGAAACAGAGACTCATATAACCTCCATCTAGAACATGTCGATTACAACAATGTTTAGACCGTTAAAATTACGTGTTTTAGATGGAGAGCATATGAGTCTCTTTTTCTAACGAAATTCTAATGTTATATTGGAGGGATATATAGATGAATAGACATGGAGATATTTTTCAAAAAAATAAAAAGTTGCGGAAGAATAAGGATATATATATAGGGTAAAATGTGTATGCCCCCTAGGGGGAGCTAACTTAGCTCCCCCCGCCCCTTTTTCACAAAATTATTTTATTTTTTTTGAAATCTAAAACCGTGTAAATTCATTATTAAATACCTATATTATGTCATTCAAATTTCATGTGAAACAGAGACTCCTACGACCTCCATCCAAACGGGGTCGATTTAAAAAATCCTGTTACCGTTAAAAAAATGACTGTCTGGATGGAAGCCGTAGGAGTCTCTGTTTCACACGAAAGTTTTATGATAAATATAGGGATATAATGATGAATATTTACAGAAAAAAATTTCAAAAAAATAAAAAATTTGAAGAAAATAGGGCGGGGGGAGCTAAGTTAGCTCCCCCTAGGGGGCAGCCCCATTTTCCTCATATATATATATATATATATATATATATATGAAAGTAAAGCTACTCCACAAAGTAGCTAACATTAGCTACTCCATGGA
Source organism: Ottelia alismoides (assembly GCA_037367405.1). Taxonomy (NCBI): domain Eukaryota; kingdom Viridiplantae; phylum Streptophyta; class Magnoliopsida; order Alismatales; family Hydrocharitaceae; genus Ottelia; species Ottelia alismoides. Next base: position 81,145 of record JAZKJV010009386.1, on the reverse strand, counting down.
TATTTTCACCATTTTTTTATATTTGGGGGAAAACATCATGTACAATGTATTTTCATCACTATATAAATATAATATTTCATTCCAATTTTACCAGAACTTGAAACTCATATGTCCTCTATCTAGAACAGATTGATTGCATTAATTCTAAGAGCGTTAAAATTATCTGTTCTGGATGGAAGGCATAAGAGTCTCTATTTCTGATGAAATTGGAATGACATATTAGATGGATACAGTGATGAACACATATGGTGATATTTTGCAAAAAAAGTACAAAAAATAAAGAAAAATTTCATGGAGTAGCTAAGTTTAGCTACTTTATGGAGTAGTTTCCCTTCCAATGAGGTGGACCTTTCCTAAAATTTAAAAGTCACTATCAAATTTGTAAACTATGTAACATTTTTGTATAATAAAAACTGCATATTGTAAAATAATGATGATCATATTGTTTTATAAAATATAGCATCCATATTGTAACTAACATTTTTTGTCCAATATAATAATATTTTTATAAATCTTTCTTGATATACATATTTATGATAATATTTATTATTAAATTTAGAGTTAGAAATTATAAAATAAATAGTAAAAATACCTAAATTGATTAGGCTTTCCATACATCCAGGAAATGCCTACCTCATTGGATTCTCCGTATATACAGGAAAAATGGGGCTGCCCCATAGAGGGAGCTAACTTGGCTCCACTGCCTCATTTTCCTCATATTTTTTATTTTTTGGAAAAAAGTATATTTTCATTATTATATCTCTATTTCATGTCATTTAATTTCATGTGAATAGAAGATTCCTATCACCTCAATCCAAACAGGGTCGATTTCAACAATTCTGCGACCGTTAAAAATCATTGTCTAGATTGAGGTGACAGGAGTCTCTCCTTCTATTGAAACTTGAATGACATAATATAGGGATATAGTACTGATTTTTCACGGATTTATTTTTCAAAAAAAAGAGAAATAAAATAGGATGAGGGGAGCCAAGTTAGCTCTCTCTGGGGGTAAAACCATTTTACCCTATATATAGGGGGAAATGGGGTGTCCCCTTGGAAGCTAATTTGGCTCCTTCCGTTCCATTTTTCCACTTTTCTATTTTTTTTGAAAATGAATCTATGAAAATTCATCACTAGATCTGTATATTATGTCACTCAAGTTTCGTTAGAAACAGAGACTCATACGGCCTCCATCCATGCAGTCATTTTTTAATAGTCACAAAATTGTTAAAATCAACCCCATCCAAATGGAGGTTGTAGGAGTCGCTATTTTGCACAAAATTTGAATGGCATGATATAGCTATATAATGATGAAAATCTACAAAAGTATTTTTCAAAAAAAACTAAAATATAAGAAAAATAGGACAGGAGGAGCCAAGTAGCTCCCCCATGGGCAGCCCCCTTTTACCCATATATGTAGGGCTAAATGGGGTCGTCCATCACCATTTACACATATTTTTGGAAAATTCTTTTGTGGAATTTCATCACTATATCCTTGTATTATGTCATTCAAATTTCGTGTAAAATAGAGACTCCTACGACCTTCATTTAGACAATATTTTTTAATGGTAACAAAATTGCTGAAATCAACCCCGTCTGGATGGATGTTGTTGGAATCTTTGTTTCGCACGATAGTTGAATAACATAATGTAGAGATATATTGATAAAAAATTTACGAAAGAAATTTCAAAAAATAAAAATAGAAAAAACAGGATAGGGGGAGTCAAGTTAGCTCCCCTTTAGTGGGCAACACCATTTAACCCATATAAAACTTGGCTCCCTGCACCTCATTTTCTCCACGATTTTTTTGTTTTTTTGGAAAGGAATTGTTGAAAATTATCACTATATCCCTATGTTATGTCATTCAAGTTACCTGAGAAACAAAGACTTCTATGACTTCCATCTAGGCAGTCATTTTTTAACGATTCGCAAAATTGTTGAAATTAACTCTATCTGGATGGTGGACATATGAGTCTTCATTTCACACAAAATTTAAATGATATAATAAAGATATATAATGATTAAAATTCATGAAAGCATTTTTCAAAAAAAATAAAAAATAAGGGAAAATGGGGGTGGGGGAGCCAAGTTAGCTCCACCTGTGGGCTAGCCCCATTTTCCCATATATGTATGTATGTATGTATGTATGTATGTATGTATGTATGTATGTATGTATGTATGTATGTATGTATGTATGTATGTATGTATGTATGTTTGAATGTATGTATGGGAAAATGGGGTTGCCCCTGGGTGGAGCTAACTTGGCTCCCCTCTCCTCATTTTCTTCATACTTTTTATCTTGTTTGAAAATTGAATTCATGGAAATTCATCACTATACACATATCTTATGTGATTCAAGTTTTGTGAGAGACAAAGATTCCTACGACCCTTCATCTAGACAGACATTTTTAACGGTCACAGAATGGTTGAAATCAATCCTATCAGGATGGAGGTCGTAGAAGTCTACGTTCCAATGAAATTCGAATGAAATAATATATAGATATAATAATGAAACTCTACAGAAGTTTTTTTTCAAAAAAAATAGAGAAAATGGGGTGGAGGGAGCCAGTTAGCTCCCTAGGGGGCATCCCCATTTTACCCGTATATGTATATATGTATGTTTGTGTATATACACAGACATACATATACATATACATATACAGCTTAAATGGGCCTGCCCCTTGGGGGAGATAACTTAGCTTCCCCATCCCATTTCTCTATTTTTTTTACTTTTTTGAAAATGCTTCCGTGGAATTTTATCACTATATCCGTTTATTAAATCATTCAAGTTTCGTACAAAACAGAAACTCCTATGACCTCCATCCAAACGAGGTCAATTTTGACAATTCTACGATCATTAAAAAATGCATGTTTAGATGGAGGCCAGGAGTATCTATCTTTCATGAAACTTGAATAACATAATATAGAGATACAATGATAAATTTCCACGGATTGATTTTTAAAAAAATAAAAAATGAGGAGGAAGTCAAGTTAGCTCCCTAAGTGGGCAACACCATTTTACCCTACATATATACACAGGTACATATATGCATGCATACACACACATGCATGCATGCACGCATGCATGCATATGTGTGCGAGGCTGCTCCCGCCCCATTTTTTCACATTTTTTGTTTTTTGAAAAATACTATAAGGTATTTTCATCATTAGATCTCTATATTATGCCATTCTAATTTTGTCAAAATTATAGACTCATATGCCCTCCATCCAGACTTGCTCGATTCCATCAATTTTGAATATATTAAATTCAACTGCTTGGATGGAATGCATAGGAGACTCTGTTTCTGGTGAAATTTGAATGACATAGCACAACAATATAGTGATAAAAATACATGATGGTATTTTCCAAAAAATTGTGAAAATAAGGTGGTAGTAACCCCATCTCTCTATCTCACTACACATACATACATACAAACAAACATACATACATACATACATACGTACGTACGTACGTACATACATACATACATACATACATACATACATGTTGGACATGCAAGCTCATGACGATCTATTTTGCTATAAATAGTATTGTAAATATCATTTCATGATCTGAATGAAGAATATCAAATTTGTATAATAGGCCCCTTAGTACAATTACCGTTATGTACGATGGCCATCTTAATAATCATATAACTGTTGATTCAATGGTTGAATTATAGAGGTTGCTTCTTGGATGATATCTAGAGAGTTAGATTGAATACTCATCGAGCACCGTCAAATGATTGTTAAGAGATGATCTCCAGTTTGAGAAGGAGATGACAATCCTTTCTCTAAAGGTTGATATTTCTCTGACCTTTTGATGCAGGTCCTATACATAGGAATAAAGAATCGGAGATGTCAGATAAGTTAAGTCAAAGATCTGACTTATTGAGATCGAGATAACCAAGACCTATGTCATATGCTATTAAGATATAGGCATGCATCCTCTGATCAGAGATAGATCTGTTTCTATATGTATGAGTATGTACATATGGCAGACCGATAGGTTGATAGCCCAATCAAGGTCTATACACCTGCAAGTCAGTGTGCATACAAGGTTATATGGGTAATATGATCTCTCCAAGGGATCATATAATTTTCACAACTAAACTGGAAGACGTGAGCTCACTCATGAGGTATTGGGACCGATCAAATTCCCCACATGGTCATATTGCTTTGGAAGTATGATAAGAATTTGTAGGTATGATATATGCTTTTGGAAGGCATTTGATCGATACCAACTCCCAATGACCAATTGAGAAACTTAATAATAAAACCATGACCTCTTTCGCAGGTCCTTGATTTATATCCAAAATTAGCTCCGAGTAATCTACAAAGAGAGAAAGTGTGATTAGTATCAGAAGTGAAAAAAATGCAAAATGAAAAAATGATACAGAAATTGTTTCCACAAAAATTTATTACAAAAATAATTTAAAACCAAAAAAATTCATCGTTCCTCGACAATAACGCCATTTGATGAACGTAAATCTTCCTCTTTAATAATCAGAAATTGTCATAGTATAGGAGGCAAATTCGGTTCAGCAAAAACCACAATCTATGAATGTTGTGGAAAAATTTTCTTAGCAATCCTACCACGGACAAACACAGGAAATGACGATTCTTAAATGTGTGGTTTTAAATTCAATTAAATAATCAATTAATGCTTGATTAATTTCAGTGTTGGAATAATACAATGCAATGCAGATGCAAAGAAATAAGCAGATCGAATGAATTCAGCACTTGATCTGTGATTAAGATTTTTTCTTCAAATAATGTTAATCAATATCCTCGAAATTTATCATATATCAAAAGATATAGTTCAAGAGAAATATTCAAATTAGTTCCAGGTTGCAAGCATAGGAGGTAATAGATTGGTCCTACTTCTACTAAATAAATCAATGACAATATCTAAGCAGAGTATCTATCCTCGAAATTCATGCGATTTAATTCTTCAAATATTATAATTGATAATCCCAATGGAGTTATTCAATGTAAAGACCTCAGTCGTGCTCCTGCAAAAGAGATCATTAATTTCTCCAATGTAAAGTAACACCAATATGTCAAAGATCAACTTGCACAGATTAAGAGGTTCATCAAATAATCATCATCATCATGAATTTCAGATAGATGCATAAACTATGCTAAATGATAGAGCATGAAATTGGCTTTAAAACGACATATTATATGATAAAATCAGAGTTCAGATGAAAAAGATACGATGAAATGAAATTGTAGGGACTAAAATGTAATTAGATAAAAGTTTATCCTTCAAAGAGGTCCCTGGAGGGACTTATCTGCAATTCCGAGAAGTTGGAGGGGTCGTTCTGTAATTTACCCTCAGCGGGGCTTTATCTGCAATTTCAGGAACTTCCGAGGGTACGACTGCAATTCACCCCCGGACATACGTGCCTTGCACGTGCCTCTGGAGGCTCGGGTCTGGGGAGGAGGTTCGGTGTGACCCGAAGCTGTGGCTCGGGCACAGAGCGGAGGTTCGTCCACCCGAGCCTGCGTGGAAGCTGATGGAGGTTCGGGAGATCCAAGCCAAAGGCTCGGAGCTCCGAAGTGGGGGCACAGATTGGAGGCTCGGGTGGGGGTTTCGTGGCTGAACAGGGGTCGTTGGATCAATGGTTCCCTTGATCCAATGGTGGCTGGAGATCAGCAGTGCGACAGGCGAAGGCGGGGAGGCGGTCCGATGCGAGGCTGCTGGAGGGTGGCGGCGGTTCTTCGAGGGTCGAGGTGGTGACTGGGGCTTCGGCCTGTGGACACACGACCGACGAAGCTTGGAGGCATTGGCGGCGTAGGTGCGACCGTTGGTGAAGAGAGGCGGCGAGGGCGTCGATCGAGAGACCTACAACGTTAGAACCAGGAAGGGAAAAGGGGGAAGAAATCAGAGGTACTCAGTTGTGATGGCATGGCCGAGCGGGGTTGGGCGGATAAGGCAGCGGTGAGGGCATAGCTAGCGGACATGGGGGGGTGATGCGTGGTGGTGTTAGGTGGGCGGAGCGACGCTCCAGGTTTAGGGGTGAAGTCCGTGCAGAGGAGCTACTCGCCGGTCAGCTCCAAGGTCATATGAAGAACCTGGGGGTGGATGTGCTTTCCTGGAGGAAGGAAGGAGCAGGGGCTCTCTTCTAGGTGATCACTCGAGCGACACAACACTGTGGCGAGTTTTGCGGCTCTACGAGTCATGACAGGGGAAGAGGAGGCCTCGGATCACGCTGATGTCCATAATATCCAACTGTTATCATTAGCTAGATAGGAATAAGGACGGATGCCTTCGATCTGAGGAGGTGGAGGTCACATATAGGAGAAGCGGCTTGGGAGTTACACCGTCGTCGTAATGGCTGGAGGAAGCGGGGACGTTACAAGGAGGAGAGGATGGAGGCGGTTATGGAAGGGGAAGGAAGGGGACGTTACACGCAGCGGAGAGGGGAGAACGACTGGAGGAGGAAGAGGGTCTCATGCGCGATACGTAACCCGGGGGCGCTGGAGAGAGAGTGGGGTGCCACGAGGCACGCCCAGGAGCTGCCACGTGGCACCAAAAAAATTTCAAAATTAAAAAGGTAGAGAAGAAATAGGAGAAGACCTCGTATCAAAAAAAATCCTTCATGAAAGGTTTTCGTCTTGACGAGATATACAATTTCATGAAGGACTCGTAAGCAAAAAGAGGTCATCTGTGTGAAGTGGACTTTTTGGTGGTTCTCCATATGTGTAGAAAACAAGCTTTTTGGGTTTTGTAATTTTTTTTGATGGTTTTAAATAGGATAGAAATTATAAAAAATACAAGGGGTCTCTCGAGTGCCTTTTTACCCAACACAAGTAGATTTTTAGTTTTTTGATCAATGTGTCCATCAAGAGAATTTGGAGTCGTCTGCATGTGTTTTCCTAATAATACATCAAGTTGTGTCTCTTTTGAGTATCTAAGATACCTTCGACACCCAGACTTGTAGCATTTACGATGCAGATCCCTTTTTTGGTGTCAGTCCGACTCATTGGTCCTAATTAGCGCTTGGTCCAGATGGACACTTTGAAAATGTTTGAAAGCACTCGCCATTAGTGGAAGCTCATTTATAATTTGGCTTTGGATGATAGAGATTTTCTTTGACATTTCTTTTTCTTTTCTTTTGTTGGCTAGCTCCACTGCTTTTTACCAAAAGTTGGTGCACATTGATCAACAATTTCCATTAAGTTTCATTACACCCCAACACATAGGTAGATATCAAAGAGATAGCATATGAATCTTGTTCACATACTGGCTAGGGTTTTGCTGACACTCAGATTTTCTGAAGTTGTAATTAACTTTATCCCATACTCGAATATCATTAAATTGGGTCTAAGCTCAAATCTCTAGTCCTAGTTTCTCAAGTGATATCTCAACTCATTTCATCAATCATGCAGTTGTGAAAGTGATTGTGATGATCCTATTCTTTTTGAAGGTAGAGATGAAGAGTGCAATATAGCGCTCAATCTTTCAAACTAGGAAGTGTGGATAATTAAGTTCAAAACCCTAATGACTAAGGCTGGCTAACTCAGAATCTCAAGATCTCAGAAATCAAGTGTCCTAAAAAATCCTCAAGCCTTGAGTGATAGTGAATGTGTCAGGAATATATCAACCATGGAATACATGAAATGCTTGATGAAATGCAAGACCATGAGTGATTTTTTATTTTTGTGTTTTTTTTGAAAAAATAGGTATTATATACAGAAAGCATTTAGTAATATAAACATAATATACACTGCTTGTACCCATCCCCGATGTTAGATAAAAACGATTAAAGTACGAGCTGTGGATAAAGTAGATAGAATATATATAAACACCTCCCCCTATACTTAGTGTGTGCTATGTCCTCATGGAACAAAGTAAAATGTAGACATAGCTCATACTAAGTATAGATGAGGCAAAAAGAAAAAGAGGAGAAGTGATATATAAACAATGGTACCAGTCCCCCTATACTTAGGCTCAGGTCAGCCTAAGTATAATCAGATAAATACATATGGGGAACTAGGTCTAGATTTGCAGATGTACAAGATCAAGGAAGTTTGTTATGGAACTTCTTGCGGGAATGTGGAGGGAGATAATATGGAGATGTGGAGGGCGATGAAGAGGGGGTCGATGAAGAAGACCAGCCATCATCGGAGTTGTCCTCGGGAGAATAGTAGTCATATGCAGAGGATCTCCAACTATTGTTGATCAGAGGTAAGTGCCCTTGGATGAGAGCTGTACCTATTGCACTTACTTGATGAACCACTTCGGGACCGGATGAAGATTCTTCAGAAATCACCTGGTGTATACGATCAAAGGTGACTTTCTTGGTCGGCTTGTTTCCTTGAGAAGTATTTGAGCAAGTTGGACAGCCTTCATTTCCCTGTCTTGAGTAACTGATGTGGCATTCGTGAGTTCCTCATCAGATGAATCCCCGTAAAAGTCGACCAATTTTTGTAGTGTCAGACGTTGCTTTGGTCGAGAGAGATTGTTCCTATTGGGTTTGTGTGTTATGGCTGAGGGTGTTGATGTCACTTATGGATAATCATGATTTTTGGTGACATCAGAGATTTCCTGAGTCAGTTCCTTGTATGGTTCAAATATTTCTTGAATTACTGCCAACTCAAAGATTGGACCACTCTAATGATCGTGTCGATCATTAATAATATGGTCCAATTCTTCATAAGCTCCTGAATATTGTTTTCTCCTTGGAGCAGTCACAGGGTGAGAGGTGTCTTGAGAATTAGAGGACTACCCAATAGTCGGTCTCATGGTTGTCTCTCCTAGGGCATGTGTCGGTGTTTCACGAGGAGAGGTTTGATCATGTGAAGTGTTTGTCTCCCGATTTTAACTGTCGTTTTCTTGTATGGTTTCCTCAGAACATGATGTGTTATTGAGGGTTTGTTCATTTTGGTCCGAGTTCGGGAACTTGATTTCCTTAGTCTCACAATCGACGATTGCCTTTGCGGAGGCTAGGAACGGCTTTCCTAAAATGATAGGAGACTCAGACAACCTTCTGGGGTGCTCAATGTCAAGGACAATAAATCCCACTTTATGTTCTTTACATTGGAAGTTTACGATGAGCGAAACAATCCCCCGTGGCCTTTTGGTGGATCGATCAGGTAATTGAACGATCACCCTCGTCTTTGTGAGTTGTTCGAGTTTGAGTTTGTCAAAGATGGACTTGGGGAGGATGTTTAATGTGGAGTCATCGTCTAACCAACATGAGTGAATGTAGAATCCTCAATTTCACATGTGACCCGAGTCAACCGTTTGTCTTTGTGGTTTTTGATTTTGTGACACCAAAGAACTAGGCATAGATATGACATGATATTCAGTTCTTGATCGTTTCTTGCCCGTCTTTTTGGGGTTTAGTCGACTCTTCACAAATCTCTTAAGATCGGGCACATATTCTATATCCTTAATCAATGGAAGCTCTAAGATCAGACTCTTGCAAAATACTTCCATTTTAGAGTTGTCCATTTTTTTGAATTTTCAAAATTTTCATTTTTTTATTATTTTATGTGATATGGTCATTAGGGGGGTTTGAGGTCAGTGATTGTGTCTGGTTGTGAGTTACTTGCTGATTTAGTAGTTTGCAAGGTGGTGGCCTCACTCCTTCTGAATTTTGCATAGAGTGGATGCGATCATATATTCTCTCAGTTAAAGTGTATGCTTTATGATTAATCCGAGCAATCTCTATCTCAAACATCTCATGACTAGTGATTGAATAATCATTCTCCATGTGTCATGATTCTGGCATGTATCCTCGAGTAGAGTATTGATTGTTCATAATCATTATGGTCTGGTCATGAGTTATATTTCCTTGACTTTGGTTTCCTCATGGATTGTCGAAGTAAAATTAACTGTACTCAAGAGGATAGTCATCCTGAGTAGGCGATGGTTTAAGAGGCTGTAAGATCATAGTAACCGGAAATCGTGTTCTACTGTCAATATCGGCCACTCTATTGTTCATCCTCAATTCTAGTCTCTCTCTCATGTCCATAAGATTGTCAGGATGTGAGAGAGGGTATTTCAAGAATAAGTGTGGTCATAGGGTGGGATGTATGGACGGGAAGAGAATGATGGCTGAGGGGGACTTGATTTGAAGAGTAGGTTCCCCTGAGCAGTGTGAGAAGAAGAATATCCGAATGTGGTAGTGGAGATCGGGAAACAAGACCATTGTGCCGACATCTTCTCAAGAGATGGATAGAATGATCTGCGAACAATGATTTGCTTGTGATTGCAAGGCCTTTGATGCACACAAATCAAACACAAAACAAACACGTAGATTCACCCACTCAACACTAGTGAATGCACGTTAGGGTTTGGCCGCTTATCTCTTCAATTTTAATTTAACGACAAAATAATCTTTAAAATTAAGTGGAGCTATTAGGTGCCGAAATATTTCAAAAAGACTTTCTCGAGTTCATAAACTAGTTGCTCCTACTTTCAGCTAGTATAGGTGTAAGTACGGATCGTTTAAACAGCTACCTGTGTTACTTGAGGATGGAGCCTTCTGCAGTGTCCTCTAAACCACCCACTCTGCTAAGGGAAGTCGGATCATAAAATGGCTACCTGAGACCCTCACTGAAAAATAGCTAATTGTTTTTAAAATCAGTAGTCTGAATGAAAATTTTCGATTTTTGGTTTTATCCTAAGTGTGTGATCTTGTCCTTACAAATAATGAGTGGGTTTCTCTCCACCAGACACTAGTTAATTTTATGTTAATTTTATTTGCAGTCGCCTTGATTAGCAGTCCCAGTTTTAGATTAAAGTTTCACTGAAGTTTATGTGAGCACAGAAATTCACGCCTAACGAGCAGTCCCAATTCCTTTAATTCTTAAGTTGTAAAACTTGAGGAAGGAGAATCAAAAAAGCCAATGCAAACGCAAATCAATGATGCATGCTTAAGAAGAAGATTTATAGTGAATCCTCGCGTTCTTCGTGCAGGATGCAAGACAAGGAATTTAAATTACACTAAATGATATGCACAGATAAAAAACACCCTAAGCAAATTGTTCTATTAGAGGGAAGAATTGATTTCAAAATTTCGCTAAGTCGAATGATCTAGCAGTGCGTCTAGTTAGTGAATAATGTGTGTCCTAAAATTTACGAGCACGAGCAAAAATAATTCTAACTTATCCTATGTGCTCCTAAATTCTACGCCACACCACAGAGAGTCCAGTCATGAATATTACAAATTAGCAGGGTTAAAAGAGTGGGACCCTGAGAATAATGCGTGAAGTTAAATCTATACTAACTCTCTCTCAAAAATAAAATAAAATAAAAATCAGTCTTCTTCGTAGGTCCTTGATTTATATCTAAAATTAGCTCCGAGTAATCTGCGAAGAGAGTGTGTGGTTAGTATCAGAAGTGAAAAAAATCAAAATGAAAAAATGACACAGAAATTATTTCTACAAAAATTAATTACAAAAATAATTTAAAACCCTAAAAATTCGTCGTTCCCTGGCAACGGTGCCATTTGATGAACACTAAATCTGCCTCTTTAATAATAAAAAATTGTCATAGTATAGGAGGCAAATTCAGTCCAGCAAAAACCACAATCCTTGAATGTTGTGGAAAAATTTTCTTGGCAAGTCTACCAAGGTTGAACACAGAGAAATGTGACTCTTAGTTGTGTGGCTTTAAATTTAATTAAATAATTAATAATGTTTGATTAATTTCAGTGTTGGAATAATACAATGCAATGCAGATGCAAAGAAATAAGCATATCAAATGAATTCAGCACATGATATGTGATTAAGATTTTTGCTTAAAATAATGTTAATTAATATCCTCGAAATTTTTCACTGATCAAAAGATATAGTTCAAGAGAAATATTCAAATTACTTCCAGGTTGCAAGCGTAGGAGGTAATAGATCGGTCTTACTTCTACTAAATAAATCAATGAAAATATCTAAGAGGAGTATCTATCCTCAAAATTCATGTGATTTAATTTCTCAAATATTGTAATCGACAATCCCAACGGAGTTATTCAATGTAAAGTCCTCAGTCGTGCTCCTGCGAAAGAGATCATTAATTTCTCCAATGTAAAATAGCATCAATATGTCAAAGATCAACTTGCACAGATTAATAGGTTCATCAAATAATTATCATCAATAATGAGTTTCAGATCGATCCACAAACTATGCTAAATGATAAAGCATAAATTTGTCTTCAAAATGACATAAAATCAGAGTTGAAATAAAAAAGATATGATGGAATGAAATTACAAGGACTAAAATGTAATTAGATAAAAGTTTATCCTTCAAAAAGGTCCCTCGAAACTCATATGCAATTCTGAGAGGTTAGAGGGGTCGTTCTATTATTTACCCTTAGCGAGGGTATATTTGCAATTCAGGAACTTCCTAGGGTACGACTGCAATTCGCCCCCGGATGCACGTGCCTCTGGAGGTTCAGGTCCGGAGCGGAGGTCTGGTACGACCTGAAGCTGTGGCTCGGGCACAAGGCGGAGGTTCGTCCACCTGAGCCTGCATTGCATCTGATGAAGATTTGGGAGATCCAAGCCAGAGGCTCGGAGCTCCGAAGCGGAGGCACGGACTGGAGGCTCAGGTGGGGGTTTTGTGGCTGAACAGGGGTCATTCGATCAATGGTTTCCCTTGATCCAACGGTGGCTGGAGATCGACATTACGGCAGGCGAAGGTGGGGAAGCGGTCCGATGCAAGGCTGCTGGAGGACGGCGGTGGTGCTTCAAGGGTCGAGGTGGTGATTGGGGCTTCGACCAGTCGATACACGACTGACGGAGCTTGGAGGTGTTGGCGACGTAGGTGCCGCCAATGGCGAAGCTTGGTGGCGAGGGCGTAGCTCGAGAGACCTGCAGCGTTGGAAGAAGGAAGGAAAAAGGGGGCGAAATCAAAGGTACTCGGTTGTGACGTCGTGGCCGAGCGGGGTTGGGCAGAGAAGGCAGTGGTGAGGGCATAGCTAGCGGACAGGGGGTGATGCGTGGTGGTGTGAGGTGGGTGGAGCGATGCTCCAGGTTTAGGGGTGAAGTTCGTGCGGAGGAGCTGCTCGCCGGCGAGCTCCAAGGTCGTATGAAGAACCTGGGGGTGGGTGTTCTTACTTGGAGGAAGGAAGAAGCAGGCGCTCTCTTCCAGGTGATCACTCGAGCCACACGGAGAAGTGGCGAGCTTTGCGGCTCTACGAGTCGCGACAGGGGAAGAGGAGGCCCTGGATCACACCGATGTCGATAATCTCCAACTGTTGTCACCAGCTGGATAGGAAGAAGGGCGGATGGCTCCGATCTGAGGAGGTGGGGGTCACTTTATAGGAGAAGCGGCTTGGGAGTTACATCGTCGTCGTAATGGCTGGAGGAGGCGGGGGCGTTACAAGGAGGAGAGAATGCAGGCGGTTATGGAAGGGAAGGAAGGGGGCATTGCATGCAACGGAGAGGGGAGAACTTCTGGAGGAGGAAGAGGGTCTCATGCACGGCACGTGACCCGGGGATGTTGGAGAGAGAGTGGGGTGCCACGTGGCACGCCCAGGAGCTGCCACGTGACACCAAAAAAATTCAAAATTAAAAAGGTAGAGAAGAACTAGGAGAAGACCTCGGATCAAAAAAATTTCCTTCAAGAAAGTTGTTCGTCTCGACGAGATCTACAGCTTTCATGAAGGACTCGTGAGCAAAACGAGGTCATCTATGTGAAGTAGACTTTTTGGTGGTTCTCCATGTGTATAGAAAACTTGCTTCTTGGGGTTTTGTAATTTTTTTATTGTTTTAAAGAGGACAAAAATTCTAGAAAAAATACAATAAAATACAAGAAAATGAATTACACACTAATCTATTTTTTTTGGATTTTCAATAAGTAATAAAATAGGAAAATAAAATAAAAGTGTGAAATACAGGATTTTCGTACAGACTCACAATGGTCACTTGGACTCACTCAGTTTCTTTGATTTCAGTTTTAATCAGGATTTGGATCTTTCTGTCGCTTAATAAAACTCTCATCAAAGAATACCAATGAAGAAGAAATAAAATTAAAAGGGTTAAATATGTACATAAAACTTTGGTCAAAATTAGCAGAAAGTTAAAATACGCAAAAGAGACCCAAAACCCAACTTTCACATATGAGATTTGAATTTTACGAAATTGGTCTTATTTTGATGATATTTGAAAATGGAGTACTTTAAAAGTGAGTAGACCAAAATTGAACGTTGTATGAGGGAGATATGCTCGTTTTAGTCCGTCAGATGTGAAATCAGACTTTGGGATTATTCAACACTTATTTGAGCTAATATTTTTTTGTATTTTTTTATTTATTATTGTTAGTAGTATCTACACAATGAAGTAGTTTGGGGACAATCGGAATTAGGATGAATTAATTAAAAATAAGAGAAGTTAGCGGCTTTTTAGGCTAATTTACACTTGGAATTTTTAATGCAATTATGCATGATGAAATGCAAATATTATTTACATTTATATGAATGCTAATTATGCTCTATTAATGATTAAATGCATGTGAATTTCGGGGAACAGAGCCTAATCGACCAATTTTAGCATGATGAATAAGGGATTCATCATACCCCTATACTTAAACCATGCTCATCCCCGACCATTAATGAATGAATGACTTAGTTTAATATATCCCTGATTGTGCATGTGAATTTTCAAGGCTCAATTCATAGAAGACCCTTAATTTGAGTGATCCTAAAATTCTGAGCTCAACCATGCCCTAGTCAGAGGGAATCTTTCTTTATTTATCAGACTCTTTGTTTTTACATATACTATAAGGATATGACTTTTAGTGTACTGCATTCATGAGAGTTGAGTTGAGTCATCACCCAAAGTCCCAGTCCAGGAGACTCTCCTCTAGACCCAATCCTCAACACTAGGGAATAAGTCTATTCTTGCTACAGTCAACCGTCTCATTAGTTTGCCAGTCTTGAAATATAGATGGACGACCAAATGATGGAGGGTATATGATCGTTTCTAATTTCTCTCCCTCACATTGGAACAAGGGGTCTCTCGAGTGCCTTTTTACTCAAAACAAGTAGATTTTTAGTTTGTTGATCAGTGTGTCCATCAAGAGAATTTGGAGTCGTCTGCACTTGTTTTCCTAGGAATACATCGAGGTGTGTCTCTTTTGAGTATCTAAGATACCTTCGACACCCAGACTTGTAGCATTTACGATGCATAGCCCTTTTTTGGTGTCAGCCCAACTTCTTGGTCGTGATTAGAGCTTGGTCCAAGTGTGCACTTCGAAAATGTTTGGGAGCGCTTGCCATTGGTGGAAGCTCATTTATAATTTGACTCTGTATGATAGGGCTTTTTATTGACATTTCTTTTTCTTTTCTTTTATTGGCTAGCTCCACTGCTTTTACCAAAAGTTGGCGAACACTGGTCAACAATTTCCATTAAGTTTCATCACACCCTGGCACATAGGTAGATATCAAAGAGATAACATATGAATCTTGTTCACATACTGGCTAGGGTTTTGCTGACACTCTGGTTTTCTGAAGTTTTAATTAACTTTATCCGATCCTCGAATATCATTAGATCGAGCTAAACTCAAATCTCTAGTCCTAGTTCCTCAAGTGATATCTCAACTCATCTCATTAATCATACAGTTGTGACAGTGATTGTGCTGATCATATTCTTTTTGAAGGTAGAGATGAAGGGTGCAATATAGCGCTCAATCTTTCAAACTAGGGAAGTGTGGATAATTAAGTTCAAAACCCTAATGACTAAGGCTAGCTAACTTAGAATTTCAAGATCTCAGAAATCAAGTGTCCTAAAAAATCCTCAAGCCTTGAGTGATAGTGAATGTGTCAGGAATATATCAACCAAGGAATGCATGAAATGCTTGATGAAATGCAAGACCATGGGTGTTTTTTTTTGTTTTTGTGTGTTTTCTTTTGAAAAAACAGGTATTATTTACAGAAAGCATTTAGCAATATAAACATAATATACACTACTTCTACCCATCCCCGACGTTAGATAAAAACAATTAAAGTATGAGCTATGGATAAAGTAGATAGAATATATACAAGTAGACCCCCCTATACTTAGCGTGCGCTATGTCCTCATGGCACAAAGTAAAATGTAGACATAGCTCGTACTAAGTATAAATGAGGCAAAAAGAAAATGAGGAGAAGTGATATATAAAAAATGGTACTGGTCCCCCTATAATTAGGCTCAAGTCAGCCTAAGTATAATCGGATAAATACAGATGGGGAACCGGGTCTAGATTTGCGGATGTACAAGGTCAAGGAGGTTTGCAATGGACCTTCTTGCGGGAATGTGGTGGGAAATAGTATGGAGATGTGGAGGCTGATGAAGAGGGGCCGATGAAGAAGACCATCCATCGTCAAAGTTGTCCTTAAGAGAATAGTACTCGTATACATAGGATCTCCAACTATTATTGATCAGAGGTAAGTGCCCTTGGATCAGAGTTGTACCAATTGCACTTACTTGATGAACCACTTCAGGACCGGATGAGGATTCTTTGGAAATCACCTGGTGTATAAGATCAAAGGTGACTTTCTTGGTCGGCTTGTTTCCTTGAGAAGTATTGGGAGGAAGTTGGACAGTCTTCATCTCCCTGTCTTAAGTAACCGATGTGGCATTCGTGAGTTCCTCGTCAGATGAATACCTATAAAAGTCGACCAATTCTTGTAGTGTCATACGTTGCTTTGGTCGAGAGAGATTGTTCCTATTGGGTTTGTGTGTTATGGCTGGGGGTGTCGATGCCACTTCTGGATAATCGTGATTTTTGGTGACATTAGAGATTTCCTAACTCAATTCCTTGTATGGTTCAAGTATTTCGTGAATTACTATCGACTCAAAGATTGGACCACTCAAATGATCGTGACGATCCTCAATAATATCGTCCAATTCCTCATAAGCTCCTGAATATTGTTTTCTCCTTGGAGCAGTCACAGGGTGAGAGGTGTGGTGAGAATCAGAGGTTTGTCCAATAGTCAGTCTCATGGTTGTCTCTTCTAGGGCATGTGTCAATGTTTCACGAGGAGAGGTTTGATCATGTGAAGTGTTTATCTCCTGATTACGACTGCCATTTTCAAGTATGGTTTCCTCAGAACATGATGTGTTATTGAGGGTTTGTTCATTGTGGTCCGAGTTCGGGAACTTGATTTCCTGAGTCTTACAATCGACGATTGCCTTAGTGGAGGCTAAGAATGGCTTTCTTAAAATGATAGGAGACTCAAACAACCTTTCCGAGGTGCTCAATGTCGAGGACAATAAAGTCCAATTTATGTTCTTTACCTCGAAAGTTTATGTTGAACGAAACAATCCCTCATGGCCTTTTGGTGGATCGATCAGGTAATTGAACGATCACCCTAGTCTTTGTCAGTTATCTGAGTTTGAGTTTGTCAAAGACGGACTTGGGGAGGATTTTTAATGTGGAGTCGTCGTCTAACCAAACATGAGTGAATGTAGAATCCTCAATGTCACATGTGATTCGAGTCAACCGTTTGACTCTGCGGCTTTTGATTTTGTGTCACTAAAGAACTAGCCATAGATATGACATGATATTCAGTTCTTGATCGTTTCTTGCCCTCTTTTTGGGGTTTAGTCGACTCTTCACAAATCTCTTAAGATCGGGCACATATTCTATGGCCTTAATCAATGGAAGCTCTAAGATAGACTCTTGCAAAACGCTTCCATTTCAGAGTTGTCCAATTTTTTGAATTTTCAAAATTTTCAATTTTTTTATTATTTTCCTGTGATATGGTCAGTAGGGGGGTCAAAGGTCAGTGGTCGTGTATGATTGTGAGTTACTTGCTGATTTAGTAGTTCGCAAGGTTGTGGCCTCACTCCTTCTGAATTTTGCATAGTGTGGATGAGATCATATATTCTCTCAGTTGAAGTGTTTGCTCTATGATTAATCCAACCAATCTCATCCTTAAACATCTCATGACTAGTGATTGAATAATCATTCACCATGTGTCGTGATTCTGGCATGTAACCTAGAGTGGAGTATTGATTTTTCATAATCATTATGGTCTGGTCATGAGTTATATTTCCTTGACTATGTTTTTCTTGTGTATTGTCGAAGGAAAATTGATTGTACTCAAAAGAGTCACCCTGAGTAGGGGATGGTTAAAGAGACTGTGAAATCATAGTAATCAGAAATTGTGTTCTACTGTCAATATCGGCCACTCTATTGTTCATCCTCAATTCTGGTCTCTCTCTCATGTCCATAAGATTGTCAGAATGTGAGAGAGGGCTATTCAAAGAAGAAGTGTGGTCATAGGGTGGGATGTATGGGAGGGAAGAGAATGATGGTTGAGAGGGACTTGATTTGAAGAGCAGGTTCCCCTGAGAAGTGTGAGAAGAAGAATATCGGGATGTGGTCGTAGAGATCAGGAAAGAAGACCATTGTGCCGACATCTTCTCAAGAGATGGATGGAATAATCTGCGAACCACGATTTTCTTGCGATTACAAGGTCTCTGATGCACACAAATCAAACACAAAACAAACATGTAGATTCACCCAGTCAACACTGGTGAAGGGACGTTAGGGTTTGGCCGCTTATCTTTTCAATTTTAATTTAATGATAAAACAATCTTGAAAATTAAGCGGAGCTGTCAGGTGCCGAAATATTTCACAAAGACTGTCCCGAGTTCATACAACTTATTTCACCTACTTTCAGCCAGTATAGGTGTAAGTACGGACTGTTTAAATGGATACCCGTGTTACTTGAGGATGGAGCCTTCCAAAGTGTCCTCTAAATCACCCACTCTGCTAAGGGAAGTCGGACCGTAAAACGGCTACCTGAGACCCTCATTGAAGAGTAGCTAATTATTTTTAAAATCAGTAGTCTGAATGAAAATTTTCGATTTTTGACTTTGTCCTAAGTGTGTGATCTTGTCCTTACAAATAATGAGTGGGTTTCTCTCCACCAGACACTGGTTAATTTTATGTTAATTTTATTTGCAGTAGCCTTGATTAGCAGTCCCAGTTTTAGATTAAGATTTTCACTAAAGTTTATGTGAGCACAGAAATTCACGCCTACCAAGCAGTCTAAATTCCTTTAATTCCTAAGTTGTAAAACTTGAGGAAGGAGAATCGAAAAAGCCAATGCAAACGTAAATCAATGATGCATACTAAAGAAGAAGACTTACAGTGAATCCTCGCGTTCTTCGTGGGGGATGCAAGACAAGGAATTTAAATTACACTAAATGGTATGCACAGATAAAAAACACCCTCAGCAGATAGTTCTATTAGCGGGAAGAATTGATTTCAAAATTTGGCTAAGTCGAACGATCTACCAATGCGTCTAGTTAGTGAATAATGTGTGTCCTAAAATTTATGAGCACGAGCAAAAATAATTCTAATCTAGTGTATGTGCTCCAAAATTCTACGCCACACCATAGAGAGTCCAGTCCTGAATATTACAAATTAACAGGGTTCAAAGATAGGGACCTTGAGAATAATGCGGGAAATTAAATCTATACTAACTCTCTCTCTCAAAATAAAATAAAATAAAATAATCAGTCTTCTTCGCAGGTCCTTGATTTATATCCAAAATTAGCATCGAGTGATCTACGAAGAGAGAAAGTGTGGTTAGTATCAGAAGTGAAAAAAATGCAAAATGAAAAAATGACACAGAAATTATTTCCATAAAAATTAATTACAAAAATAATTTAAAACCCTAAAAATTTGTCGTTCCCTAGCAAAGACGCCATTTGATGAACGCTAAATTTGCCTCTTTAATAACCAGAAATTATCGTAGTATAGGAGGTAAATCCAGTTCAACAAAAACCATAATCTTTGAATGTTGTGGAAAATTTTTCTTGGCAAGTCTACCAAGGTCGAACACAGGTAATGGTGATTCTTAGTTGCGTGGTTTTAAATTCAATTAAATGATTAATTAATGTTTGATTAATTTCAGTTTTGGAATAATACAATGCAATGCAGATGCAAAGAAATAAGCAGATCGAATGAATTCAGCACATGATCTGTGATTAAGATTTTTGCTTCAAATAATGTTAATCAATATCCTCAGAATTTATCACAGATCAAAAGATATAGTTCAAGAGAAATATTCAAATTAATTCCAGGCTGCAAGCATAGTAGGTAATAGATTGGTCCTACCTCTACTAAATAAATCAATGAAAATACCTAAGCAGAGTATCTATCCTCAAAATTCATGCGATTTAAATCCTCAAATATTATAATCAATAATCCCAAGAGAGTTATTCAATGTAAAGTCCTCAGTCGCGCGCCTGCGAAAGAGATCATTAATTTCTCCAATGTAAAATAACTCCAATATGTCAAAGATCAGCTTGCACAGACTAACAGGTTCATCAAATAATTATCATCAATAATGATTTTCATATCGATCAACAAACTATGCTAAATGATAGAGCATTAAATTGGCTTCAAAATGACATATTATATGCTAAAATCAGAGTTCAGATGAAAACGATTTGATGAAATGAAATTAGAGGGACTAAAATGTAATTAGATAAAAGTTTATCCTTCAAGGAGGTCACTGGAGGGACTAATCTGCAATTCCGAGAAGTTGTAGGGATCATTCTGTAATTTACCCCTAGCGGGATTATATATGCAATTTCAGGAACTTCCGAGGGTATGACGCAATTTGCCCCCATACGCGCGTGCCTTGCACGTGCCTTTGGTGGCTCGGGTCCGGGGCAGAGGTCCGGTGCGACCCGAAGCTGTGGCTCGAGCACAGGGCAGAGGTTCCTCCACCCGAGCCTGCGTGGCAGCTGATGGAGATTCAAGAGATCCAAGCCAGAGGCTCGGAGCTCCAAAGCAAAGGCACAGACCGGAGGCTCGGGTGGGGGTTTCGTGGCTGAACAGGGGTCGTTGGATCAAGGGTTTCCCTTGATCCAACGGTGGCTGGAGAGCGACGGTGCGGCAGGCGAAGGCAGGGAGGCAGTTCGATGCGAGGCTGCTGGAGGGCGGCGGTGGTGCTTCGAGGGCTGAGGTGGCGATTGGGGCTTAAGCTGATCGATACACGACCGACGAAGCTTGGAGACGTTTGTGGCGTAGGTGCGGTCGTTAGCGAAGTGTTGCGGCGAGGGCATAGCTCGAGAGACCTGCAACGTTAGAAGCAAGAAGAGAAAAAGGGGGTGAAATCGAAGGTACTCGGTTGTGACGTCGTGGCCGAGCGGGGTTGGGTGGAGAAGGCAGTTGTGAGGGCGTAGCTAGCGGACAGGGAGGAGGGGGGTTGATGCACGGTGGTACGAGGTGGGAGGAGCGATGCTCCAGGTTTAGGGGTGAAGTCTGTGCGGAGGAGCTGCTCGTTGGCGAGCTCCAAGGTCGTATGAAGAACCTGGGGGTGGGTGTGCTTGCTTGGAGGAAGGAAGGAGCAGGGGATCTCTTCCAGGTGATCACTCGAACCACACGGCGTTTTGGCGAGTTTTGCGGCTCTACGAGATGCGGCATGGGAAGAGGAGGCCCTGGATCACACAGATGTCGATAATCTCCAACTGCTGTCACCAGCTGGATACGAAGAAGGGCGGATACCTCCGATCTGAGGAGGTGGGGGTCACTTTATAGGCGAAGCGGTTTGGGAGTTATGCCATCGTCATAATGGTCGGAGGAGGCGGGGGCGTTACAAGGAGGAGAGGATGCAGGCGGTTATGGAAGGGGAAGAAAGGGGACGTTGCATGCAGCGGAGAGGGGAGAACGACTGAAGGAGGAAGAGGGTCCCGTACGTGGTACGTGACCGAAGGGCACTGGAGAGAGAGTGGGGTGCCACGTGGCATGCCGCAAGAGCTACCACGTGGCACTAAAAAAATTCAAAATTAAAAGGTAGAGAAAAAATAGGAGAAGACCTCAGATCAAAAAAATTTCCTTCACGAAAGTTGTTCCTCTCGATGAGATCTACAACTTTCATGAAGGACTCGTGAGCAAAAGGAGGTCGTCTGTGTGAAGTGGACTTTTTGGTGGTTCTCCATGTGTATAGAAAACTGGCTTTTTGGGGTTTTGTAAATTTTTAGTGGTTTTTAAGAGGATAAAGATTCTAGAAAATACAATAAAATACAAGAAAACTAATTACACACCAATCTATTTTTTTATTTTTAATAAATAAGAAAATAGGAAAATAATATAGAAGTGTGAAATACGGGATTTTGGTATAGTTTCTTTGATATCATTTTTAATCAAGATTTGGATCTCTGTGTTGCTTAATAAAACTCTCATCAAAGAATACCAATGAAGAAGAAATAAAATTAAAAGGGTTAAATATATACATAAAAACTTCGGTCAAAATTAGGAGAAAGTTAAAATGCGCAAAAGAGGCCCAAAACCCAACTTTCACATATAAGCTCCAAATTTTACGAAATTGATCTTGTTTTGAAGGTGTTTGAAAATGGAGTTCTTTAAAAGTGAGTAGACCAAAATCGGATGTTGTATGAGGGAGACATGTTCGTCTTAGTCCGTCAGATGTGAAATTAGACTTTGAGATTATTTGATACTTATTTGAATTAATATTTTTTACTATTTTTATTTATTCTTATTAGTAATATCTAAAAAATGGAGAAGTTAGCAACTTTTTAGGCTAATTTACACTTGGAATTTTTAATACAATTATGCATGATGAAATGCAAGTATTATATGTATGAATGTTAATTATTTTTTTTTGAAAAAAATGAATGCTTGTGAATGTTAATTATGCTCTATTAATGATTAAATGCTTGTGAATTTTGGAGAATAGAGCCTAATTGACTAATTTTAACATGATGAATACGAGATTCATCAAACATGTTTAGATTTTAGTGACTCCTCTCAATGGAAAAGTAATATAATCTTAGTTCAAATATTGTACATTGATCTAAATCTGATTTAGATGCAATGAGATGATTAGATCTACGGTCTTGATCTAATAAAGCATCTGTGAGAGGTCTCCTAGATCTAGATTTGAGATATGATCTCAATATCCAAGTCACTATATGTTGAACGCACAATCGCCTCGTCCTTATCTCCAAGTATCCGTAGAGAGCCGTTGAAAGAGTTCAAAGAATAATTCCATTGATGAATTGTATATTTAAGTATTAATAAATCGATAATTAAATGTGATTTAATAATCATGAATAATGTGAATGTGATTCATATTATTTAGTTACATGAGAATGATGATCCAAGACAATTAAATGTGATTTAATTGTCAAGAATATGAATAACGTGGATAGCACTATCCATATTATTTATAATTATATATATTATAAATATGTTTTATAATATATTAGAGAGAGATTATTTTAAATAATATCTACAAATTAATTGTTAATGTGAATTGGATTCACATTGGAAATTAATTGGAAATACAATTCACATTTTATTTTGGATGTGTATATATGATTCACAATTATTCAGTGGCATGATTGCAATGTTCACAAATATAATATGGAATTATTTTTGGTGAACTATTTTACAACAAAAGATGGTGTAAATATATGAAGGATTATGTGAGATTTTATATCTCACATAATTAGAAGGCCAACGGGTGGACGACCACCCTTTGACTCCTTCAAAGAGAGGTCTCCCCCTCTATTTTAGGAAGGTGGGTGGCCTCCTTCCCAATATTTCCATAATAATTGGTTTAGTTAAATTAAATTATGTTTATTATTCAATATATTTAATTTAATATAAATTAGTTATTATTGTATTTCTTAAACAAATTCACTGCCATTGAATAGAAACACAAATCAATTTCAACCATTGATTTTGTATTTTACATGGATTGTGATCCATGGACTCTAAAAATACTATAAAAGAAGAGGCAACCCTAGATCTTCTTTTTACAACAACACTTTGCAAGTCTCTCTCTCTCTCATTCTCATCACAAGCCTCTCTATCTCAAGTGTGGCCTTCTACCCCTTGTGCTAGAGAAATTCGTCGTTGTCGTCATGTCGTTGTGTTGCCGCTTCGATCGCTCATAGATCTTTGTCTTCTTCTGTGCATCTCACTCGTGAAGAAGACATCAGATCACATGTGATGAGATCAGGATATTCGTTGCTTAGATTATCAACTTAGATCGTAAGGAGCACACACTTCATCAACGCGCTCGCAAGCGTCTTCTCCATTGGATCGAACTTGAGGCAGGAGATATCTTACTTTGGAGACATGATTACAACCATGTTTCAAAAGGAATTCTGATATATAATTTTTTTATTTGTTTTATATGAAATGATACAAGAATTGGTCTCGAATCATGTAGTTTCATCTCTTTAATTTTTTAAATTCCACTACACCGAGCGACTAGTGCGCTAATCACTCCGATTGCATATGATGAAATCTTCATGCTTCTATGATGTGCTTGAGGTTCTTCCATAACCTTCAAATGGTATCAGGGCCTTGATTGAGGTCTTGTATATGATTCAAAATCCTATGCGATTAAGGTTCATGTTTCGGATGCACGAGAATCACTATTTTTACATTGGATGCAAGATTCTTATCAGATTTTAATAAAAATAAAACCTATACTATCTGGACGTATTTTGGGGTTATTAAAATGCATTTCAAATGTCTAAATATTTACCAACAACAATAGCTTAATGTTGATACAAAAGTGCATGCAAATGATTCCAAGAATTCCCATCATGAAAGTTGTTTTGCATGTATTCATAGATTCGTAAGAAATTAATTTTGATTATTATTTTTTTCATCATGGAATATGACATCAATACTTATATTAAGTAGAGAATCAAACCACCAAACCACTTGAATTTATTTCGTGTGATTCCGACTCTATTTTCCCTAGATATTCCATATTTAGTGGAGATGGGTAGGAAAATGACCAGATCATCAAATCTCTTTGCTTAATGTGTTTATAATTCCATGGAAATCATATAAATAATGAATTTGCCTTGATTAATTATGATGCCTAATAATTATGAAAATACTTGCTTAATCATCATAGGCCATTGAATGTATGTTTCATGAAAAACCCTACTTTATCCTACAACAGTTGGAGGACAATCTTTACATGCAAAACATTGTTACTTGAATAGGATTGGAGATTTCTTTAGAAAATCTCATTATAATATTATTCAAAATATTTTTGATAAATATTATATGGTATAACTTTGGTTGAATGGTCAAATATCATCTCAAATATAAAATGATGAAATCACATTATCATGACCTGATGCGAGTAGGGTGTCTATTCGGGGGTCGTTGAGGTAGCAGGTTTCTCCATGAGCGGTCTGTCCCACATCCTCTGCGTACTGGCTATGACATCGAGTAAGGAAAGAATGATGCTTGAAATGATCATGAGGTATTTTTTTAATTGTTAAAATTTGAATAATACATATTTTAAGATTATATCGTCCTTCAAGTGATAATCAAGATTGTTTGTTGGTTGATTAAATTAGATTGATAATTGATTTAATATGATTAAATTAAATTAAACCACTCTATTATGAATAGAGTGGTATTTCTCTTGAAATATTAATTATGTGAATATGGTTCATAATAATTAATTAAAATTTGAACATGATATGGAGGATCACATAAGTGACATCCATGGTCTCCCGTCAAGGTGACCATCATGGAATGTATGTAGGAGGTGTGTGCCTTAAGTGATAGCTCCTGCATACATGCGTACATGGATTGGGCTCTTTACTTCTCAAAAGAGTAATGTTGTATTCATAGTGATACCAATATTGATTCTTTATATTACTGGGGTGATATTGGATTGTGCATATCAAGTTCTTTTCCTGTTGATGGTTGGTTCAATTAAAGACGAGTCAACATCACCTTAGGGATGGTGGTCCTGAGTGTTAGAGGTCAAATTAGGAATACAATTTGGACTTGCAAGGCGGAATATGTTCCCACTTCTTTTTACCTGAGTTATAGCTTCTCATAATATTGGGTAGAAAAGGAGATCACAGCTCTTGCTAGAGATATAGCGGTAAGTATATCTCTTGCTTTGAAATGATTAAGGGAACAAACTTTCAGATTTCATAAGGCAACATAACTTTTATATAAAGTCCTTAATCAAAGTAAAATATGTATTTATCAAATATTTCTTTTTTCAGATAACCTACATTAAACCCACTCAAAACTATACTCAATAATAATCAGTAAAATATCATGAATTGGATCCATGATCAAGATATTGTTCTTGGAGTTCGTCACATAATGTATGTGGTTGCAATATGTAAGTTTCCTCATAAAAATGAGGAATGACAATTAAATAAACAATAGGACAACAACCTTGAGTTTGTATGTCTCTATAATCTTGATCTCTCATCGAGTGTGCTTAGAAATTATCATGTCGACGATGATCGTAATTATCAAAAATCCTTATAAAATCTACGAAAATGTTTTGGCATACATATATGCTATCGATGTTTAATCATGAATGACAGTTCACTTCGTTATGCAAAATGATAGCTCAATAAGAGAGATGTACTCAAAATGTTTGAGTACCTACATGAACGAAAGACTTTAAGAGTTTAGATGGATGTAGATATGATGAGTGTCATCATTCTATTATCTATACTCAAGTCATTCATGAAGCTTCATATTATTCACATTGTATGAATTGAATGAAGCATGCATAAATGTTGAAATATCTTATATTGAAATCTTTTGAGTTCAACATATAAGATCCTTATTCTTAAGTAGTGGTTGTTCATAGATGAAGGAAGTGTAGTGGAAGCATGGGTATGACCCAAAATAGAAGAAAAGTCAAAGAGTTGACTATCTAGACTATCTAGGATCCTTAGAGAAGGACTCGTATAGTACATCGACATATTATACATCTACATATAATTATTGAAATTGACTTGCTTATTAGATAACATCAAAGTCTAATAAATGTATCTCACTTTTCTAATAACTCTTACAATGGTTCCATATGTTTTAGAAGACTAGAAAATTTGATCTTAAGGTTTAATAGTCATCCACATTGATGACTGATGCAATTGTTGCAACAATCTCCATTGGATAGATAAACTACATGTTTTCAGTGGGAGAGCCTTTAGTCTTAGAGAATGTCTCTATGACCTAGATATTAGAATATATTCATTGTTTATTTCTACATGTTGGAAATAAACATGTATTTTGGAATAGACCTATCATAAAGAATTATGGCAAATATATTTCAGATGGTAATCTAACATCTAGGGGACTCAACTAAATTAGAAAATTAATGAATAGTTCATTAACATCTCTAAATACTGAAAAATTTAGACCTTAAAAGATCAATAGGAGGATGAAGATCATTTAATAATGATATGACATCAAGACTTGGACATATGCCTAAGGATGGGATCAATAACTAGTAAGAGACGAGACTTTAGATTGCCTAAAATTTCAAATCTTACATACTTGTGAATATTATATTCAATAGTAAAAATATCAAATACACCCTTCTATGGGAATGGTGTAAGATGCCAAGGTATTCCAGATTTCATGCATATTGATGTATGTGGATCATCTAATATCATAATAAACATTAATTATATGTGATATCTATTGATGATTATTATCGATATGAGATTTTCATCCCTTCACCTTAGAAACCCTATAAATGTTCAAAGATTTCACAATTTTTGTTTAGAACCGAAGTTAAAAGGAAGAAAATTAATTTGATCTAACCAAAATAGTAAATACCTATTAGATGAATTCAAGGAATGTCTTATGAAGAAAGGAGTATCACTCCTATCTCACTTATCCTAATACACCTTAACTCAATAGAGTTGTAGGGAGATACAATTGGATCATGTATGACATGATTTGATCAATGATGACTATTAACATAACTACCTCTTAGTTTCCATGTATATATGGAGTAGAGACTAAAATTTATATCCTTAACAAGATTCCATGAAAATCTGAACCCGAAAACCCTCATAAAGTTATGGTTTGGAACCTAACCTAGTGTAGGACACGTGAGGATCTAGAGTTACTTGGTCCATAACCATATCATGGATGCAAGAATGCTTGAATCTAGCACCCAGAGAGTGCTACTTCATTACGAATATAAAGGAAGGCATTGGATACCTTACTTCATGACCTTGAGATTCTTAACATATTTCATCTCTAAGGATATGATTATTAAAAGATGACATTCTTGAGAATGAAATAAAGCAAAGAAATCATTGAATATTGAGAAGATAATGACCCTACTGAAACTGGAAACTAAAAGGAAAATTAAAGTTGTAACACTCATACCTCTTCAAATTAGTTTGGGGATGGATTCCATGTGTTTATTAAGTCTGACAATGACCTGACTTCATATGATAAAGTTCTTAAGGATTATTTCATGGAAAGATGGATGTTAGCAATAAAGTATAAAGTAGACTTCATATACAAGTGTTGTGTATGGACCCTTGAGGATCCACCTATAAGTATAAAACCTGTTAGGTATAAATGGATCTTCTAGAGAAAGAGGGGAATTGATGAGATAGTATAGACCTTTTGACCACGACTCATATCTACAAGATACACATGAAGAGAAGACATCACTTGCGATGAGACTTCTATTCAATGACCATGCTTAAACCTATCAAAATATCGCTAACTACAGCTACACAACTTGACTATGACATAAAAGTGGTGGTTGTCAAGGTAGCATTCCTCTATGAATACCTCACCGAGGACATGCATATGAAGTAGCCCCATGGCTTCATAGTTGAGGAAGGAAAGATGTGCAAGCTAAAGGAACTCCATCTATGGACTCAAATAAGTTTCTTAAGTTGGAACACTAGATTTGAAGAAATTATAAATGTTATGATTTCAGATAGAATCTTGATGAATCATGTGAAGCTTAGTGAGAGTGCCATTATTTTCATCGTGCTAAATGTAGATAAAGGTCCTAATCATTTGGAATTATATAAGTATGATAATGAGTGTTTTATGATCTGGTTGTTTTATACCTTGTGATGTGATATGAAGGATGCCTTTTATATCTTAGTTCTGAATTTGTTCAGAAGCAAAGAGAAGAGGGCATTGGGATCGTGACATTAGTGGTACACCTTGTACATGATCTGTTTTTTGGGGAAAATCCTAAGGAAGGTTTCCCTCCCTTAAGATATGGTACCGACCTATCTGAAGGGATAACACCTTAAAGAGTTGAGGAAGTGAATGCTAAAGCTGATTTCCCTTGTGCAACAGTTACTAGAAGCCTGGTGCGTTGTGCTAGATGTGTACAAAATCCAGATGTTTTCCATGCAACGGGAGTAGTAAATTGTTACTAATCCTACTACGAAGATAAAACACTCGATTGTAGTAATAACATTGTCTTTAAAGAGGATAACACTTTTGAGATAGTGATCTCAAAGTCTTATCTTCAAGAACTTAAGACCTTACATATAATGATTTGAAAAGTCTTAACTACAGATGCCTTAGGAGATAGAGATCTCCAGAAATAAGGGCATTCTGTTGAGGATAGTAGAAATTACTTACTAGTTATAATGATTATTTAGTTGTAATGTAAAAAATACTATAACTGCTTTAACAAAGTTAAGTATTGGTTGCATGAGATGCAACATTCGTATTAGATGCGAGCATTGTTAATAGGAGATATGCAAGTACCATAAAAGGACTTGGCATAGTCTTTTGGGAACAGAGTGACTAATTATCTTACCAAGCTATTTTTATAAATAACTTATGATTAAGACCTGAGTGTGGTGTTCAAAGATTAGCCTATTAATGTCTCTTTTTGCTAGTGGAAGATTGTTGGACATGTGAACCCACGGTGAGCCATTTTGCAATAAATGTTATTGCAAATATCACTCCTTGATCAGAAATGAGTAATATCTAATTTTTATAATAGGTCCTTTATTACAATTAGGGTTATGTACCATGGTCGTCTTGATAATCATACAACTATTGATTCAATGATTCAATCATAGAGGTTGGTGCTTGGATGATATCTAAAGATTTAGATTGAGGACTCATCATATACCATCAAATGATTAAAAAGATAATCTCCAGCCTGAGAAGGAGATGGCAATCCGTTCTCTAAAGGTTGATATTTGACCGACCTCCTGATGCAGATCCTATGCATAGGAATAGAGATTCAGAGGTGTCGGATAAGTTAAGTCAAAGAGTTGACTTAATAAGATCGAGATAACCAAGATCTATGTCGTATGCTGTCACGATATAGGCATGCATCCTATGATTGGAGGCGGATGTGTTGCTATATGTTTGATTCTGTACATTTAGCAAACCGATAGGTTGATGGCCTACTCAAGGCATATACACCGGCGATCTGATGTGCATACAAGGGCATATGAGTATATGATCTCTCGTATGGATCATACAAGTTCACTACTGAATCGGAAGACATGAGCTCACTCATGAGGTATTGGGACTGATCGAATTTCATGCACAACCATCAGCTTTGGAAGCATGACACGAATTTGTAGGTATGATATATGCTTATGGAAAGCATATGATCGATACCAACTCCCAATGACCAATTGAGAAACTTAATAATAAAACCTTGTAGGAGACAATCTAAAAGAGATCTTAAACTTTGAGTCTATTCTAGTCTTCCAGTATGCAGGATGTACAGGTATTAAGAATATATGAGGGTGATGTGATCATAACAAATTGTATAGCCATGACGCCTCCATTCCAAGGGAGAGATGAAACATGTTTGGATTTTAGTGACTCTTCTCAGTAGAGAAGTAATTTAATCTTGGTCCAAATGTTGGATATTGATCTGAATGTGATTCAGATGTAATGAGAATATTAGATCTGCAGTCTTGATTTAATCAAGCATCTGAGAGAAGTCCTTGAGATCTGGATTTGAGATATGATCTCAATATCCAAGTTACTATACGCGGAACGTACAATTGCTATGTCCTTATCTCCAAGTATCTGCAGATAAAGCGCATAATTCTTGAAAGAGTTTAAGAATAATGCCATTGACAAATTTTATATATGAGCATTGAGAAATTTATAGTTAAATGTGATTTAATTATTATGAATAATATGAATGTGATTCATGTTATTTAGTTGCATGAAAATGATGATCCGAGACAATTAAATGTGATTTATGTGTCAAGGTCATGAATAATGTAGATAGCACTATCCATGTTATATATATATATATTATAAATGTGATTTCTAATATACTAGAGAGATCTTATAATAGATATTATCTCCAAATTAATTGTTAATGTGAATTAGATTAACATTATAAGTACAATTTACATTTTATTTTGGATGTGTGAATATGATTCATAATTATTCAATGGCATGATTGCACTATTCACAACAATAATTTCGAATTATTTTGGTGAACTATTTTACAACAAAAGTTGTTGTAAATATATGAAGGATTATGTGAGATTTTATATCTCACATAATTATAAGGCCAACACCATCCATGAATGGAAGGTGGACAACCACCCATTGACTCCTTCAAAGAGTGGTCATCCCCTCTATTTTAGGAAGGTAGGTGGCCTACTTCCTAATCCTTCTATCATAATTGGTTTAGTTAAATTAAATTAATATTGATTATCTAATATATTTAATTTAATCTAAATTAGTTGCTATTGTATTTTTACAATAAAATCATGGTCATTGAATAAAAATACAAATCCATCTCAACCACTGATTTTGTGTTTCACATGAATTGTGATCCATGGACTCTCAAAATACTATAAAAGAAGAGAAAACCCTAGCTCTTCTTTTTACAACAACACTTTGCAAGTCTCTCTCTCATTCCTATTACACGCATCTCTCTCTCAAGTGTGGTCATCCACCACTTGTGATAGAGAAATTCATCGTCGTCGCCACGTCGTTGTGCCACCACTTAGACTGCTTGTGGATCTCCATCTCCTTTTGTGCACTTTGCTCGTGAAGAAGACGTCATATCTCGTATGACGAGATCAATTGATTTGACGCTTGGATTATCAACTTAGATTGCGAGGAGCGCGTGTTTCATCAACGCGCTCGCAAGTGTCTTCTCCATTGGGTCATGCTTAGAGACACGATCGCAACCATGCTTCACGAGGTATTCTGATATCTGCTTTGAGCTTTAGATGAAAAGATTTGAAAATTGTTCTCGAATCATGCGTCTTCATCTCTTTAATTTTTTAAATTCTGTCGCAATGAGTAATTGGTGTGACTAGTTGCTCTGATCGCAAATGATGCGATCTTCACGCTTCTCTTATGCGCTTTAGGTTCTTCCATAACCTTCAATAATACATACATACAAACATACATACATACATATATGTGAAACCCCAAATTTTTTTCCTAAAATCTGGAGTATGTATGGCATCCAAAAAAATTTAAATAATCCCACCATTACGTAGATCTCGTCGAGATCTTTCCAACGAGCCCAAGAACACCTGATTCTGACATTCCTAACTCAAGTTATCGATGTTTTAACTATAATAGTTGGGACCCATATATGGATCCTAACCAGGTCCAAAATTACACCCATTTTCACCTCTTCTTCTATAAATAGAATATGATAGGATGCACTCTCAAAAGCCCTAACCACTACCATCCTCCCCTCTCATTTGAGCACCACCGCCTCGGCTAGTTTAGTCGTCAGAGGACCGTCGTCAACGTCGGAGAAGGAGCTCTGATCGAAGATCCGCGACCATCATCACATAAGAAAGCTCCGAGGGCATCTTCGTACACGCATTCGCGCTACAATCGAGAGACGGAAATATCATTTCCGTGTGAGAGGAGATCCGAGGGAACATCCTCAGAGGTAATGATAGATACCATCCTCTTGCTGTTGGGATCCACGTATTTTATTCCCATATACTTGAACATGCTAGAGCATTGGTTGTTTTTGCTATGATTCATATACTATTAACAATGTCTCATACCTTTCTTGTTGCCGGTTTCATATGAATTATTATACATATATGCTTGATCAATCGGGTATAGCCTAAGGATACATTCTTATTTTTTATGAAATATTAGAATGGGCGTGTTAGGAATCAAAGATATACGACTCTCACATGAACTGAATTAAGGATGGGATATAGACAAGATCTAGTACTTTCTTTTACTCACCATTTCAAGTAGTATAAGTATTCGATATGTTCTAAAGTTGTAGATGTTTTTATCACAACTCTCTCTGATGTGTCGAGTATATATTAGATTATATCAATTGGAGGAAAGATTTATACCCTCCTTATCCGTGTTTTGCCTGTATTACTCAAATTTTTTTGTAATATACAATCTATCTGATTTTCCAGCAACGATACTGTATCAAAGGCTAGTAAACGTTATTTACTTCTGAAAACTAAAGAGGAAATTTGATTTATTGATAATGAATGTTGCCATATTTATGGCTTGTGATCTTAACGTATTAGCTAATTACATACATAACTTAAGACATCAATCATATTAATACTTGATGGCTTTTAACTATGATTGAAAGAAACGTTACGGTATTCTGACCTATGCATGTTGGCTTCTTTGTGAAGGTAATACTACATGCGTACGTACTAATATATCAATTCTCTATAATATGTCTATACTTATATTCACCAATAACCACATATAATATCCGTAGATATAAGGAATTATTCCTACAAAAGAAAACTCACCAGATCTTTCACTATCAAAGGCGTTGGAAAAGTTGAAACCATATGATACAAAAAAATAAATGAAAGTTGCAGTTACAATAAGATCTAATGCATCCGTTCTTTCCTTTTGGATATTATCACTATGTTCAAAATTTTTAAATGTTTGCATCAATTTTTCATGATCATGATAACAATAGTAATATCTCCATCTGTTACTGTATCCTGATTTTTATAATGTCTTGGTTAAATCGAATGTACATAGTGGTAGATGTAAGTATATTACACATAGAAAATTATTCGTTTTATCAGTCGGTATCATATATATGCAACCGAAGCAAGGTGTGTGTGTATATATATATATATCTGTGTGTGTGACAAATCTCATGCTACAATATGTATCCATATGGTGATTTATTTTATGTTTAGAATTTACGAGTCCATCAATTATAGTTTTCCTCTCAATGCATTGAGAAGTTCCAAGCACTCTATCTTTTTCATATTTCTAAGTTTCAAGCACTCTATCTTTTTCATATTTCTATCTAAACCCTACAAAATGATACTTTTCCTACTATCAATAGATTGCAGATTTCAATATATATATTGACTAAGGGTCAATCTACACTCTTGGGATGATTCTTAAATTCATAGGGAAATTTAGTATATCGCATCGATGAGGATGTTATGGGTAGCGATTTTGAGACATGCTACATGGCCAATGATCACTAAACAAATACAATAGTTGATAGAATTTGCGCATAAAGAAGACAGATAACGAACAATGAATATGTTAAACAGTTCCAATAGCTCATTAGTTAATCCACAATGCTTGTATCTTTGTTGATGTTCATTTTGAGAATAAGATTTCATATTGAATGGGTACATAGAGATAGGTGCCTCAAGGGATTGGGCGTGTACCCTTAGGCCCCGGATAGGTGCCATGAAGGTCGCGACCCTAACGGACGAGTTGGGTGACGTTGCACCTAGCAGCCCGGGTGTATCTGGAGTCGCTCGACGGAGTAGGCAGGTGACACGGTTGGCGTTCTTAGTTTTGTACTTATACACGATATTAAGACTCGGAGTAGAATTAAGTGTGGCCGCGTCAAATTCTATTTTGAGTAATGATATTGTGAGAGGTGTTCCGGGATATCGTTTGAAGTTGGAGAATTTGAGGTTTAGACTTTTTCCTGTTTTAGATGGACAGAGATACTTGGAGGTTTATCCAAGATGACAAAAAGGTTCCCGCATAGCGGAGGCCTGCGAGTCGCGTACTTGCATGTGCTAAAAAATACCAGAAATAATAAATGAACAGATGTCGGAAATTTTATACTATTTGGACTCTAACCAACTTGTCAAAATATCAAAATCATTGTGGTAGTAGTTAAATATTAATCTTTATAAATAAATAAAATCAAATATGATCGAATGTGAATTTGAATGACTTGGCGTTCTTTCTAAACTGTTTCAGTACATGCATATGCCATTAAATAAAGTTGGGTATACTTCTTTTCTTACCCCTACATTAGTCATTATAGTGTTTGTCTCGTTACTGAGAAATTGCTCATAACGTTACCCTTGTGTGAACCCAACAGGTGTACCTGAGCATCAGCCGCCACAGTAGTGGTCTTTTGAGGAGATCAGAACTTCCTACGTCATACTTGCACCGGACAGGGGGCGTCCTATTTAGAGTAACTTATTTGCTTCCGTAATTTTTTGTTATTATTGAGAGACATTGTA
This sequence comes from Ottelia alismoides, assembly GCA_037367405.1. Classification (NCBI taxonomy): domain Eukaryota; kingdom Viridiplantae; phylum Streptophyta; class Magnoliopsida; order Alismatales; family Hydrocharitaceae; genus Ottelia; species Ottelia alismoides. The sequence goes on along the minus strand of JAZKJV010009386.1, from coordinate 45,953 downwards.
GTGGGATATGTGGAGAGTTTTTTTCTACAAAATTTATGATTTCATGATGTATCTCTTCTATGGGCATGGACTTGATGATCGTTATCAATGAGAATGGATGGTGCATTTTTTTCTTTCCATTTTATTTTATTCTCCTATTGTTATTTATATTTAAAATATTGATCTAATGTGCACAAGAGAGTTTGCTGAGTATCATAGATCGTGGACGTATTTGGACCGTAGGTCTGACGCTCCCATCCCGTCAGTTTCAATAGCCGAAGGGACGGGGCGTCACAGATGGTATCAGAGCCCGATACTCCATTCTCTCTTTTGCATATTAGAATTGTTAGCAATATTTGAAATATGAATATAACGACAGAGTCTTCTGACCTTATCATTAGTTAAGGAGGATAATTGAAGTTCTGTTTAAAGTGTCTATTGTCTCTCTAACCATGGAAATAATTTCTATATAATGATTCTCGTAGGGAATCATGCCGCCTCGTGTTGACCCTGATATTGCACAGCAGTTGGCCTTACTAGTTCAAGCCGTGCAGGGTATACAACAGCGTCAGGAGGTATTGGAACAGAGGTTCCTTCAGCAGGAAGATTCCTCTTATCAACCTTCTCGTGAGGAAGAGGGCAGTGTTGATCCTTTGATGTCTCTGGACCCTGAAGGTTCGGAGGATTTTAAGGAATTGCAGAAACATCAGACAACTTATGCAGCCTACCAGAGGTCCAAGGTACCCCAATTCTTCGGCACAGGAACACCAGATGAGGCTGAGCTATGGATGGATCACGTATCTAAGGTCTTACGGATGATCCATGCTCTTGAAGAGTCTTGGCTTACATTCGTGGAATTTTCACTAGCAGGTTACACTGAACGTTGGTGGTACGCCACCAAGGAACATCTGGAGGATCCCATAACATGGGAAGTATTTCTTGACGAGTTCTGTAGCCAGTTCTATCCTGACCACTTGGGTTGAGGATCAGAGGAGATTGTTTGCTGAATTGAAGCAGGGGTCAATGACGGCCCAAGAATACCTCATTCGTTATCCCGCCACTCACCAGCGACTACTGCTTTTCATGAGGAGAATTTACAGAAGTTTATTCGGGGACTGCGTGATAATGTGCAACACCAACTATCTATATTGGATTTCACTTCCATCAAGGAGGTAGCTGCCAAAGCTACCAAGATGGAGACAACTCAGAGTCGGCTTCAGGGGAGTCCATCACATTTCCAACCACATCAGTCAGGGAGATCTACTCGCCGAGATTTCTACAGAGCTTGTAGAGAGCGTCGTTTCCACCCAGTGGCGAATACTCCTCCCATTAGCAGGTTTGCTCCTACACCTACTTTGGGGAAAGGCCTGACGAGTCGCGGTACTACTTCCTTCCACTCTTCTACACACTCTCAGAATTGCAAGACGGGAGGTGCTAGCCTTGTCTCAGGAGGCTCCTTTTCTCAGCCAGGAGATCGTAGGTGTTTCCACTGCCAGCAGTCGGGCCATTTCAAGGCCAAGTGCCCCTTACTTGCCAGCAGCTCAGGTGGCCAGCAACCAAGTGTACGACCAACTTTCTCTTCTGCACAGTCACATGATCAGTCTCCTGTTGTGGAGGTCGAGGCGTTCAACTTCCTCCACCACGACCAACCTTCAATGTTGCAGTTTCTAATGCCCTACCACAGCCTCATGAGTTGAATGCAATAACGCAGGAACAAGCCCACACCTCAGGAGCTGTAGTGCGAGGTGTGATTGCAGTGCATGGTATATCCTTACATGCCTTATTTGATTCGGGAGCTACGCACTCTTTTCTAGCACATCGACTAGTATCCAAGTTAGATAAAGAACCAATCTGTGTTTCATCTCCTTACTACATCAAGGGCCCAGGGGGCAATTATTCATCGTGCAACAAGTAGTGGAGGATGTAGCAGTGCAGATTGGCGGGCACCTAATGCCCGCATATCTTTTACTCATCCAGTTAGAAGATTTTGATGTCATCCTAGGTATGGATTGGCGCAAGCAACATCACGCATGCCTTGATTGCTTTGAGAAGACGGTAGTGTTCCGTCTCCCAGGCATACCTACCTTTCAGTTTGATAGACGTACTCCAGATAGTGAGGTCTTATATGTATCAGCATTGAAGGCTCAACATTTACTCGATCAGTGATGCATAGGTTTTCTCTCCTATGTTGTGGAGTTACCTGCTGAAGATTGTATGATTGAAGATGTCAAAATTGTACGAGATTTTCCTGATGTATTTACAGAGGAATTACCTAGACTGCCGCCAGAGAGGGAGATCGAGCTCGAGATTACTTTGATACCTGACATGCAACCTATCTCCATAACTCCATACCGAATGGCACCAACCAAACTCAGGGAGCTCAAAGTACAACTATAGGAGTTGTTGGAAAAGGGATTTATCTGTCCCAGTACATCACCTTGGGGAGCACTGGTCCTCTTCGTAAAGAAGAAGGATGGGTCTATGCGTTTGTGCATCGACTACAGGCAGTTTTATAAAAGGACGGTAAAGAACCGTTATCCACTTCCACGAATAGATGATCTTTTTGATCAGTTGCAAAGTGCAATGGTATTCTCAAAGATTGATCTATGATCGGGTTATCATCAATTGAGAATTAAGGACACAGATGTGCTTAAATATGCTTTTCGCACAAGATCGGCTACTATGAGTTCGTGGTCATGCCGTTTGGACTCACGAACGCACCTGTCGCGTTCATGGACATGATGAACAGAATTTTTCGTCCATACTTAGATCGTTTTTTGGTGTTGTTCATTGATGATATCTTGATCTACTCATGTGATGAGCACGAGCATGAGCAGCATCTTCATACCATTCTTGAGACACTCAGAGAACACAAGTTGTATGCAAAATACAACAAGTGTGGATTTTGGCTTACCGAACTAGATTTCCTCGGTCATGTAATTTCAGGAGCAGGTGTGGCAGTTGATCTATCCAAGATAGAGACAGTAATGTCTTGGGAGTAGCCCAAGACATTTACCCAGATACGCAGTTTCTTAGGCCTTGCCGGCTACTATAGACGTTTTGTTAGGGGCTTCTCGCACTAGCTCTACCACTTACTCGTCTGACACAGAAAGAAATCCCTTTCATTTGGAGCGACAAATGTGAGCTGAGTTTTCGTACGTTGAAAGAGAGACTGACCAGCACCCCGATTCTTACCCTTCCTTCAGGCTTTAGATTTTACGGTGTATACTGATGCATCGAAGGAGGGTTTAGGAGCGGTGTTGATGCAATGTGGTCATGTTGTGGCATATGCATCGCGACAGCTAAAGAACCATGAACGAAACTACCCTACTCATGACTTGGGAGTTGGCAGCTATAGTCTTCGAATTGAAGATATGGCATCACTACTTATATGGGGTCACGTTTGATATTTTTACAGATCACAAGAGTCTCAAATATATCTTTGACCAACGGGAGTTGAATATGAGGCAAAGACGATGGATGGAACTGTTGAAAGATTACGACTGCACGATCTCTTATCATCTGGATAAGGGAAATGTAGTAGCTTATGCTTTGAGTAGAAGAGCACATACCGAGGGCACCGCAGCATGGCTACAGATTTGGGATATGCTCATAGCACTTAGTGAGTGGCACCCCTTTGATAGTACTGTAGATGTCGTAACTGTACCTGCTAAGTAGAGTGAATTATGGGACAAGATTGTGTATGGTCAGCAGATAGATCAGAAACTACAAGACTAGTTCCATCGATGTCTGAAGGAGGAGTTTTGATGGATTCAGAGTTTGTGAGTCCATCTTATGGAAGGGAGACCGTGTCTATATCCCTGATGATGATGAGTTAAGGAGAGACATCCTAGATGAGGCTCACTGTTCTAGATTAACTATCCATCCAGGAAGCACTAAGATGTATAGAGACCTCTGTCAACACTTTTGGTCGGAAGGGATGAAGAGAGATATTGCAGAACATGTCAGTCGTTGCCTTACTTGTCAATTGGTGAAGGCAGAGCACAAGCGTCCTCTGGGCTTGTTACAGTCCCATTGTGGAAATGGGAAAGTATCTCTATGGATTTTGTGACATCCTTACCTCGTACGGTTGGTGGATATGATGCTATTTGAGTTATTGTGGACCAGTTAACCAAGTCCGCACATTTCAAATCCGTGAACATGACATGCACTCCTGTAGATCTGACCAAGTTATATATTCAGCATGTTATTTGCTTGCATGGGATTCCCAAGGAGGTTGTATCTGATAGAGACTCTCGTTTTACATCGCATTATTGGGGAGAATTCATGAAGACCCTAAAAACCGAACTACGTCTTAGTTCAGCCTATCATCCGAAGACTGACGGGCAATCAGAGAGGACGATTCAGACTCTTGAGGATCTACTCAAAGCATGTGCCATTGAGTGGCAAGGACCTTGGAAGGATCACCTTCCTTTAGTGGAGTTCACTTATAACAACAGCTACCATGTTAGTATTGGCATGGCACCTTTCGAGGCATTGTATGGGCGAATATGCACTACTCCCTTGTGTTGGTAGGGAAGTGGGTGACAAGGTTATTTATTCCACCCAGATAATCGAGGACACAAAAAGAGCCATGGAAACGGCTAGGAAGAAATTATTGACTGCACAGAGCCATCAGAAGAGCTATGCTGATCAGAGGCGTCATGATCTCGAGTTTGAAGTCGGAGATTTCGTCGTCTTGAAAGTATCTCCAATGAAGGGTATTCAAAGATTTGGTATTAAGGGCAAGCTGGCACCGAGGTTCGTTGGCCCTTTCAAGATTTTGTCCCGTATTGGAAAGGTAGCATTCGAGTAGCACTCCCCCCTCACTTGGCAGGCGTGCATGATATATTCCATGTGTCAAACCTCCGGAAGTGTATTCGCGACCCTCGACATGTGATTAGCTATGAGGACCTCGTGGTTGAATCGAATTGTCTTTTCCTGAGGCACCCATGCAGATTTTAGACCGGGCAGTCAAGAGGTTACGACGTAAAGACATCCCTTTGGTCAAGGTATTATGGCAAAGTCAGAATGTTGAGGAGGCCACATGGGAGCCTGAGGCAGATATGCGACAGAAATACCCCTATCTTTTTAAAGGTATGTTCACGAGACCCTATTCCAATCCTCTTTAATATTTTTATGGGTTTCATTCTCTTTAATATTTTTTTATACCTGAATCTACACCACATTCGAAACTTATACGTTAAATCTTACGTCTTGAGGACGAGACTTCCTTTAATATTTTTATGATGTGAAACCCTAAATTTTCTTTTTCCTAAAATCTGGAGTATTTTTGGCATCTAAAAAATTTAATAATCCCACCATTACGTAGATCTCATCGAGATCTTTCCAACGAGCCCAAGAACACCTAATTCCGACATTCCTAGCTTAAGTTATCGATTTTCTAACTATAATAGTTGGGACCCATATATGGATCCGAACCAGATCCGAAATTACACCCATTTTCACCTCTTCTTCTATAAATAGAATATGACAAGATGCCATCTCAAAAGCCCTAGCCACTGACGAATCGCGGATCTACCCTTTTTAATGTTGTCTATTTTGACTATTTCGTTGCAGTCAGATAAATCCGCGTCGATCAAAAATAACCGCATAAATCGAGAAATCGTCGAATGAATTTATGCATGGTTTTATGTTTGTTTAGCCTGGACAAGCCGCAAGGTCGACTCAAGGAGGCAAAGGAACAACTCGAGATCAAGTTAGATGAATCAGATCGTGATTTTCCAAGTGAGATTTTTTTAATTTTTTTAAGCGATAAAAATGCCAAATGCAATAATACAGATGAATTAGGTTATTAAGAACATCAACAACTTAGCCAAATTAAATTTTAATGTGAAATTAATCCAAATTGACCAAATTGTATTTTTCCTATAAACCTAATCCAACAACGAATTCAAAATGTGTTTTTTTTGAATTTTCATATTTAAAATAAGGATAAACTTGGGTTTTGCATGAAAACAATGTTTGTTGATGATTTCATATCAACCAATTAATGATCAAGATCAACTGTCTTATCATCTTGGTTAGTGAAATGTCATTCAATGAAATAATTATCTCTTTAAATATTTCACAAATATTTATCAATAATCATTTCAGAAAATTAACCACTAATTTTCATCAATTTATTTCAATGACTATCACATGATTCATGATAAAAAATATCAATTTTCAGCAGTGACCCCTACTCACTAAAATCAACATACTTCGATCAATTTAAAACCAAATTACACAAAATCAGTTCTCTAAGATTGGTAATTTGATTTATGACAGAACCTAAATGATATTGCACGCATTTCTAGTGGATCAAAACAATAATTAACTCATTAATCATGTTTAGATTCATAGTTCCCGCAACAGTGAATATATGTTTATTCAAAGGTTCATATCTTGAGCAAATGGAATCCAAATTTCACAAACTCAGATCTTATGGTTTCCTTATTTAATGGGGAAGAAAAGCCAATTGAATATTTTGTGTTTGAACAATTTAAACAGTGCCGATTCAATTAAATAGAGGTGCGAAAATTGAAATGAAATAAAATTTTCGCAACCCTTTCAAACCCAAGTCGTCCTAGGTTTACGAATCGTATCCAAAACCTTTTCTAACCTGGCCCTGATACTACTTGAAGGATACGAGGAATCCTCAAGCACATCACGGAAGCGTGTTGATCGCATCTCATGCGATCGGGGTGACTAGTCGCACTAGTCACTAGGTGCAGTGGAATTTAAAATTTTTAAATCAAGAGATGAAACCACTTGATCACAAGAAAATTTCTTGGATCGTTTCATCAAACCACAAAGTATTAGAAATACCTCTTGAAGCGTGGTTATGATCACGAGATCTCTAAAGCAAGAGATCCTCCTGACTCAAGTCCGATCTACAAAGATGGCACTTGTTGACGTGATGATGAGACGCGTTCCTTCCGCAATCCTTGATGAAGATCCAAGCTTTGAATCTCCTGATTTCGTCCAATGAAATCCGATGATGGAGATCCACGAGCAATCAAAGCGACAACACGACGGCGTAGAGACGATTGCTATTCCTCAAAACACAAGGTGGAGGGCCACCTTAGAGAGAGAGAGAGAGATGGCGAGAATGAGAGAGAGAGAGTAGGCGTTGCCCTTTTTATATACTAGTTTGGGAGTCCATAAATTACAATCCATGGTATACACAAAATCAATGGTTAGATTGATATGTGTATTAAATCAATGGCCATGACCATTGTTGTTCAAAAACAACAACATATTAATTTATATTAAATTAAATATATGTTGTATTATCATCAACATACCTTTATTCAATAAATAAATCAATGATCACAAGATAATGATATGATAATTAAAAAGATAATTATCCACTCAAATCACATGGGACATCACCCATGACCAAGTCATGGGTGACGCCACCTTATGTTATTTGGTGGATTATCCTCTTTTATAATTTATATCATTATCTCTCATTTATCTTGCAACATTATCCACTAAATTAATTTCCAATTAACTAGTGAATATTTCAATCATGCCATTGAAATATATGTGAATCATATTCACAACCCAAACTAAGTTGTATATTACATTTCCAATTAATTGTTTAATGTGAATCCAATTCACATTAACAATTAACAAATGCTATTTACAAAAATAAAAAAAGAAATAGGCCTTTCAACCCGCTTCCTCCATACGCACTAGGGCACAAGCAATCTGAGAGGGCGGCGCGGGTATGGCAGCACGTTCGGGCTAGGGGCAGAGCTATGGCTGGCGGCGGCGCGCGCGCCGCACTTGGAGAATGAGCGGGCGACGGAGGTCGGGGCTGAGTCAATGGCGTCCTGGAGGAGAAATCGTGGCTAACGGCCTGTGGCAGGCCGCGAGCGGAAGATGATGGTGGGAGGCGCGAGGACGGAGCGCTTCAGGTGAGGGGTCGGCGCGAGGGTGCTAGGCGCACGACGAGAGCGCGCGTGCCGTGCTTGGCGGCTGTGCTCGGGCGCAAGGGGGTCTGAGTTGGGCTGCGGGGATGCGGCTAGGAAGTCGGCGGCGCGATGCTGCTGCTAGACGGAGTGGGGAGTTGGCGGCGGCGAGCGGAGCCCCACAGCGATGGCAGATGTCTGCGCGGGTGGATGCGTGGCTGAGGGGCGTGCGGGTTGGGCAGCTGGAGTTGCTGGTGGCACAGGGCGCGCGGGCGGTCAGCCGCACGTAGGAAGAAGGTGGTGGGAACGCACGGCGGCTGGAGGCAGTGGCATTGGGATGCGTGGGGGCGAGGGCGGCGCTCGAGGCGCTGACTGGGGCACGCGGGGCGCGCCGGCGGTGGGGGCCGCGCAGGTGGACGGCGGAGTTGCGGCGCAGGACCGCACGGGCGGCGACCTGTGTGCAACTTTTTTGTGTTTTTTTTGTTTTTGCAAATTTTTTTCTTTATATTTTGTAACCAGGAATGAAGGAATGAAGAGGTGGTGTGTGTGGTGTTGATTGGAATAATGGAGTGGTTTTTTATGTGATGACGATGTGACGAACAATAAAAAAATGTTAGATAAAAAATTTGACAAAGAAAAGAAGAGGGATTACTTACCTGTGTGGTTCGCTGGATTATGGAGCCGCGTCATGTGGCTTCCGGTTGTGGCCTCAATTCGATTTGGCGATCGAAAATCGGAGAAGCTCCGTGAGCTTGGCTGGCAGCTCACTACGCGGAGATTAACCGCGGATCTCGCCTTGAGGTTGTCGTCGCTCGACTCGTCTCCTGCAGCTGTCACCTGAAGGTTAAAGGGGCTCGACTTCACTTCTCTCGAAAACGACGGATGAAGAAACATGGAGGGATGGGAATATAAAGAGGAGGAAAGGGAAGTTGGAGAAGGGGTGGAGGGAATGGAGTGGTGGAGAAGGTGGATGCTTGGAGTGGAAGGCAAGTAAATAAGTGGTAAAAGGGAGATAAACAATAATATAATAATAATATAATATAAGTAAAATAAGTAGGCTACTAAAAATAACAATAATTAAAATAATAATAATATAATATAATCCAAAAATAATAAAAAATAAATCTGAAAATAAAAAATTGGGGTGACATGTGGCGGCTCCAGGAGCTGCCACATGTCGCTCCGAAAAAATTCAAAAATTAAATGTAAAGAAAAATAAAAAAGAAATAACGAAAGGGATTAATTCAAAAAATGGTCGACACAAAAGTTGCTCGTCTCGACGAGATCTACAACTTTTGTGAAGGGTCGAAAATAAAAGGAAATCATCTGTACAAAAATATATTTTTGGATGGTACCATATACATATAAAATACCGCATTTTATCTTTTGTAATTTTTAAAAGAGAGAAAAATCAAAATAAAAATATAGAAAATATGAGAAAGAATATTTACAACTTAATCTAATTTTTTGAATTCTTAATAATTAGGAAAATGAAATGGTAAAATACAGGGGCAAAAAGGTCAATATGTACAATATACAAAAGGGGCCCAAAGCCCAAATTTTGCATACGAGCTCCGATTTTAATGAAATTGGTCTTGTTTCGAAGGTCTTTGAATGTATATTACTTTATAAGTGAGTAGACCTAAATAAGACATTGTATGAGAGAGATATGCGCATTTTAAGGCTCCTAGTTTCAAACTTGGATTGGGGTTTTATTGGTCAATTTTACAATGTAGTATTTTTTGACATTTTTTTAATTAATATTAGTAATATATACACTATGGAGTTGATTTTATTAGATTTGGAGTTAGTATAAAATATATACAAATAAGGTATTTTCGCTAATATACAGGTGAATATTTACAAGTGAATTTGGCTTCTTATTTAATGGAGATATGAATGCTAAAATGCAGATATTATGCTTGCATGCATGAATGCTAATTATGCAATATAAGGGAAAATATGCAGCTAATTACTCGGGAACAAAGCTATATTTTCAACTTTTAGAGTCATGAATCACAGATTCATCACCCACCATCATCCTCCCCTCTCATTTGAGCACCACTGCCTTGGCTAGTTTAGTCGTCGGAGGACCGCCGTCGACGTCGGAGAAGGAGCTCCGATCGAAGATCCACGACCACCATCACATAGGAAGCTCGAGGTCATCTTCGTACACGCATTCGCGCTACAATCGAGAGACGGAAATATCATTTCCGTGTGAGAGGAGATCCCGAGGGAACATCTTCGGAGGTAACGATAGATACCATCCTCTTGCTGTTGGGTTCCACGTATTTTGTTCCCATATACTTGAACATGCAAGAGCCTTGTTGTTTTTGTTATGATTCATATACTATTAACGATGTCTCATACCCTTCTTGTTGCCGGTTTCATACGAATCATTATATATATATATATATATATATATATGATTTATCAACCGGGTATAGCCTAAAGATACATTCTTATTTTTTATGAAATATTAGAATGGGCGTGTTAGGAATCAAAGATATACGACTCTCACATGAATTGAATTAAGGATGGGATATAGACAAGATCTAGTACTTTCTTTTACTCACCATTTCAAGTAGTATAAGTATTCGATATGTTCTAAAGGTGTAGATGTTTTTATCACAACTCTCTCTGATGTGTCGAGTATATATTAGATTATATCAATTGGAGGAAAGATTTATACCCTCCTTATCCGTGTTTTGCCTGTATTACTCAAATTTTTTTGTAATATACAATCTATCTGATTTTCCAGCAACGATACTGTATCAAAGGCTGGTAAACGTTATTTACTTCTGAAAACTAAAGAGGAAATTTGATTTATTGATAATGAATGTTGCCACATTTATGGCTTGTGATCTTAACGTATTAGCTAATTACATACATAACTTAAGACATCAATTATATTAATACTTGATGGCTTTTAACTATGATTGAAAGAAACGTTACGGTATTCTGACCTATGCATGTTGGCTTCTTTGTGAAGGTAATACTACATGCGTACGTACTAATATATCAATTCTCTATAATATGTCTATACTTATATTCACCAATAACCACATATAATATCCGTAGATATAAGGAGATCTTTCACTATCAAAGGCGTTGGAAAAAGTTGAAACCATATGATACAAAAAATAAATGAAAGTTGCAGTTACAATAAGATCTAATGCATCCGTTCTTTTCTTTTGGATATTATCACTATGTTCAAAATTTTTAAATGTTTGCATCAATTTTTCATGATCATGATAACAATAGTAATATCTCCATCCGTTACTGTATCCTGATTTTTATAATGTCTTGGTTAAATCGAATGTACATAGTGGTAGATGTAAGTATATTACACATAGAAAATTATTCGTTTTATCAGTCGGTATCATATATATGCAACCGAAGAAAGGTATATATATGTGACAAATCTCATGCTACAATATGTACCCATACGGTGATTTATTTTATGTTTAGAATTTACGAGTCCATCAATTATAGTTTTCCTCTCAATGCGTTGAGAAGTTCCAAGCACACCATCTTTTTCATATTTCTATCTAAATCCTACAAAATGATACTTTTCCTACTATCAATAGATTACATATTTCAATATATATATATATATATATATATTGACTAAGGGTATGAAGGATATTGGAGAATCCTTAAGCGCATCGCGGAAGCGTGTCGATAAATCATATGCAATCGGGGCAACTAGTCGCACTAGTCGCTAGACATGGCAGGAATTAAAATTTTAATTCAAGTGATGAAATCACATGATCACAAGGACATTTCTCGGATTGTTTCATCAAAGCATAAAGCATAAGAAATACCTCTTGAAGCGTGCTTGTAATCACGAGATCTCTAAAGTAAGAGATCCTCATGTCTTAAGTCCGATCCACGAAGAATGCACTTGCGGGCGCGATGATGAGACGCGTCCCTCCCGCAATCCTCGATGAAAATCCAAGCTTCGAGTCCCCTGATTTCGTCCAACAAAATCCATCATCTTCCTTTAGAGCAAGCAACTCCAAAGAAGAAGGAGATCCTCGAGTCGTCGAAGGCGAAGGCGAGAGACTCTCATTCTCAATACACAAGATGGACGGCAACCTTTGTATAGAGAGAGAGAGGCGAGAATGAGAGAGAGAGAGAGTAGTAACCTTTTACAACTCTTAATTATGTACCTTGAAAGGCTAGGTTAGCCCTCCTTTTATATTAGTTTGGGATCCAATGTATCTCAATCCATGGGACACATAGATCCAACGGCCATGTTGATCTATGTATTAATCAATGGCTATGATTGTTGTTGGTTAAAAACCAACAACATTAATTTACATTTAAATCAAATATATGTTGCAACATTATCAATATAATTTAATTTAATATAAATTAATTATCAAGAGATAATAAGATAAAAAGAATGAGGAGATAAATAAATCACCCCCAAAATAGGGGGCGTCACCCATGGTGCACGCCACCTTTTTGTGGTGATTTTATCTCCCCTTTATTTTATCTATTATCTCTTAATTAATTTTGTAACAACCATTATCACAAAATTATCCACCAAATTAATTCCAAATTAATTTGTGAATATTTCAATCATGCCATTGGTAAATATGTGAATCATATTCACAACCCAAACTAATTTGTAAATTGCATTTCCAATTAATTAATTAATGTGAATCCAATCCACATTAATAATTAACAAATGCTATTTACAAAAATTCTCTCTCTTCGATATGTATATTATAAATCATATTTATAATACACAAATATTATGGATAGTATTATCCACATTCTCTAATCCTTGATAATTAAATCCCATTTAATTATCTTGGATAATCATTCTCAAAATATGAATCTCATTCATATTATGCTTGATAATTAAATCACATTTAATCATCAATTCCTTCTTGCTTGGATATGTAATTCATCAAATGAATTATTCTTGAACCCCTTCAAGAATAATGTGCTTTTTCTGCAGATACTTGGAGATAAAGACAGGGCGATTGTATTGTTCCACGTATAGTGACTTGGATGTTGAGATCTCATCTCAAATCCAGATCTTACGTACCCCCGCAGATGCTTGATTAAATCAAGACCGCAAATCTAATCTTCTTATTGCATCTGAATCTCATTCAGACCAATGTCCAACACTTGGACCAAGATCAGATTGCTTCTCTACTGATAGGAGTCACTAAAATCCAGACCTGTTTCATCACTCCCTCGGAATGGAAGCGTCATGGTTATACAATCGTTTATGATCACAACACCCTCAGGTATTCCCAATACCTGTACATCCTGCATACTGGAAGACCTATGATAAACCTGAAGATCAAGATCAATTTTACATTGTCTTCTTCAGGGTTTGACCACTAAGTTTCTCAATCTTGGTCATTGGGAGTTGGTATCGATCATATGCTTTCCCAAAGCATATATCATACCTTCAAATTCATGTCATGCTTCCAAAGCATGACGGCCATGCATGGAATTTGATCGATCCCAATACCTCATGAGTGACCTCATGTCTTCCGATTCACAAATGAACATGTATAATCCCTTTGAGAGATCATATTACTCATATACCCTTACATGCACACCAGCGCGCCGGTGTATAGACCTAGGTTAGGTCATCAACCTATTGGTCTGCCAAATGTACACACTCAGACATATAGTAACACATCTGTCTCCGGTCAGAGCATGCGTGCCTATGCTATGAAAGCATTCAACATAGGACTTAGGTTATCTTGATCTCATTAAGTCAACCCATTGACCTAACTAATCTGACACCTCCTAATCACTATTCCTATGCAGAGGACCTGCATCAAGAGGTCGGCCTGATATTAGCCTATGTGAGAAAGGATTGTCATCTCCTACTCAGGCTGGAGATCATCTCTTAACAATCATTTGACGGTGCTTGATGAGTCCTCAATCTAACCCTTTAGATATTCATCCAAGCACCAGCCTCTATGATTCAATTATTGAACCAACAGCTATATGATTATTAAGATGGCCATGGTACATAATCCTAATTGTACAAAGGGGCCTATTATGCAAATTATTTATTCTTCATTTCAGATCATGGAATGATATGTGCAATAACATTTATTGCATAATGGCTCGTCGTGGGCTTGCATGTCCAACAGGGTAAAGCTACACTCTTGGGATGATTCTTAAATTCATAGGGAAATTTAGTACATCGCATCGATGAGGATGTTATGGGTAGCGATTTTGAGACATGCTACATGGCCAATGATCACTAAACAAATACAACAGTTGATAGAATTTACGCATAAAGAAGACAGATAACGAAAAATGAATATGTTAAACAGTTCCAATAGCTCATTAGTTAATCCACAATGCTTGTGTCTTTGTTGATGTTCATTTCGAGAATAAAATTTCATATTAAATGGGTAGATAGAGGTAGGTGCCTCAAGGGATTGGGCATGTACCCTTAGGTCCCGGATAGATGCCATGAAGGTCGCGACCCCAACGGACGAGTTGAGTGACGTCGCACCTAGCAGCCCGGGTGTATCTAGAGTCGCTCGATGGAGTAGGCAGGTGACACGGTTGGCGTTCTTGGTTTCACACTTATACACAATATTAAGACTCGGAGTAGAATTAAGTGTAGCCGCGTCAAATTCTATTTTGAGTAATGATATTGTGAGAGGTGTTTCGGGATATGGTTTGAAGTTGGAGAATTTGAGGTTTAGACTTTTTCCTGTTTTAGATGGACAGAGATACTTCGAGGTTTATCCAAGAGTCGGAGGCCTGCGAGTCGCGTGCTTGCATGTGCTAAAAAAATACCAGAAATAATAAATGACCAGATGTCGGAAATTTTATACTGTTTGGACTCTAACCAACTTGTCAAAATATCAAGATCATTGTGGTAGTAGTTAAATATTAATCTTTATAAATAAATAAAATCAAATGTGATCGAATGTGAATTTGAATGACTTGGCATTTTTTCTAAATTATTTCAATACATGCATATGCCATTAAATAAAGTTAGGTATACATTCTTTTCTTACCTCTACATTAGTCATTATAGCGTTTGTCTCGTTACTGGGCAATTGCTCATAACGTTACCCTTGTGTGAACCCAACATGTGTACCTGAGCATCAGTCGCCACAGTAGTGGTCTTTTGAGGAGATCGGAACTTCCTACATCATACTTGCACCAGACAGGGGGCGTCCTATTTAGAGTAACTTATTTTCTTTCGCAATTTTTTGTTATTATTGAGAGACATTGTAGTGGGATATGTGGAGAGTTTTTTTCCACAAAATTTATGATTTCATGATGTATCTCTTCTATGGGCATGGATTTGATGATCATTATCAATGAGAATGGATGGTGCATTTTTTTCTTTCCATTTTATTTTATTCTCCTGTTGTTATTTATATTTAAAATGTTGATCTAATGTGCACAAGAGAGTTTGCTGAGTATCATAGATCGTGGGCGTATTTGGACCGTAGGTCCGATGCTCCTGTCTCGTTGGTTTCGGTAGCCGAAGGGGCGGGGCGTCACAATATACATATACGTATACATGTACACATACACACATAGGGATTGGGAGCCTACATCCATGTGTAGGTAACTTTCCCACATCCACTTTCCCTTCATTTTTCTCGACTTTTTTGAAATAGATCCTTAGGGGATTTACTTAGAATATTAAGTTGAATATGTGTTTCAAATTTCATAGATAAGTTAGAAGTCTATAAATAAGTTAAAATTCGAATAATTTACGACATCGTGGTGATATATTGTGATATAAACTTCTCGTAGATTCAATTCAAAAAATTCAGAAAAATAGAGGGGAGAAGAGGGGTGTAAGAAAGTTACTTACACGTAGGTGTGGGCTCCCTTTTCCCAACACACACATATATTATATAGAGATTTTATCTAATGGGCACTTGTCCATTAAAGTTGTGATAAAAATCAATTCTTGGTCTTACATGTGTTTTATGAATTGAATGATTATTTATTTCATAGGACACTGTTTGGGGAGGATATTAATATGTTTGACGATTTAGCAATAAGTACTATTTCAATTATATCATGTCCTAACAAAAGGGAAGATGGTTTTGGAAAGAAATATTCAAATCAATGATTTCATGCAGAACATTGAGATCCAAATACTCAAATCAGTCATATATATATATATATATATATACACACACACACATACATACATACAATAGTCAAGTAAATGGTTGTTACGAGATATGTAATACATAAACAATGGTCAATAATTTACATCCATAATATTATTTTGCACATAATTCGATAATATATTCACCGATCAAGTAAATGCTTGTTGTAAAGTAGTTAATAGTATAACAAATGTTCATTAATTTCCATCTATAATATTACTTTGAACATAATTCAAAAATTTAGGGACACCGCTCAAGTAATGTACATACAATTCTTACGTAAATTATTGACCAGAGATCAGTAATGTATATATTTATGTCTTATATCATAGATTCAATAATATATATAACTTTAAAGTAAATAATTGTTCGTAGATCAGTAATGAAAACAAATGGTCAATAAGTCAGGGACATTACACAAATAATAGATTACCATGTAATAAGTAATATATCCTCTTTATTTACGATTAATATGGAAACGATACTTTAAAAAAATCTATTAAACATGTGCAGATAAAGAAAAATGAATTAGTAGAATAAATGGAATACTAAGTTGACAAAAAAGGAAACATTATTACTAGAGAATGCAATGATCATTACATACCTAATTGTATAACTAATCATTTTTTATAGCATTATTGATTTTGCAACAAGCATTTACCTGACCAATGCATAAATATTATCAAATTTTGTACATGGTAATGTTATGGATATAAATTATTGACTATTATTTTGTTATTGCTAATCTCACAACAATCATTTACGCTATTGTTGTGTCAGTGTATTATTGATCTGAGTGTTTGGATCTCAATCTTCTGGATGAAATCATTGATTTGAATATATTCTTTCCAAATTTGTCTTCCCTGATTTGAAGGACATGGTATATTTGAAAATATAGTTATTGATAAGCATGTATATGGCCTATAATTGAAATAGAGCTATTGTCAATACACATGTATGGCCTAGAATTGGTGTTCATCACAACTCTAATGGGCACATGGCCCATTGGATAAAATCCCTATATATGTATGTATGCATATGTATATGTATGTGCATACACATACATGAGGGTTGGGCCAATGTGCACATAAGTCTACATGCAATGATGCCATAACATCTATTTTATTGATTTTTTTGAAATGAATCTTTGGCATATTTAGATCACAATATATCGCCATGATATAATTCGAATTTCAATTTAATTCAAAAGTTCTAATGTGTCCAATCAGACAATCAAATTTTAACGATCTCGGAATTGCTGAATTGATCTTACATATGGACATTTTAAGAATGTATGTTTTACATGAAATTCAAAAGATATAATCCACTTACTATTCTAAGTAAATATCCCAAGGATTAATTTTATTTTTTTAAAAATAGATATTTATGCCACCTGTGCTTGTAGACTTACATGCACCTTATGCATACTTCCCAACCTATGAATATATAGGATCAAATGGGACTACCCCTAGAGAATAGCCGTGTTAGGTTTCCCCCTCTTTTTAAAATTTTTTATGTTATTTTTTTAAAATACATGGGAGTATTAACTTAGATTAATAAGAAGAATATATGATTCAATCTGTCTATCTAGAAGGGGTCGATTTCAGCAATTCCGAGACCGTTAAAATTGGATAGGTTTAATGGATGGGATAAAATCCTCGAAAAGAGTTGAATTTTTAATGAGAACATATTGATATTAGATGATCTAAAATTCCCCAATTTTTTTAAAAAATTCGAAAGAAATTTTTGAAAAACAAATGTGGAAAGCTAACTTGGCTCCACGAAGGAAGTAGCCACATTTTACCCATATACTAGGATGTTCCCCGCGCTTCGCGACGGAAGAAAAATGATTAAAATAAAATAAGAGTAAAGTAAATAAACATAATATTCAAAATAAGAGTAAAGTAAAATAAAATAAGAGTAAAGTAAATAAACATAATTTCTCAATAGTATAATTTCAATATTACAATTCTTCAAAATATCTATACTTAAATCCTTTGTAATATATTTATATGAATACGTACACTTTATAAATAGGGACATGTTTAAGATTTGAAACTTATTTTAATAAATTATGTATTTTTTTGAGATTTCATGAGGTTTATCTATATTCTTTATGTACTTAAGATGTTTGTGATTACGTTTGTATAATAATTTTTATTATTAAAAATACTAAATATTGGAAATAATGACTTCAACAGCATATAATTTAAAAAATTCAGATACAAAATCAAAAGGGAAATAAATATTATTTGAAAAATTGTACATATATTTTTAGGCAGGGTTGATTTTCTCATAGCAGTTGTTGGTAATAAATTTACTATACCACAACAGTAGCAATGGAAGAAAAATAGGTTTTATTATGGTGACAATATTAATGGAAGAAAAATAAGCTTTATTATGGTAACAATATTAAGAGTATATGTACATCAACGATTAATTATAGCTTTTTAATTTAGGAAATCTATCTATCAGTACCACTCGTTGTTTCAATATATGTCAATTATTTAATTTAGTTTACTTGCATAATTAGTTTTTGTTACCTATAAATTTTGACATTGGAGTTGATTACGTTAATAAACAACGACCATGTAAAAAAAGACCTTGAAAATTTATTTAAATTACTTGAATACAATAAAAAAATTATGGTATGGAAAAACATGTGTAAAATAATTTTAAATGATAATGCATACTAAATATGGTGATAATATATACTAAATATGGTGATAATGATTAAATACAATGAAAAAATTATGGTATGGAAAAAATTGTGTAAAATAATTTTAAATGATAATACATACTAAATATGGTGATAATATATACTAAATATGGTGATAATTATGGTAACAATATTAAGAGTATATGTACATCAACTATTAATTATAGCTTTTTAATTTAGGAAATCTATCTATCACTACCACCCGTTGTTTCAATATATGTCAATTATTTAATTTAGTTTACGTGCATAATTAGTTTTTGTTACCTATAAATTTTGACATTGGAGTTGATTACGTTAATAAACAACGACCATGTAAAAAAAGACCTTGAAAAATTATTGAAATTACTTGAATACAATAAAAAAATTATGGTATGGAAAAAATGTGTAAAATAATTTTAAATGATAATACATACTAAATATGGTGATAATATATACTAAATATGGTGATAATGATTGATAGTGAGAAGTGTAAAGAAAAAAGGTTACAATGAATAAAAAGAGGAGGGATGGTAATATACTTACCATATCAATTTTACTTAATGTGATTTTCTAATATTTGACTTTAAACACGATGGTTATTGAATGACACTTTATTTTTATATCTATTTGTGATATATAATCTTTGGATTTTGAAATTATTTTTTTCTTTCTTCAATAAAAAATATGACTTTATTCAACTGTAAAACCAAACAAATTACTTGCTAAATATATAATTTTTAAAGTTTTTAGGAAAATTATTTTTCTAAAATTATATTAATATACACAGTGAATTGAGAGAGAAAAGTGGGAGAGAGAGAGAGAGAAATCGCGGTGGAGAGAGAGTCAAGGGAGAGAGAGAGGGAGAGGGGGGGAGAGAGGGGGAGAGAGAGAGATCGTGTAGAGAGTGGGAGGGCCGATGGAGTGAGTGGAGAGAGAGAAGTGCGAGTGGAGAGAGAACGTGCATGTGAGTGCGTGGAGAGAGATAGACAGGGGAGAAGGGTAACGGAGGAAAATAAAAGAGAGGCGGGGAGAAAGGGAAAGACCCGAAAGGGCAAGAAGCCACGTGTCAAATGCGGAGAAGAAAACCCAGTTTTAAATAGAGTAATAGATTATGATGTCCTTCTAATAAGACAAATCTTTCGTAAGACTGTAAAAGACATTGTCAATCTAGTGAAAATTCGGATACATATTATCAAAAATTAATTGTAAAATATAACATACATATGTAAACTAAGATTTTCATTCAATATGATAATATTTTCATATTTTTATCTTGATGTACATGTAATATTAATATTTATCATTAAATCTATGCTATGAGAAATTGTAAAATATATGAGAAAGTTATCTAAATCGATTTTGGCTCACCCTAGATATGGTGAGGTCCCGTCTCATTTGAAGCCTCCCCCCAAACCCAACACGCATTTGCAAATGTACACACGTTGTCTAATCAACTATCATATCCCATATTAATTTTTGGCATACAGATGAGCATGGATAACATGATCACTTTAATATTCATAAATATTTTGTATCCTATATCTATATTATGTCCAATTTAAAATACTTATAAATTTATTTTAGCCATATTTATATAACATGTTTTGAGACAAATATATTGATATACTTGTATCATGAGTAAGACATACTATAGATATTTATTTAAACTAATATATAAAGTATTTTTGTTATTAGTTGTATTTGATAGGCATGTGTATATATTTAAGAATAATTATTAACCTTTGTATATATTAGTATTCATATTTTAAAATGAATAAGGATAAATATATACTACCGTTTGCAATCCCAGTGGATATGTTTACAACAACAATGGAGAAATTAATAAATGCCGACAAATGGTATAGCCATTTATGTAAACATTGGAGCAAATGATGAAAGGATGTCTATCCTTTTATTTTAAGTCCTCGTTTGTTAGCTGGAGCAGAGGGGAAAATGGAATTACCATTCTGGTGGTAGTATTTCCGTATTTGTTATATCTTATTAAGGTAGGAATAATGATTACGATGGAAATTAAATTCCTCGGTATATGAGAATAGCATGAGAATAGCCATTTCTGGGCACCCCTTTAAGAAATAAGATTTCATTCCTTACCAATGCTAAGAAATATATTTATCTTTATATTTTTTAATTCATATGTCATTGTTACACACACACACACATATATATATATATTGATACAACCAGTCAGATACGTTACCAATATTTCATATATAGATATCGACATGGATATGGGATTTTTTTTCAGATATCGATATGGAGACGGATACTATTTCTAATTTTTTCAAGGATATGGATGCATATATTGTTACAAAATATTCTATCGGATATGGATACAAATATGTTAAATATATCTATTATATGAAAAAATATATCAAATGTGGGTTGTTTTTGCAGATACGGACATGAATATTGGTTTTTACTTTTACGGATACATATATGAATAAGGATATGGATTTTTATTTTTTGTTGATATGGATATGGATAACATTTTCAATTTTTTTAAGATTCAGATTATATACTACAACGAATTTTGATATTGACAAGGATATGTGTTTTTATTTATATTTTTTGCGATATGGATACCCTTTTTATTTTTTAGGATAGAAATACATATTGTATTCTAGCTGATATAGGGGTATGAATTTGTGTTTTTTCATGTACATATATGAATATTGTTACCATTTTTAATTTTTTGGTATATGGAAACGGATATGGTTATAAAATATTCTAGTGGATATGTATATAAATATATCAAATATACCAATTATACGAAAAAACCAAAATAATCTCTATATCAATTTACTATTAACCCGATGACACGGATTCCGTTTTCTACTTAAATGGGTATGTGGGACTAATAATTTTGTTGTTGAGTGCAATATGTTTCCATTGCAATCCTTATTCCTTTCTTATTATAACCTAACAAACATGAGAATGCAATCAATAAAGGAACATCGATTCCCTTCTTCCCTCCTAAATTATGCCTAACAAATGCGATCGAATTGAAAAATATATGAGTTCGCATCTTCTTGTCATCATCTCGCTGTATGACTGTATGGATCTTATGTAACGACGTTGCGAAAATTCATCTTAAATGATTATAAATCCAAACATCGGTTCTGACAAGAGATATTTTTTATACACATCGTAGAGGAATTCAAGTTCTTCCACACAAAGCATTAATCGATAAATAGGGCTTCAGGATTTGAAACTTGAGATACATGGAAGCGAAGCAATGTTGAGAGGTAAGTAGAAGCCAACGACGTTTCTCCACGTTGCCCATGATGAACATCTATAACTTCCACCCACGAAAACGAATCTTTAGTGGGTTGCTGTGCTGCTACAGAAATCTGTAAGTGTCTGCACTGTACGGCCCCAATAGGGCAATGGAGGTGAACCACCAAGGTCAAAGATGAATCCGCCTACAAGGGACTTCGTTACCAAGACCTCGTCAGGATACTGTGTCCTATCTGTACAATTCAAGGGCATACAATTATTAAGAACAATAATTTAGTTGCTCTGTCAGTGTAAGCCTTAGAAATGACATCCGGTTAATCACTGCTTTCACCCAAATTAATAAAATCAAGTATTTTAAGGGGAAAAAAGCGTTTCAATTTTTTTTGCACGAAATGATATTTACGTGGAAACTAGCGCCACCTATGCTAATAAAAAACGAGAAACTCAAAATCAGGCGATGCCTACCGGTGCCTTGCTTTTGCAGTTGAACTTCCGGAGCTCACCGATCTTGATTCCGGTGGAGGCGAGCCCATCTTCAATCTTGGAGGTTCTGCCGTCACTGCCCTACCCTCACGGGATAGTGCCCAGGTGATGCTTGATGCAGCAGACTCTTACATATTTATGTAGAATGGAGTGGAAGTTGGAAACATCCATTCACATAAACTACGGCCAATTTGAGAGAATGTCATGTGCATTTACACCTCCGGTGGCGGTGACCCATCAGGTTTCGCGGCATCACTTATATATCACAAGTTGCAAGTGAAAGAGAAAGAGAAAGAGGAGGAGAGGACACTCAACGGAGACAGCGTGAACAACCTAAACTAAACTCAAGGACTCGCGACGTGGGTAGGACGTTATAACCACCTGAATAATTTTCGTTACTCCCCCCACATTATTGTTATTTGTAAAAATGGACTCAAACCTATTTTCATTGATACACCAATTAAATTCTTCATTTTATATCTACATGTGCTTCCTATGCCAAACCTTTTTGGCTTATTGTGGAGAGAATTTTTTTCCCTCTAATGCTTCATTTCACAGTCTGCTCCCCTTATACGGTTATACATCAATGATAAATAATCGACTCCGTGAAATCTACATATTACTTCAAATTTGGATATTGTACTTTTAATATGGGGATTTTTACACTGCATGCCCTAACTTTGTAAATTACCTTCTTGTATTCTTTGTTATTATCACCTAAATCTCATAAACCCGATAACTATTACACCACAATTCTTTCGAGAGTTATCACAAAGTCCGTCAATGTTCATAATGTAAAGTTAGCAAGCTTTCATGATCTATATGATAATCATGATGAATACATGAGCGAAAAGGTAAGTTATAAAATTTTCAAGGTGCGTACTGTAAAGATTGGATAGGGCGAACTGCCTTCTCTTAGCAAGCAAGCTAGTATATATAAAACCAATGGGAAGATGTTTAGGATGAGAGAACATCATTTTGCATCTTTATTTCCAAAGGAATCAATATATTTGAGTTTTATACAATAACCAAGGGCTTCTTCGGCCGAAGGAGAAAGGAGGTTAAGAGCATTTAACCTCATCAATACATAATTGTTTATAGTTGAAATCTACTTATAAATGCAAAATCCTTTTTACTGATTATATTGCATAAGAATTTGCCATTTAATAGCAACCCAATAAAGTATGAGGTTTCAGTGAGGCATAGCTTTATAATAGCTTCATACTATTTTTTGTCCAAAATTTAGTGACGATTAATTAAAATTTTGAAAAATAACAATAGATAAACATTGCTATTGCATTGCTAATGGTGTAACAATACAGAAATTGAGTCAACACCATTAGCATTTAAGTTCCATCGTTCATTCCATGCATGGGGAAAATTACATTGTGATACACTCGATTACTTTGTTTTTTCTAGTTTAGTTTGGTATTTTTGCATTGTTGCCTTATTTCACACGCTAACACTTTTATTCTCTCGGAGTTAACTAGTCCTCGAGGACTCCCAAATAAAAAATTCTCTCCATATTCAATTTGTCTACTCAGCTATGTTGTATATATGTTTAAAGGTAGAAATAATTTGTCCTCTTAGAGTATTAGTGATATCTTTATCAAAACCCTGCAATTGTCTCTGTCAATGTTTGAATTGACAATTTCAGAAATATTTTTAAGTAATAAAATATATTTTTAGTTCTAAAGAGATTTTAGCGATTTTTTTCAAAGAAGATAAACAAGATCGGAAGCACAAGAAATTCGATAAAGAAATGTTTCACTACAGTAAATTGGGTATATAATGATGTTTATTTTAAATCTGTCAGTATATCATCTGTCACTATATCACAGTAAAATATAATGATGTTTATTTTAAATTGGATCGAGATTTTAGTGACGAATATTATTGGTTGCTAGATGATTTTTTCAATTAGAAGTTAGCAACAAACCATTATTATACCATTAGAAATGCTTATCTATTGTTGTTTTTCAAAATATAAGCTAACTGTTGCTAAATTTTGAACTAAAAAATAATCTGAAAAAATGATGAAGCTATGCCTCATTAAGCCTACTACTTCATTGGTTGCTATTAAATGGTAAAATTCTTATGCAAAATAATCTTATAAAAAGGATTTGCATTGATAAGTAGATTTCTACAATAAACACTGAAAGATGAGGTTAAATGCTCTTAACCTATCTCCTTTAGCCGAAGAAGCCATTTGCTATTTTATAAAACTCAAGTATCTTGATCCCTTTGTAAATAAAGATGCAAAATGATGTTCTCTCATTCTAAACATCTTCCCATTGGTTTTATATATACTAGCTTGAGATCGTTTGGAAGCAGGGGTGGTGAGGGTTGGGTTATTGGGTGTTTGGTGAGGGGGGTGTCCAGGTTGGACACGGGCTCGTTAGGGCTGAAAGCAAGTCGTCCGCCTCATGCAAGTTGAATGAAAGCACCACATTAAAGTGTTGCAACTTTACTTTCGGCCTTGGCCAAAAGCCTATATTACCGGCGCTATAGCTCCCTATTCATGCCTTCCAACCGCAAGCAGCTCGTGGCTACAGACATGTCCTAGGCCCGCGCCAATGACACATCTTGCATCAGCCTCGAAGCAGAAGGGACAACTCCATGGAAAGGTTGTTTGAGATGTGCTCCTCACCCACTACAAGCAACCAGCCATCACCATCTTCAACAGGATAGTGAGCGATGAGGATGCAGGGACACACTTCCTCACGTGAGTCCACCGCTCCCTCCCGCTCCCCTATGCCACTGAGTGGAGGGAGGAGAATATCGAAGGCAGAGGAGAAAATCTTTGCCTATAAATTGTGAGCGATAACCCTCTTTGCTTCGCAGGTGTTCGTGCGCACTGGTTTCTCTATCAGTGTGAAGGACATACAGGCGATTGCGACGAGTATCAGGGTGTTACTTGGAAGGTAGGCCATCCATGTTCAAGCTTTTCGTAGGCCATAGTTGTATTGTCGCAAATGGTCATTCTTTACATCACGTTCTCAAGCAGACGAAGCATATGTGTTAAGAACACCTTCCTGTAG
Source organism: Ottelia alismoides (assembly GCA_037367405.1). Classification (NCBI taxonomy): domain Eukaryota; kingdom Viridiplantae; phylum Streptophyta; class Magnoliopsida; order Alismatales; family Hydrocharitaceae; genus Ottelia; species Ottelia alismoides. Next base: position 20,428 of record JAZKJV010009386.1, on the reverse strand, counting down.
TAATCACAAATTTCCATTTTCCGTCATTTAAAGCCACATCTATTGTGCAAATAAAGTTGTTTACGGTCATCGCAATAACCTTATTAACAGAGTTTTGTCATGTTACATTCAAGTCGACTTTGTCAAGACTGCATTGTGAGTGATTTACCATACTCGACCCCAGCGACTTTGTCATACCATGTACTTTAGTTCACTTGTGTTCAGTTAATACTGCATTGTTATGTTCCATTCAGTCGACTTTGTCATACCCTTTAGTTTAGTTTCGAGTAGAGCACTTTTCTATGTATGATAGAAGCATGTTGCGATTGCAGTACTTTTATTCCAGCCATGGTAGATTACAGTGCTAATATGCGAAGTAGAAGTGCGACCTGTTGGAGTATTTGGTAGTGTACCTATTGAGTTGTAGCAGGGTAAATGGATCCTGGAGAAGATCCATTTACCCCATCCTGTGTTTAGTCCCATACCGCCCAATGGTGGCACTTGGAGGCTCTGGGAAGGCTATATAAGGAGCCCCAGACCTCCTGTACTCATTGAGAAAGTGAATAGAGAAACACGCCCCTTAGATGGCTTCTCCCGTGGTTTCATCCCGCTCTTCACGGAGTAGGGTTCCATGTAAAATCATGGTCTTCCATGTCTATGTTTCTTGTTCTTAAGCTCTGTTTTATCATTCCGCTTCCGCTTCTTATTTTATAACATGGTATCAGAGCGGGTCGGTTCTCGAGGATTTCATGTTCTTCAGTTTTTTCGAGATTTGATTATTAAGTTGTTCTTGAAGAAGATTATTTCTGTTCAAGTTTTGTCCAAGTTCCAAGGTTTCGATCGAAACCCTAATTTCTGATATGTTCAACAGCATAAGGAGTATTTTTTTTCAAAAATTGAGCGGCACATCTGTTCTTCGTGCACACGTTGAAGTTCTGTTTTCGTGCACGTCTCCAACACATGGTGCGCAGATCTCGCATCCAACAGCGCCATCTCCGGCGCGCTGCTCCAGGCACCATGCTCCCAACACCGCCATTAATGGCGTTCTAGCAGCAAACTCGTTGGAGGCGGCAACCTCTCTCCAGGCGATGGATCTCACCACCGCTCGTCTTCCAACGACGGCACTCCTTCTCAGGCATGGCGCTGCTCCGAAACATCCCAGGCGGCTCCCTCATCTCCAGGCGGCGCCCCAGGCGTGATTCCTCTAGCCGCACCAACGAACGGCGATGGCGAGTCCCAGCCGCTGGCGGCAGCCCTTGACCCCCAGGCAGAGCTCTTCCCCATCGCGGCACCTCCTCCAGCCAGCGCGCGATCCCCTCCTCCTCAGGCCTCGCATCCCATCTCATCGCGTGATGCGCGCGATGCGTGCCATGCCCCACATGCGCAGGTCTCCTTGCGCCCCCAGAAGCTCTACGCGCGACGCTCCCAGAAGCTCTCCAGATCTCTGAGCCCTAGCGGGAGGGCGGCGTCGCTCCCTTTAATTTGATGGGTTCCCGTCAGAGGGAACTCTAAAAGGTATATGCTGCTTATTTTAAAAAAAAGGGGGAATGGGCTGAGTTGTATTGAACGCCCAAATGGACTGAAGTTTTGTAAAAGAGAGAGAGAGAGAGAGAGGTGGATTGATTAAAAAAGAAAAGGAAAAAAAGACGCGTACAATAAAAAGCCGTATGCAAAGTTTTGCAAAAAAAATGTTTTGAGGAAAAGAGGCGCGTACAATAAAAAAACCGTACGCATAGTAAAAAAAATTCTTTTGAAAGAGTCGCACAAAAAGAAAAGCCGAAAAAAATGATGAACGGCTTATGTTCAAAAAAAGAGAAAAAGAAAAAAAAGTTGGCGGCTAAAAATGATAAAAAGCCGCAAGTTCATGTTTTACCCCCTATATATCTTGTCTTCTCCCAACTTTGTCGATGTTCATGTTCCGACAAGTATGGGAAAAAGGGGGAGTATATATGTAGAGTCACAGGTCTTGTATTCCAGATCCAGATTCAGATACCAGTCTCTAGACCAGCCAGTTGATCAGACTCTACAGTTCAGTTTCAGACTCGACGTTCAAGAGTTTCCGAGTCTCCAGTTTCAGACACGCATATGTTTACGGTCATGTTCAGATGAACATATGTTGCCATCATTTGTTCGAGGTCTCCATCATTCTTGTTGTTGTTCGGCCAGAGTTTTCATGTGATCCATAGGGACTCCAGAGCAGAGGACCATTCCCTTGAGGGCAAGGGTTTTCATGTGGTATCATAGGTACACCAGAGCAGTGCACCATTCTCTGAGCCAGATGGGAGAGACCCAGTTCTCCGACGAGGAGACTTCAGGTGCAGTTTCAGACTCGATGGTCAGATTTCGAGTCTTCAGTTGACTCACACTCCAGCCCGTTCGTCCTCCTCACCTGCATGGCATGAGAAGCAACGTCCTCGACTGCAGCATGTGCGCGTTGGATTGATATTGTCCGTAGTGTCCTGTAGCGTGAGTTGAGTTTCTTTCTGTTTGTTTGTCCAAGCTGAGCATTGCATGCTCCAGCTTGAGGGGGAGTGTTGGAGTATTTGGTAGTGCACCTATTGAGTTGTAGCAGGGTAAATGGATCCTGGAGAAGATCCATTTACCCCATCATGTGTTTAGTCCCATACCGCCCAATGGTGGGACTTGGAGGCTCTGGGAAGGCTATATAAGGAGTCCCAGACCTCCTGTACTCATTGAGAAAGTGAATAGAGAAACACGCCCCTTAGAGGGCTTCTCCCGTGATTTCATCCTACTCCTCACGGAGTAGGGTTCCAAGTAAAATCATGGTCTTCCATATCTATGTTTCTTGTTCTTAAGCTCTGTTTTATCATTCCGCTTCCGCTTCTTATTTTATAACACGACCCATCATAATGTTAGGAGCCACAGTGACAAATATTAGGTACTAACAACATTAAAAACTGAAATTACGCTTGCCAACTAAAGGAATACGTGACTGTTTGCTAGTGCCCCATTTTCAAATCTCATCGAAGACTGTTTTACCATGACTAATTCAATGCTAGACATATTCCCTTCCCTTATGTGGTCATATGCGCGTGGTATGTCCTGCACTATGAATTTTTTATTCTACTTGCAAGCTTTTGAATATCATGTTCTGATGCTTTATGGAGAGGACATGGCATCAACATTATGTTGCCTTATGTGGGGGAACCACCCACATATTCTGCAGCTTTATGTGCTCTTTTGTCATGATATTCTGTGGTCTGATAGATTGTTTCTGTTAATTTTTGGGGCTCTATTCCCTTGACATGTCTTGTTCCTTCATGTGTTTTCTTAATTCAATGTTTTTGGTTACCATAATCATTTGCTTGCGGGGGTGAAGTAGCATGACATGTTCTGGAATATTATCATTTGGGGGTGAACTAATCAGTTGCTTTATTCTGAAGTTTTTCCCATCATCTGTTGCTACGGGAATTAGGGTATAGCATGATGCTCTAGGGGGGTGAATTGCCATGAAGTTCTGATGCTTTATATGGGTAACTTACCATGAAATTCTATGTCTTAACGAAACTTAATTACCATGATATGTCCTACACTCATAACAAAGATGCGCAATTACCCCGTCTCTAAAACTTGATAATGCATTTTGTCTTGATAATATCAAGTGACATGTCTTGTGGTCGTCTGTTTGGAGACGGACTGCCAGAGGTCCCAACTGAGGGCCCAATAAACCACGCTGCAAATCACGTCGCCCACTGGAATGCTTCATTAGACAGGTTCTTCGTCGAGGCAATGTTAGAGCACGAGACTTCCTGGGCTGACAGCACATTCATACTCTCGTGATGGCATTTGATTGTGAGGAGTTTCAACGAAGTAAGCATCCTTTGCTATACCAAGCTACAACTTCAACATCGATGGAAAAATCTTAAGAAGGACTACAATACTTACCTTTACCTACGAAACAAGTCGGGATGGGGATGGGATAACATATACAACATGCCCATTCCTCCGTCAAACGAAGCTTGGTTTGAGGTAATGTCTGTGTTAGTTGATAACGCTTATCGCTTTCATTTCACTCGATCCCATAAATTTTCTTATGACAGTTTGCATATAAGTATTGAAAATATCGCAACAAGCCCTTCTTATACTTCGACGACATGCAGAGATTTCTATAGAAGGACATTGCCACTGGAGTGCATGCAACTTCCTCTCGACCTGGTAGGGATAAGCAACCAATGGGAGCCTCTACCTCCCGAGCTCCCTTTAGCCAAAGGGAGCTAAATTTTGATGAGCACCTTGATGAATGTATGGGCGAACCCCTGGAGGAGGGACACGATAGTGACGATGTGGCTCCTACACCTTCATCGCGCAAAAGGAAACAGGTAGCTAGCACCTAAGTAGCAAGCGATCAAAGAGCAGAGGGTCGAGGACTGTCGCAGTGCAAGAGTTGTTGGAGAACTTCCTCAGCATATTATCTGCCAAATTCAGTGAGGATAGACATGATGCTGATCTGCTGGCAAATGATGCGTGCAAGGAAATAAGCGTCATGCGACCGGACCTTAACATCGACGAGTTTGAAAGGATAGCTGACAAGTTATCAACAACGAGTGGGAGAAATGTCTACTACCATGTGAAAGGGGATCCGGTTAAGCTCAACGCATGGATCGAACGGACTATCCGACCGTGATGATTTTCATTCTATATTTATTCCTATCCCGTACTTCTTAAATTTTCTTTATGTCTGATTAATTTCATAACATTACTTTTGATCTTTTATTTGCGTAGGACATAATCACGTTGTTATTCCCTCAGTCTGAGAGATAGTCAGCCCTGGTAGAAGATAGGGCAGGGAAGAGTCCAAGGAGTCGAGTTCTGACTGAGTTGTTTCAGATAATACATGTATGTGCTTCTTTCGTATTCATTATTTAGCTGCAGACACAATCTGCATGAAATTTATCGTTGCAGGATATGTGCCTATAATGGCCTCTATTAGTCTCGACAACATGATTTCAATGTTATCTGTATGCAGTTGAGAGAACATTTCATTGATTGCCAACTAAATGAAACCTGCTTCAGATTTACCGTAACACAATTACTTTGCAGGATGTGGTTATATTGTAGGACAGTTTACATATTTACAGGGACATATCTTGCAGGATGTGGTTATATAGCAGGATGTGGTTATATTGCAGGATGCGATTATATTGCAGTATGGGGTTATATTGCAGGATGTGCTTGTATTGTAGTATGTGGTTATACTGTTGGATGTGGTTATATTACAGAACATCTCCTACAGGGATTACATCGTACTTATTACATCTTCATGCTTGCTCTTTCCTTTCCATTTGGTTCTCGATCGACCTATTGAAAATGACTTCTCTGTAGAATTTTGTACGACAGTAAATAAATTGACTGTAGACCTTTCACGTAGGGATGGCACTGGGTAGCTACAATCCATTCGATGATGTTAGGGATCGAGTCTACGTAGCCTGCTTGGGAGTAGTTGGTGCAATCGCCATAGAAGAATGGGAAGTAGGAGGGAGACAGATACATCGGCCTTTACATACACGACCTCTAACTGGTCGGGAATGGGTTAAGGAGATGCTAGATGGTCATGACGATCGAGATTTCCAAAATTTCCGTATGCGACCGCCCATGTTGAGAAGATTTGTTCGAGTGTTAGCAGGGCATGGGTTATCACCGACGGGGCATATGGATATGGATGAACAGGTCTGTATCTTCACGTATGCGTTCACAAATGGTCATTTCAACACAATATGGTCAACTGATTATTTGAAAATAAAAAAATGTGTGTATCTATTTTGATGCACTAATTCATAATTTTACAATTGAAAGCTATTTTTTAAAATTGTATTCTCATTATTTTACTAATGTTTATATATATTTTAAAATTAGAAATTTATATTAGTAAGATCTCAAAATCTCAAATTTATTATACTTCTTTCAATATAAATTGGGTCAGTACTACCTCATTTCAAATACTTTAAATCATTTAATATTATACATATTTCAGTAGTAATTATTTATTCAAGAATTTGCTTATTAATTGTATACTTTTCAGAAAACTGCAGCACACCTCAAAGGTTTGATGAATATGCAAATCCATATACCCCTATCATTGGAATGACTTTTGAATCTATTGACCAAGCATACTAGTTTTATGAATCTTATGCTACTATCATTGGCTTTAATGTGAGAAAAAGTAGTACACGACACGGTGTTAACAGAGTAACAAAGGAAAAGATAATTATTTTTAAGAAATTTGTTTGTTAGAAACAAGGTTTCTCTACTCTCAAGAGCAATAGAAAGTACGCGTTTTAGTGGATAGTGATTACAGTGATGATATTGAATTTTACAGAGAAGAACGTAGAGTTGGTTTAGTCAGAACAGGACACAATGCAATGCTAGCTATTCGACTTAGACGTGAAGAAGGCGGTTGGAATGTTGTTATATTCAGCGGAGATCATAGTCACAACCTTGTAACGCCTTCTAAACGACGTTATTTGAGACCCAATAGAAGGTTTTCAAGAGCTATGAAGTTGCTCGTCAAAACAATGATGATGTTAACATATCCACCTCGAAACAATTTGCTTTCATCGACAATGGTTTTATCACTAACAGTCAAACTGATGGTATAGTTCGTGATATATACAATCTAAATAGAACTGAAAAAACAGAGATGGATTAGTGTGACGCCCCGAGGATCCGGGTTCTCGGCAAACCAATCCACGCACATAATTCCACATTCGAATAGTTGACATTCACAAAAGCAGGAGAAAAGCAACATGCAAAGGAAATATTTTTTTTCATTGCATTCAACCTGTTCACAAGCATGTGTATTTCCATTCATCAATTCCATTACAATCTATTATCCATTTCCATGTCCACAAAAATTACATGTAAGCATAAATATAGATGTCCACCATCATACATTACATGCCATGTCTCTCAAAAAGAAACTACAAGTAAAGAAGACCGTAAAAACTACTACCAATTGTTATAAAAGAAGTGTAGTGAAGCTGCGCTAAAAGTGATGTCTCCAAACTGCTCACTGTTGAGGACCTGCGGATCCACACGTAGGTACGTTATGAGCAAAGTTGCCCAATACGAATTAGATAAAACTATACAACAACAAATATGATATAATTTAAATGTGTGCAAAAGAGAACGAAACTAGGTAATCAAATCTCACAAGAATCACATTTTTTTTATTATGGTTATTAGATATGGATATAAGTAACCAAGCTTCATGGATAGTCTGTGGTCTTGGTCTGGATGAGACCTCACACTATGACTCTAAGGCAAAAAGGATACCTTAGGGTTGGGGTGCCTCCGTAGGCATGCGGTGGGGTACAATGCATCCTAACTAAGTTCCCAACACGTCCACTTAGCTCCACTTCACTATTGTACTTCTGATTCACAAAATATATTCCAACCCGTGAATCTTCGCGACTAGCCCAATCCTCCTTATGCACAGGAGATTAACATCCCATCCCCAACTTCATTAACCACATTTCCCGGAACTTCCCTCTTAGCGCTCCCACTCGGAATACCGACCAATGTGGCCTACATTGGCATGTACACGAGTGTTAACTCTAAGTGACAAGCGAAATACTAGCCGACCAACCATGACTACTTGGCCCGCGCTCGAGCACCGGGCTAAAGCACGCAAGTGCCGAGGCCAACACCGTCAGATCAGCACCTCGGTGTGCCAAGCAACATGTCCCCCAACCATCGCAACTACAGTAGCAGTTGGAATCGCGGTCAACTAGGCTTCTACCCGGGGCCCCAAGGATGCATGCCCCTCCCTTGGCGGCGCTACTCCACTACCTACAATTTCCTGAGTTTGGATCAACATCAATCAATGTTATTGCACCATGTCCTAACCTCCGAGATATACAACCATTAGATGTCCTTCATGAGATACGATTAAGAAAACAATTGTAATACGCAACATTGACACTTACACAAGCTGGTCTCGGTGAAGTAACACTTTGCTATTCGATTTGCTAACGAACAATCGAGTATTGAAATGTGCACAGAATTTATCAAACACTTGAAGAATAGATAAAAAGAGATGACAGGAACATGATGCAATTAGAATCAAATATGACCAATATTTTGAACATCTAAATCATGAACAATTTCACATTACCAGATCATGAATACTTCTGCATTACTATAGTTATAGGCCACTGGTCATAATCAGGGGACCACCCTTGATGTTATGGTATTGCTCACATTCTAGTTTCTTTTTTTTTAGAGTGTGGATAAGGATCCAAGATGAATTTCTAAATACTGAGTCAGATGCATATTATATTACCATGTGACTCCAAATACACAACCAACCAATTAACAATCGTTCTCTGCTATTAGGATTGGATTGAATGCTGATGGGAACCAAATGATACAAGAAGGAAATCACATTCCCAAGTGGAGATTTCCGAGTGGAAGATTTTTCGGTATGCAGAACTAGTTTCCAGTATGCAGAACTGCCCATATACTATAATCATTTTAATGGTCCATCCTCTAATCATGAAAGAGGTGATTCCCAATTAGCAGGCACTCAAGCAATGAGAATCATTTCTAAATCCAACATATCACTACAGGGTACAACACCAATGAATGTTCATTAATTTAGAATGGATGATAATCAGTGTGTTGAAGTATGGGAATTCCAGAAGCCTAGAAGCCTGAACATGTCATATAATTCTCTGCAAGCTTTTCTGAAAGCAAGCACTCACTCCACCTTTTAGCAAAGCCCTTAGGACCAAGTGCAATAGCTTTATCCTAAGTCTTTATACAAGTTTCCAAGAACAAACATGGCCCCAAACACTATGTCCCATGGAGATACCCAGAAAAGTTCTCTAGCAACAGGAGCGGTTTCCCATTTTAACAATACATGCTCATAATAATTTTGGGTTTGCATTACTGCATTTCCATTCTTATAATTGGAGTCTGGCACTGTCTGTTCAGGTCATAATTCAAACGAAACTATGCTATTCCCTTCTTGCTGTAGTTCTAATTTTGGTAGAAAACAATGGTTTAAGCCCACACTAGAGATTAACTATACAAACATTGCATATGCCAAACACCACATGCAACGGTTGGGAGGACAAATTGCTCGATACTTAGGATCATCCGAATGAAAATATACCCTTGTTCAAATTAGAGAACTCAATCTACTTGGACAGTGCCTGTCATAAATTATGTACCTTTGCTAAAACAGTGGATCTCATTCAGATCTCAACTGAAATCTCATCATCCAATTACTAAGAACCCAGACAAGATATATATACAGAAAGTGTCATTTTTTTTTCATACTTGTGCTTGTTCATCACTCTCCACTCTATACAGATTCCCAACATGGAACCAGATATGATTTATGTGTTCTATTAGAACCCCACCGCTGCAAGGGGTAATGGACCAAGAATAGAATGCCATAAAGCATAGCTAGAATCTCAATCTATATGCAGATTCAAGGGAAAGGGACTGACATGGATCGACCCCTTAAGGACTACAATGGTTTAACAAGAGATGTTCAAGTATGTAGGTTCAAAATCGTGTGGAATCCACAGCAAAAGGAGAGGAACATCGTACCTCAACAAAATTTCGCAACTTTGGAATCTCCACCTGCAGAGAAACGACATGCTCGACACGCTGTTGACGTGTGAGATCACAAAGGTGACCTCAACATTCTCCTAATGAGGACAGCCTCGGATCACTGATCCGACGAACTCGAACGAGCATGGGAGGCACTCTGGCGAGGGGAAGGGAGGAGGGAACTGCTGGAGGTCGAAGGAAGGGGATTTGGGGGTGTTTTAGGCGTGGTTCACAAAGGGGAAAGGGATGGGTATATGGGTCCGACCCGGATTCGGATCCGAACCCGGATCCGAATGTGACATGTACCCCTCCTCACTAAAATGGTCATAACTCAGGCTCCCGAACTCGGATTTTCGCATTCTTGGACTCGTTGGAAAGCTATCGACGAGCCCTACGTAATGGACCAATCAAATAAATTTTTTGGACCCTACAATAAAAGCAGATTTGCAATTAAACCCAGATCCAGCTGGGTTTTGCATTTTAGTCCCTGTTCAATTTTCAGTGTTTTTACATCATAAAATCTCAAAGGAAGTCTCGTCTCCGAGACTTAGGATGATTCTAGTTGATTTCAATGCTCGAACTCCATTGAATCTTAGTCTCACTGGGAAATAAACGCATAAAAATCTCAAAGAGAGTAATTCCCATAAAAATCTCAAAGGGAACTTGACTACGACTTCAATTCCACACATGTGAATAACTGAGGGTATTTCTCCCTCAGGTCTGCCTCAGTTTCCCACGTCGCTTCCTCGACATCTTGACTTCTCCACAGAACCTTGACTAAAGGGATCCTCCTTCCGCCTCAGCCTCTTGACTGAGTGGTCCAAAATCAGCACTGGCTCTTCTGGGAAGGAGAGGTTTGGCTCCACTGCCAAATCCTCGTAGCTGATCACGTGTCGGGGATGTCAGATGTACTTCCGCATATTCGACACGTGAAACACGTCATTGATTCCCTACACGGGCCAAAATCTCGAATGGCCCCACAAAACGTGGTGCTAGCTTGCCTTTTGCACCGAAACGTTGTAAGCCCTTCATTGGGACACGCGTAAGAACACGAAGTCTCCGACCTGTGATCATGAGAAACACTTAGTCACACAGGATTGGCTAAGAACTATACCCATTAGGGAGCGAATATAGGATAACATACCTAAAACTCAAGGTCCCTACATCGATGGTCGGCGTAACTCTTCTGACGGCTCTGCGCAGTCAGTAATTTCCTTCTAACAGTATCCACCACCTTAGAGGTCTCCTCAATGATCCGTGGGGTGAACATGGCTTTGTCACCCACCTGTTGCCAACATAAAGGAGTGGTGCACCTCTCCCGTACAATGCCTCAAAAGGTGCCATGCCTATACTGGCATGCTAGCTATTGTTGTATGTGAACTCAAGTAGTGGGAGGTGATCCTTCCAAGATCCCTTCCGTTCAACCGCACTGGCTCGTAGTAGATTCTCCAAGGTCTGAATGGTCCTCCAGACTGCCCATCTGTCTGTGGATGGTAGGCTGAACTCATGTGTAGCTCTGTCCTCAAGGCTCTCATGAACTCTCCCCAGTAGTGTGATGTGAACGGGAATCTCTGTATGACACTACTTCCTTGGGTATCCCATGCAACCGAATGACGTGCCAAATATATAACTTGGCTAGCTGTACTGATGTATATGTCATACTGACCGGGATGAAATGGGTTGACTTGGTCAATCGGTCAACGATGACCCATATCGCATCAAGCCCTCTAGGGGTGCGCGGCAATGATGTGACAAAATCCATGGAGATGCTCTCCCATTTCCACACCGGAATGGGAAGAGGTTGCAGTAACCCAGGGGACCTCTGGTGTTTGGCATTCACCATCTGGCAGGTAAGACATATGCTAACATGTTCGGCTATGCCCTTCTTCATCCTTTCCCACCAAAACTGTTGGAGGAGGTCCCTGTACATCTTAGTGACTCCTGGATGTATATAAAGTCTTGAAATATGCGCCTCATCCAAGATATCTCTCGTCAACACCTCATAATCTGGAACACACACACGGTCCCCATTCCATACATTGGATTCACGGACTCGAAACCCGTCGAATTTATCCTTCAAGCATCTATGGTACAAGTTCTGGATCCTCTGATCTATATGTTGCCCTTGGACAATCCTGTCCCACATGCTACTATACTTTGTTGGCATAGTCACTACATCATATGTACTCTCAAATCGATGCCATTCACAAAGTGTAGTGAGTACATCCCAAGTCTGCAGCCATGCTGTCGAACCTTTAGTATATAGTTTCCTACTCAAGGCGTATGCTACCACATTCCCCTTAACAGGATGGTAGGAGATGGTACAATCATAATCTTTCAACAGTTCTATACACTGCCTTTGCCTCATATTCAATTCATTCTGATCAAAAATGTATTTGAGACTATCGTGGTCTGTGAAAATCTCAATTGTCACCCCCATACAAATAGTGATGCCACATCTTTAATGCAAATACTACGGCTGCTAACTCCAAGTCATGAGTGGGGGTAGTTGCGTTCATGGTTCTTCAGTTGTCGTGACGCATGCGCCACAACATGCCCACGTTGCATCAATACTGTACCCAAGCCCTCCATGGAATCATCTGTGTACACAGTGAAGTCCAGCGTACCAGAAGGAAGGGTGAGGCTAGGTGCAGAAGATAATCGCTCCTTGAGCGTATGAAAGCTCAACTCACATTTGTCACTCCAGACAAATGGTATCTCCTTCTGCATCAGCCGGGTGACGGGTAGGCAAACTGGGAGAACCCTCTAACAAATCTCCTATAGTACTCGACGACGTCAAGGAAACTGTGGATCTCTGTAACCGTCTTGGGCCGCTCCCAAGACACCACTGCCTCTATCTTGGGCGAGTCAACTGACACCCCGCCCCTGAAATCACATGGTCAGGAAATGCCACCTCAGAAAGCCAAAACTCGCACTTGCTATACTTGGCAAATAGGTAGAGGTGCTCTTGAGGTGTCTCTAGCACGATGCAAAGATGGGACTCGTGCTCCTATTCATCATGGGAGTAGACTAGAACATCATCAATGAATATGATCACGAACGTTTCCACATGTAGAAGGAAACTCGGTTCATCAAATCCATGAATACATCAGGTGCATTCCTGAGTCTAGAGGGCATCACCAAGAACTCATAGTGGCAATATCTAGTGCGAAATGCATACTTCATCATGTCGGCCTCTTTGATACTCAACTGGTGATGTCCTGACTGCATATCAATCTTAGAGAACACTGCTGCTCCCAAAGGGATCATCAATCTGTTGGAGTGGGTAACTGTTATTGATTGTTCTCTTGTTAGTTACTTTTAGTCTATGCATAGCCTCAAGGATCCATCCTCCTTCACGAAGAGGTAGTGGGTTGGATGAATCTCTTCTCCACCAACTCGTGCCAACTGTACTTTGAGCTCCTTGAGCTCAGCTAATGTCCATCGGTATGGAGGGATGGATATAGGCTGAGGTACCGTGATCTCAAACTGTATCTCCTGTATTGGTGGTAATCCAGGTAGTTCATCTAAAAACACATCAGAAAACTCCTGCATAAGTCTAACATCATCTATCATCTGGTCATGTGTTGTTGAGTCTACTACATAGGCGAGGTAGCCTACACTACCCTAAATGGTTCTCGCCACCAGATGTGCTACTTGATTTTTAAAGAGACATATGAACATGGATGTAAACATGCTATTCTCCAGTGGACTCGTGTTAGGTCAGAAGACTTTCACACTATCTAGTATTCGAATACCAATGAGGAATGATATGTGTGAAATGGAATGGAGTACCACTGCTATGATACATTCTGTGACGCCCCGAGGATCCGGGTACTCGGCAAACCAATCCACGCACATAAATTCCACATTCGAATAGTTGACATTCACAAAGCAGGAGAAAAGCAACATGCAAAGGAATATTTTTTTTTCATTGCATTCAACCTGTTCACAAGCACGTGTATTTCCATTCATCAATTCCATTACAATCTATTATCCATTTCCATGTCCACAAAAATTACATGTAAGCATAAATATAGATGTCCACCATCATACATTACATGCCATGTCTCTCAAAAAGAAACTACAAGTAAAGAAGACCGTAAAAACTACTACCAATTGTTATAAAAGAAAATGTAGTGAAGCTGCGCTAAAAGTGATGTCTCCAAACTGCTCACTGTTGAGGACCTGCGGATCCACACGTAGGTACGTTATGAGCAAAGTTGCCCAATACGAATTAGATAAAACTATACAACAACAAATATGATATAATTTAAATGTGTGCAAAAGAGAACGAAACTAGGTAATCAAATCTCACAAGAATCACATTTTTTTATTATGGTTATTAGATATGGATATAAGTAACCAAGCTTCATGGATAGTCTGTGGTCTTGGTCTGGATGAGACCTCACACTATGACTCTAAGGCAAAAAGGATACCTTAGGGTTGGGGTGCCTCTGTAGGCATGCGGTGGGGTACAATGCATCCTAACTAAGTTCCCAACACGTCCACTTAGCTCCACTTCACTATTGTACTTCTGATTCACAAAATATATTCCCAACCCGTGAATCTTCGCGACTAGCCCAATCCTCCTTATGCACAGGAGATTAACATCCCATCCCCACTTCATTAACCACATTTCCCGGAACTTCCCTCTTAGCGCTCCACTCGGAATACCGACCAATGTGGCCTACATTGGCATGTACACGAGTGTTAACTCTAAGTGACAAGCGAAATACTAGCCGACCAACCATGACTACTTGGCCCGCGCTCGAGCACCGGGCTAAAGCACGCAAGTGCCGAGGCCAACACCGTCAGATCAGCACCTCGGTGTGCCAAGCAACATGTCCCCCAACCATCGCAACTACAGTAGCAGTTGGAATCGCGGTCAACTAGGCTTCTACCCGGGGCCCCAAGGATGCATGCCCCTCCCTTGGCGGCGCATACTCCACTACCTACAATTTCCTGAGTTTGGATACAACATCAATCAATGTTATTGCACCATGTCCTAACCTCCGAGATATACAACCATTAGATGTCCTTCATGAGATACGATTAAGAAAACAATTGTAATACGCAACATTGACACTTACACAAGCTGGTCTCGGTGAAGTAACACTTTGCTATTCGATTTGCTAACGAACAATCGAGTATTGAAATGTGCACAGAATTAATCAAACACTTGAGGAATAGATAAAAAGAGATGACAGGAACATGATGCAATTAGAATCAAATATGACCAATATTTTGAACATCTAAATCATGAACAATTTCACATTACCAGATCATGAATACTTCTGCATTACTATAGTTATAGGCCACTGGTCATAATCAGGGGACCACCCTTGATGTTATGGTATTGCTCACATTCTAGTTTCTTTTTTTATGAGTGTGGATAAGGATCCAAGATGAATTTCTAAATACTGAGTCAGATGCATATTATATACCATGTGACTCCAAATACACAACAACCAATTAACAATCATTCTCTGCTATTAGGATTGGATTGAATGCTGATGGGAACCAAATGATACAAGAAGGAAATCACATTCCCAAGTGGAGATTTCCGAGTGGAAGATTTTTCGGTATGCAGAACTAGTTTCCAGTATGCAGAACTGCCCAATACTATATAATCATTTTAATGGTCCATCCTCTAATCATGAAAGAGGTGATTCCCAATTAGCAGGCACTCCAGCAATGAGAATCATTTCTAAATCCAACATATCACTACAGGGTACAACACCAATGAATGTTCATTAATTTAGAATGGATGATAATCAGTGTGTTGAAGTATGGGAATTCCAGAAGCCTAGAAGCCTGAACATGTCATATAATTCTCTGCAAGCTTTTCTGAAAGCAAGCACTCACGTCCACCTTTTAGCAAAGCCCTTAGGACCAAGTGCAATAGCTCTATCCTAAGTCTTTATACAAGTTTTCCAAGAACAAACATGGCCCCAAACACTATGTCCCATGGAGATACCCAGAAAAGTTCTCTAGCAACAGGAGCGGTTTCCCATTTTAACAATACATGCTCATAATAATTTTGGGTTTGCATTACTGCATTTCCATTCTTATAATTGGAGTCTGGCACTGTCTGTTCAGGTCATAATTCAAACGAAACTACGCTATTCCCTTCTTGCTGCAGTTCTAATTTTGGTAGAAAACAATGGTTTAAGCCCACACTAGAGATTAACTATACAAACCATTGCATATGGCAAACACCACGTGCATCGGTTGGGAGGACAAATTGCTCGATACTTAGGATCATCCGAATGAAAAATACCCTTGTTCAAACAGAGAACTCAATCTACTTGGACAGTGCCTGTCATAATTATGTACCTTTGCTAAAACAGTGGATCTCATTCAGATCTCAACTGAAATCTCAACATCCAAATACTAAGAACCCAGACAAGATATATATATACTGAAAGTGTCATTTTTTTTCATACTTGTGCTTGTTCATCACTCTCCACTCTATACAGATTCCCAACATGGAACCAGATATGATTTATGTGTTCTATTAGAACCCACCGCTGCAAGGGGTAATGGACCAAGAATAGAATGCCATAAAGCATAGCTAGAATCTCCATCTATATGCAGATTCAAGGGAAAGGGACTGGACATGGATCGACCCCTTAAGGACTACAATGGTTTAACAAGAGATGTTCAAGTATGTAGGTTCAAAATCGTGTGGAATCCACAGCAAAAGGAGAGGAACATCGTACCTCAACAAATTTCGCAACTTTGGATCTTCACCTGCAGAGAAACGACACGCTCGGCACGCTGTTGACGTTGAGAATCACACACAGGGGTGACCTCAACATTCTCCTAATGAGGACAGCCTCGGATCACTGATCCGACGAACTCGAACGAGCATGGGAGGCACTCTGGCGAGGGGAAGGGAGGAGGGAACTGCTGGAGGTCGAAGGAAGGGATTTGGGGGTGTTTTAGGCATGGTTCACGAAGGGGAAAGGGTGGGTATATGGGTCCGACCCGGATTCGGATCCGAACCCGGATCCGAATGTGACATGTACCCCTCCTCACTAAAATGGTCATAACTCAGGCTCCCGAACTCAGTTTTCGCATTCTTGGACTCGTTGGAAAGCTATCGACGAGCCCTACGTAATGGACCAATCAAATAAATTTTTTGGACCCTACAATAAAAGCAGATTTGCAATTAAACCCAGATCCAGCTGGGTTTTGCATTTTATTCCCTGTTCAATTTTCAGTGTTTTTACAATTAGATGCTCATCTGCTCCTTGAACACTTACGCAAGTGTCAAAGGAAAACATCTGATTTCTTCTATTCCTACCAAATTGGCGAGGAAAAACAGGCTTACTCATTGCATTTGGATTGATTCTGAGTCAATTGTCGACTACAAACTATTTGGTGATGCAATTACATTTGACACCACCTATAAGACTAACAAATATAAGCTTGTTTTTGGATCATTTTGTGGGGTCAATTATTATAACAGGACTTTATTCTTTGGCAATGCATTTTTACACATAGAAAATACGGAATCTTTTGTTTGGTTGTTCGACAAATTCATTGAGGCAATGGGAAAACATCCTATTTCTGTTGTTACAGATGAAGACCCTGCAACACATACAGCTATTCTTATATCATTTCCAAATACTATCCATAAGCTATGTGTCTGGCACATAATATCAAAGCTAAAGACAAAGCTTGGTCCTATACAGGAAATTGACAAAGCATTACAAACCTTTTCTGTCCTTGTATGGCAGACACACTTTATTGAGCTATTTTGAAAATGGATGGCTAGCTGCAATTGATCAGTTTGGTTTATCAGATAATAGATGGTTGGCTGAAAAGTTCAGCATAAGACATAAGTGGCTGAATATATACATGAGGGATAATTTTTTTGCAGGAATGCGTAGCACTCAACGTAGCGAGAGTATGAATGCTTTCCTCCAAAGCTACACAACTAAGCAAAACTCACTTCTTGAATTATTTTCAGATTTCAGACTTCACTTCAGAGGCTTAGAGAATGCGACAATGACTTGGATAATGATTCAGATCAGAAGAGACCAATAACATACACCACATGGAAGAGGGAAGATCAATTATGACAAATATATACAAAGACTATGTTTTATGTCGTTCGTAAGCAGCTCAAGAAAGGGATTGAGATGAATGTTGTAATTTCTAGAAGCTCTAGCAGCAGAATAATCTATCATGTCAGAAAGATTGATCGAACTGAAAAATGCAGGGAGGTTTCATTTTATACTGACACAAATTTAGTTGTTTGTTCATGCGGCAAGATGGAATAACAAGGTATACCACGTTGACATTTGTTTGTTGTTTTCAAGACAAGAAATATTGAGATGCTAGATAGTGCGTAGATGTTAAAAAGATGGACAAACAATGTTAAAAAATCTGGAAATTACCCTTTATACAATATGAATGTTCAACATGAA
This sequence comes from Ottelia alismoides, assembly GCA_037367405.1. Lineage (NCBI taxonomy): Eukaryota > Viridiplantae > Streptophyta > Magnoliopsida > Alismatales > Hydrocharitaceae > Ottelia > Ottelia alismoides. The sequence continues at coordinate 2,426 of JAZKJV010009386.1, read as the reverse complement.
AGGGTTGGTGAATTGAATAACTATGCTCCAATGTAGTTTCTTTGTCTGTTGATGATTCTTTTGCATCGATCTTGCTCAACAAAAACTTTAAAGTCTTATTTCCCAGCTCCAGATTATGAACTGTTCAAAGCAAAATAATTTGAATGATAACAACAACTCCAGCCATATAAATTCTAATGCCAATGCTTCAATTATACGTGAACTCAACACTGCGAGAACGAAAGGAAGTGGGCGTGGTGGCAGGCCAAATGGTAGTGGTAATAGACAAATTTCAACCAATGAACTCAGGAGAAACAAAGGTAGGCAATGCAAATCATGTGGGCAAGTACAAGTTTGATAGACTTTTAAAGACTTTTAAAGTATATAAAATTAAGGTACTTAAATGGTAAAAATAATTTAAATGATTAAAGGTGATAATTATCATATATGTGCGATTTCATGATGGTTTTGCAAAAAATGAAAATGAATTTTTCTCTTTAAAATCATCAAAAGATATAATTATTGAAAATTCAATATATACATGTAAGTTTCCTAAGGTCAACAATATTGATATCTATCCAACCACATATCACTTATAACTCTTAGGTCATTTTATCCGTGTTTTAGGAACATTCATCTAAACCTTTGGTGTAAATATAAATGGGAAGCTTTTGAAACCATGTGTGATGCATTCTTTTATATATTATTGTATATGGAAATCAAGTCAATATATTTGTCTTACAACATATTTTTCCACATTAGTTTATCTCTTTTAATCACTAAATATATATGATTATTGTTCAATATTCGGGATCCAAAGATGGGATGATTTAATGACTAGAAAATATTATCTATCCATTGCTTCATGTTCCATATGCATGATCTAGTCTGCCAGTGGTAAGCACGGGTACCCTAGAAAAAGTATGATCACCATTTCTTCATGTTCCATTAAGCGCGATCTAGTATGCCGGTGGTAAGCGCATGCATCCTAGAAAAAGTATGATCACCATTGACCACCACAAGTGATCAGATTCCTGCTACTCCTCATATGCAACACATCATGGTGATCTCAAAAGGAAGGACGCCAAAGTCATTGAAGATGGTTAAACCAATATATGATGAAGGGATCCTGATTTCAGGGAGTTTTATAGAATCGCCCTTTGAGGCTCTTTGTCATCATAAACTATTGTGAGTCTTAAATGAATGATTAATCCATCTATTTTAAAAAGGAGCTTGTTCTGAGTCTTCCGACAGACTTGAAGTAGCAACATCTATATATACTTATTTAAAAGCCGGGTTTCTCACCCAGCTCATGCCACGTGGATTGCCTCTGCTTCCAGCATTTTTCCGGAGATGAATGTTTGAAATCGGACGCCTTTCTCCCCACTCACATCACTGACACTCTCTTTCCTCTTTCCCTCTCTACAGCAATATATCTCTCTTCCCTCCATGGTAATTCCTCTTTCCCTCTCTACAGCAATATATCTCTCTTCCTCCATGTAAATTTAATATTCTCCACACTTTCCTATCGTAATGTAACATACATAATGATAATTTAATACATCCACCTCTTTCTTTTTCTTTCTTTCTCTATAAACACGTGCACCTCCTTCTCTTTATCTCTGTCAGTCTATAGTTGGTATATTGTTTGAACACGCGTTCACTACTTCCAGATGGTTCTTTAGAGGAAAAAAGCTAATCTCTTACAACGTCATCTCCCGTCCCTCTCCATCTCTTCACAGCTATCACGATCTCCTTGTCCGTTGTCTTCGAGAATCACCAAGTACTTCTTCCTCTTCCCTTTCCGAGGAGTAGGCTTCCACGTGAAGAAAAATGGATAGGGGAAAGAAGCTGAGAGTCAACTTCCCCGGTGAGGACAAGAAGCCAATGGAATTACCGCACCAGGCGCATGTCATGACTTTGGAATGTCTGGCGATGCTGCATGCAGAGAAAAAAGGCTACCAGAGGAGCTTGCGACGCTGGAGATGTGCATGAAGTTCCTTTATGATGAGGATATGTAGCAGGGCAGCGGGGAGATCGTGGTCGGACGGACATGCGTGAGGCGTTGGCGGCGAGGAACTTTGGATCTTCGATGATGATTTGCCTTCCGTTAATGATGTGTATTGATCCGTCAGAATTTATATTTTAGATGCAATGTGATTTTTGGATTAACACTCTTGATGAGCTTCTGCGTTTTGGATGTAAATGGTTGGAGTTTTTAATTGGGACATTGCATTTTTTCTCTTCGAATTCGATGTCGGGACTGATGGATCTCCTCTCTTATAATGTTTATATTTTTATTTGGTTTGCAGATCTAAGATGATGAAGTTGATTTTCGAAGATTGCATCATTGGAAAATGGGAGATGATAACGGTTGTTGCATCATGCGATCTAATCGCCTTCCAACACGATATGTTATTCTAGATATGTCCTTCATATTTTCGGTA